>JASCQY010000048.1:13673984-13691045 GCA_030264315.1 Sardinella tawilis | reverse complement strand
GTCAGGGTGCAGTCTGCCTGTTTAACATGCCAATAAGCAATTAGGAAGAGATATAATTGGAGGGAAAAGGGGGGGATAGAAAATGGTGGATAAACGAGTGGGAGAAAAGGGAAAAACAGAAAAGGAGGATGAGGGAAAAGGGCAGTATAAAATAATGGCATTGGGAAAGTGGGCAGTCGGGCACAGATGGCTCAGAGAAAGAAAGAGAGAGAGAGGAGGAGGAGGAGGGATGGAAAGAGGAAGAAAGAGGAAGAAAAAGAATAACAAACTGTGGGTGTGTGGACAGAGACAGACAGCACCTTAACGAGAACCTTCCTGACAGCCTATTAGTGAGGGTGGAGAGACCATCAGGTGGCTGACGGGATGCGCACATGTACGCGTACACACACACACACACACACACACACTCACACACTCACACACACACACACACTTTTAACGGTCTCTCCATCTTCACCTCCAGGTCGAGTGAACACTGGCTGAACACTCCAGAGAATCTGTGAGCCGATCCCCATTACCCTTCCAGAGTCAACTAGACTTATATCTACAGCAATTAAACTTACATTTCGATTTAAAAATTAAAAACGGGGAAAAACATTTTGGATTGTCACCATTCATTGGCATATTCTGTGTCTAAGTCACTGGTGAACGTGGCTTATTGTGGCCAAATCAGTGGCTAGCCGTGCGCGCAGCCACGTGTAATCTCCGAGCATGCTCCGCCTTTGACAAATAGTGTGGTCTGCCAGGATAAAGAGAACTCACTTCTGGCCAAAACAACACCGCATTTGTTCTCTACACACTGCAGAGAAAACGGCTTTCACCCATCAACTGTAACCGCATCCTAATGCAAATAACTGCACTAAATACACAAATTTGACAAGCAACCACAAACAAACACAACAGCTTTCAAGGTTTTAACAGTCAGAACTGACACATAGGCTGCGTTCGATACGGGAAGGGAGTGACTTCCAGCCTCGCAGTCTTCGCTGTCTCAAAGGTTTCCAGCCATAGAAGACATCGAGGCACCGGCTAAAAATGTTGTTTCGGACGACCTAGCTAGACAGCTAATTAGAACTCCGTCTTTTTGTTGATTTAATTGTTCAGGCACCGTTGCCAAGATACCAACAGCTGACTATAGAATGTTGGACGTTGAAGTCCAGAGATACATCTGTGTAGACTTCAAAATTTGCCCAAACGAAGGTGTCTTAGAAGGCAGGATTATTCATTCGGACAATCCTTGATGCCTCGCTGCCTCCACCATAGATTTAAAAGGCTGCAATTGTGCAGTTTCAGACGCGACCATAAACTTAGCAAAGTGGACGCTTAGCAGTTAGCACTGTCACCAGAGACATATTCCTATCCTCCCCTCCACAGCCAATGATATCTATTGGGCTTTGAGATAAAGTATGCTCAGCTGTATTCTATGGTCACTGGACTAGAGGAGTATGAGAGTATGAGGAGTATAGAGGAGTATAGAAGAGTATAGGAAGAAGAGTATGAGGAAAAATTTCATTGTTGTTCTGGCTGGGCTGTTGTTGTTGTTATTATTGTTGTTGTTGTTGTTGTGGATGTGGTTGTGGTTGCTGCGCACACTATACTGTACCTCCTTCTCAGGGTAAAGCAGGTCAAATAGCTTCATGACCGGGAGGAAGTCGGCCAGAGCGTTCTTCTGGATGCTTCCGGAGATGAACTGCAGCAACACCCACATCAGGTGGTCTCTACCTTTGATGAGGTCTCTGCCTGCCAGCTGTAGACAAACACACACACATACACACACACACACAAACACAAACATAAACAACACACATTGCACTCAATGCTTTAAAGGTTGTGTTGCAGGTTAGATTTTGCAGGTTAAGTCAGTGAACTGAGACATTAAACATTAATCAAAAGTAGTGGTTAATCTGTAACACGCCCTTTAAGTCACTTATCTAAGACACTTTTTTAAATGTAATTACCTCCCAAAGGGTTAGCTGTCAAAAACTGCATATTACACTACTCAAAAACTGCAGTATTACACTACTTCCACAACAACTCAACAAAAAAGTGAAATGACGGGAAGTCCCATGGGATGTGCGTATGAGCATCACAAAACTCACATGGAACCCACCAGAACGTCATCGTGGCCTTGAATATGTACTTCAGCACCCCAATGTGCATAGAGATAGATACTTCATTAATCCCGCAGGAAATTAAGGATATATGTCTATTTGCTATTCCAAAGTGCATACCAACATTTCAATTGCTACACCTCAGGGTGTATTGCGTGCCTGTGTGTCAACAGGTCTTGAGTTTAGTCATGCTTTACACAACTCACTCAACATCTTAAAATGTGTCAAGATATGAATCAGCTTACACATGCACACGTTTATGTGCTAGTAGAGGCATGTCTCCAAGTGTGTGCGTGTGTGTGTGTGTGTGTGTGTGTGTGTTTATGGTGTGTGTGGGGGTGGGTCGGCACCTTCTGATGGAGCGAGAGCACCATGTGTGGGAAGCTGGCGAACTGGAAGAGCACGAAGAAGATGAGCTGGCTGGACAGGTGCTGCCACAGAAGCTGGCTCGTGCCGCCATCGTCAAACTGCTCCTCCGTTTCCGAGCGCTCCATGGCGTACACCACCAGGTCCACCAGCTGGTCCTCCAGCACCGGGCAGCGCTGCTTGTGCTGGAGTCGGGGAGGAGGAAGGGGAGAGGGGGTGGAGGACGGCAAGGGTGAAGGGGGTGGGGGTGGGGGTCAATCCCCAAGAGAGACATGGAGTACAGTGGTCAGAGGGTCTCCGTGTTTGGCGTTTCCATGTTAAACGAATGCAAACACAGCGATACAATTGACACATACACAATACATGGACACATACACACTGTGCATACTGTACACACACAGTCCATCTCACAGTAACCAATCCAACTGACTTTAGCTGGCGTGTTGACACCTACAGCACCGACCATACACACACACACGCACACACACACACACACGCACACGCACACTCTTTCAATAACTAATTATCTGGGCTCAGTTTCTTCCTGTTCTACAGAGATTAGATAGCCAATGGTCTGTGGAAATGGCCCACTAGGGGGCACTGTGGTGGCACTTTTATGCCCGTTTTAGAGGGGGCTGAAGTGCCACCACCCAAGGGGTGGGTGATTTTATTTTCTGTAAGGGCACCATCTGTTGAAAACAGGAGGCATCTAGTGAATCTCGCACAGAAGGCACACGTGCGTTTTTACGATGCAGGTTTCACTGCGTATGGATGAATGAGTTAAATGAAACTCGCATCTTCCCTTACACTTGGACAGAGCACTGACAAACATGTCAACCACGCCAGTCAACCCATCCACAGAGCCACACACACACACACACACACACACACACACACATACACGCACACGCACATGCACACAAAAATTAAAGTGAAATTAAAAAGTCACACATTCACGATGCTTGAGTCTTGGTACAAAAAAAAAATACACCTACAAAAAATACACCAAAAAAACTAAAATACACAGGATTGGAATACACATCATTGCCAACGGGCACACGAACAAAGAGAGGTGCTCACACACACACACACACAAATACACAACAGGGTATGACATGACTGTGCCAATATATACAAAAGCCCTGATTCCTAGGAAGCTGCACTGTATAACTGATTTGATCCTTCATCAATTCTACACCTTCAGCTGGTAAGGGCTCAATGGGTACATACCGACTGCCCCATCAGAGCAAAATATTTGCATGGAAAACTGCTACTACAAATGCAAAGACAACCGTGCCTTGGTGATCAGGCATTCGGCTGCCATTTCGGCCATTTCGAACCCGAGAACCTTAATTGGTCTAGGGATAGGGTCAGAAAGCGGTAATAGGCAGACCCATACACTGCAGCTTCCCCTAACGAGATGACTTCATGCTGAGATGGCGCCACACACACACACTCACACGCTCTCACACACACGTTCACACGCTCACACAGACAGACTGACACTGACACACACACACACACACACACACAGATCATCATGGCTGGCAGTCTGGAATGCATCAGTCCCTCAGAGCTGTCTGTGCTCCATGCTAGAGCAGGTCAGACTGGCTCATGTATCTCTGCTCTGATCGGAGCCAAAGCACAGTATCAAGCATGTGTCTCATCAATCACAACCAATTAAGCTGCCATGTTGCTAATGCTAACAAGGCTCAGACAAAACATTCCCAAGCACAGGAGTCAGACCAGGAATTCTGATGCAGGACTTGGGAGGGATTTTCAACAACATTGGAGGCTTGTGGGCGGACAGCCAATCAGAGTCTAGTAAAGGGTTTGACTGGAGCAGGGTATTGCAACAAGGTCAAGAACAGGGAGTGATGTGATTGGATGAAGGTGGGGAAAGGGGGAGGGGAAATGGGGATGCCAAAGGTCTCAAGGAAGCACAGAGGACACCATGGACCACATCACAATGTCTGAATACACACACACGCGCACACACACACACACACACACACACACACCAAACGTATACAAACGACTACACACACGCACACACTACAGTAAAGCATGCAAGCTGATCAGGGCTTGAAATTAACATGGCATTCTCATTCTCAGGTACGCTTTTACAATAAGTCAAAGGACGAGTGTGTTTCAACTATTATTATGAGCCAATTTAGGTTTTGGTATGATGACAATTATTTGTAACTGCCAAAAATATTTCCAATAAAATCAAGTGGCACTTTTCACACAATTTGTGCCTACCATCATGGCCAAAAAGAAAAAAAAATGCATCTGTGACCTCTATCCATACGAGCTAGTCGTTCACCTTGTGGCGCTCAAGGAGGAACCTGTCTGGAATGTTAGCCTGGAAATTGTGGCCTGAAATCCCGGCTGCCACAGTTGTGCCCTTGATCAAGGCACTGAACCCTGTTGGGAGTCTAGGGGAGACTGGCCTTAAACTAACTGATAGTTCGTAGAAATGAAAAGTGGTTTCGGATAAAAGTGTCTGCTAAATGCATAAATGTAAATGTACAATGGTGCTTAAAGCCACCATTCTCACACACATAGCTTCCTGCTAGACTACAAATAACTAGTCAAGCACGCGAGGTGACAGCACGCTATTATCCAATACTGGAAGCTGCAGCAGCTTGAGTAAACAGGTAGTGCGGCACCAGAGAGTTTGTTCCGGGTGCTCCCTCAACCTGATAACTGCATCCACCACATTTTTACGGCCTGATTTGCCAACTATGTCAGGCATGGTGACACAGACTGTGGGAAACATTTCTCGTTCCTTATGAGAGGGTAGTGTGACTAGCTTTTAGCCCAAACCTCAAAAGCTAAAGTGAGTGCTTCAGTTAGTCAATGACAATCTAACTTGTTTTGTATAATTAATTGGGATGATTAGGCCAACATTAATCAGATAAAAGGTAGAGATAATCGGTAACACTTTGCTTGATGGGTGAATACATAACACACGCATGGTAGCTCTCATAAATTGCTCACAAAGCAATCATGACCGTTTCATTATACCTGATTCATACCCAACCTTACATAAATGTGGAAGGCAAAATGGAACTTCTAAATCTAAATAAGTCCAACGGCTTCAAGGCAGCACTGCCATTTTCGTCAAATCTATTACAAAGACAGGACAGGAAAATATTGCTAACTGAATATTATCTAGAAATACAGTTATGTTACTTAAAAACCTTTACCACCCACAAGATCCTCTCCAGCCTTTGCAAACACTTTATGAAGATCTTCTGAAGTGTACTACAAATGTCACTTTTCTGTATGAGGGTTATTCTCACGAAGCCCTGACCGTTTTGTGAAATAATTCAAAAGTCGTGCCAAGAGAAATTTCCTTTTCATCATAAAATTTTGAAGTCCTAGGTTATCAGAAATAGTAATATCACCACAGTTATAGAAATCACTTATAGAGGGTTGTGAATATTTGAGGGAAATTTGGATTAACCTCATTATTCTGCCTTGAACATTTATGCAAGGTTAGGTATGAGTGTGCAACAATTATGACATCGTCATAAATGTACTGTGAAGAATTGATGACAGCTGCTGTGAACGTGTTCTGCACTCCCCCGTCAGGTAAAGTGTTAGCAGGTAATCTGACAGATGCAGAAAAAGGTCGGAAGAGAGAAGCAAACGGGGGAGGGGGGGGGAAGAGAGAAAAGAGAGATGAAAACCTGCAGTGTGTTTATTTGACGAACGAGACCATCAATCTATTCATTATACATCTTACAATGAAGGTGTCCTCACAAACTGAATCGCCACCTTAAGCCATCTTCCTTTATTTACCCAAATATAAGATGAACATATCAAAAAGGAACTTGTTCATAGAAAGGTGGAATTGTAATAGAAGCTTCCAACTGAAAGTAGGCATATGGGCACAAAAGCTCAGAGAAAGCTACTAATAGAACCCTACTAGTAATTGCAAAAGGTAATTTCAAGCCCTATGATGTGGTTTGCTCTTGTTTCTTTTTGCCTTTAATCTTTATTTCTTTTTTTTTTCTCTTTCCTTTCAAAGCACAGACTAGACGGAAAATTATTTGATCTACAAAAATAAATGAATGGGTAATAAATATATATATAGAAAAAGTTGCCGTTTGTCTTGTTAGTCACAATACAACAGGAAGATTGTGAACATACCTGAGCAATGTTCAAGGTCTAGAGCAGTGGAGGATGGGACAAAAGGAAAGGGGGAAGAAGAGGAAAGGAGAGGAGGGGAGGAAGGGAGGAAGAGAGGGGTTGGGGGGAGGAGGAGGGAGGGGGGAGGCAGGACCAAGACAGGACAGAACATGAAATAAAAAGGAAAGAAAACAAAAACAAAAAAGAAAAAGACAAAAAAAATAACAGTGACTGAGAGAGCCAGCTCCCAAGTTCCTCCTGTCAGTCTCATCAATCAAAATTCACTCCAAGTCAAAGTCAAGCCAAACTCCTGAGACACAAACGAGAGAGGTTGACAGACAGGCAGGACTGTGCGAGTTCCCTGACACACACACACACACACACAAAGGTCAGCACATTCTGCCATCTTAACAGACACATACACACTCATACACACACTCACATCAGTAGTGGTTGGTGTGTTTAAAACATGGGGGAAGCACAGCTGATCTGATCTTTTTAAATAGCGAAAGCGATGTTCTGCGTTGGCAGCCAACCTCATAAAATAATACTAAAAATATCGTAGGCATACCTACTTTAAAGCATACCGTAAGGCCATCGGCCATTATGACATCGTCACAATGTACTATGAGCTTTATAGCCTGCTAGTCACTATGCTATTAAACACATAAAAGTTGCAATCAAATTCGGGTTTCTCTTCTTTAACATTTTAATTGCCATTTTATACATGCGCAATAAAAAAAAAATTCTGTCTGTTATGTGCTTACCAAGGTCATTCATTCTTCAAATTGTGAAACTGTCCAATCTGTGATCAGGGATGCCATGCATCGGAGTATGACCGAAAAAAAAAAAGACCTACAGTAGGGCTGCAATGATCAATTCATAAGTCCACTAACCACTGACTACTAAATGAAACATCTTGATAATGCATTAATTGGTTAGGACCTTACAATGTCACTAAAGCAACATGAGGTGAAAGCTGTGCTTCCCCTCCAGTCTTAAAGCAATCGCCACCGACACACGCAAACAAGACCCAGGATCTGACAGTGGCACCCTGGCTGAGAGAGTGCAGTGAGAGAGTGCAGGCGATTTCTACTGCGTGTGCTGGGTGCTGGGTTATGTGGCGTGGTGATTTCTACCACTGCGTGTGCTGGGTTACTGGGTTACTGGGTTATGTGGCATGGTGATTTCTACTGCTGCGTGTGCTGGGTTACTGGGTTATGTGGCATGGTGTGTCCAGCAGCTGGCCTCTTGAGGTCATTTGTTTAGTAAAGAAGACAAAGCAAAGCAAAGTGGCACCAAAGAAGCCCTGTCTGCTCTGGCTCTTGTGCAGCTCTGCAGCTACTGAAATGCCACCACTCAGGACACATCAAGCAAAAGGGTGGTAATCAGTTAAACATCACCACCCCAAACCTCCACCCCCACTCTCTCTTTGATCATTTCCTCTGTCTCTCCTTTATGTGCTCTCTCTCTCCCTCTCTCTTTTTCCAGCTCTCTCTCTCTCTCTCTCTCTCTCTCTCTCTCTTATAGACCAAACCTTTTCATGACTTCTATATTATAGCCAAGAGAGAGAGAGAGACACAGAGCAAGAGAGAGTGAGTTAGTGAAAGAGAGAGAGAGAGAGGGAGAGAGAGAGAGAGGGAATGACAGAGGGTGAAAGAGAGATTTTCTGTGGGAAAGGGGAGTGGGAGGTGTAGGGCTGGGCTGGGTGGACTGGGTGGTCAGGGAGGAGAGGAGGAGAGGAGGAGAGGAGTGCGGTGCAGTACCTGTTTGTTGAGCCCCAGCATGTTGCAGACCATGTCGCGAGAGTAGGGCTGCTCCAGGACATACCGCAGGAGGCCCGTCTGGGGATCAAACAGGTCCTACAACAGACAGGCAGATGGACAGATGGAAAGAAACAAAGGAGGAAAGAAAAAAAAGAAAGACATAAACAAAGAAACAAAAACAGAAAGAAAGACAGACAGAAAGAAAGAAAGTGAAATAATGATAGGGAACAAGGAGGAAGAAATGCAATGTATAAACAGAAAATGAAACAATGAATCATTTACAACCACAGAGTAGATTAAGATCAGCCTCACAACCATTTCCGAGACAATCTTATTTTAAGACAGCTCGCTCTCATTCAGCAAGTGTTGTGACTGTTGTCCTAGTTATCGAACAAGGAAGGCCAACAGATTGGGCATTCCCCTCCATTCCCCCCATTCGAGGTCTTCCAAGAAAGGGCCGCAGCATTATTCCTATTACCTTGTCGTAAGGTAGCATGCCTTTGAGAGGGAAGCGGAGCGTAGTGGGGTCCAACTTCCAGGAGTTACAGATGGCTCCAGAGTTGTTGACAACAGGCAACAGGCTGCATCTCCCTATTCAATGCACATGAGGTACAAAGTTAGAAGGTTAAAGGTCAAAGCCTGAACTAGTTCTTGGCAGCATGAGCAGCAAACAAGTGCTGGACAGTGGTTGGAAGAGGGTGTATACTGGATGCTTTACCACAGATTGAGTTGATCCTGGCAGTGGGACGGAAACTGTCCACAAAGTCTGAAATCAGGCTACCTAGCAGCTAAAAACAGCAAGAGAGACAAAGAAGTATTATGCTTCTGCTTCACTGCACACAACAGAGCAAGATGCTTTATGGACCAAGTGTAAGGCTGTCTGCCAGCAACAAAATGTTTTTTTTTTTTAATTATTGATTTTATTCCTATATTATTTTCCTTATCTGTAGCACTGTTTGCACATACCCAGTGTGATAGCGCCCCCTCTGGATACAATTTCCTGATCTCGGTCACGGCTAGGTAGGCCGGCAGGAGACAGGCGTTCCTGTCCAGTATGTACTCAACCACCTGCAAGTACACAAAGCATACTAAATCCCACGTACTGTATACTCATGCTACATACTGTATGGTGGCTCAGGCTCAAATAGGATTGGCTCTGTTGAGCCTCTTCGTGACTTACCTCTCGGACGGCCAACAGCTGCTGGACCACAGCGGAACTAACGACATTGGGAATAGTCTGGATTTTGTCCAAAACGGTCTTCAATAAATCTCTCACACCCTGTTAAAAGAGATGCCAGCTTTACCACCTCAGCTAAGTTATAATGCAACTAGCTGCATGAGAGCTCACAAATTTTTCCACTCTCAAATGTAAATGACTGTGCGACTTATCAGCAGCCATATTTTTTTTATTTATGATTTATTTATGATTTATGATTATCATGCAAGACAATATGCACGGCTATTACATAGTTACAGTTTGTATCAGACAACCAAATAGTGAAGACATACTATACAACAACCCCCCACCCCAACACAAAATAAATAAATAAACAAATAAATAAATAAATGCAAGCAAAAAAACAATACCACTGGCTGTATCAGCGGCCATCTTGTCTTCTCCATACTGCCTCACATATTTGTTTATATGCAGCTATTTAGTATAACAGTCAGACATTTTTTTGTAACTAACACCTACATCCTAAATTGTCAACAATACTTGAGCGTTTGTTTGCAGAGAAAATAAATGGAATGAAAGTTATGCTGACTGACGAGGTAATAAACTGGATTTCTTGATTAGTGAGGTACTTTCAGTTTTGTTCGGCAGCATGGAGCGATGGCGTCTTGCAAGCACTGTATGTACATATGTGGGTCTGTAATATTGTGGTGAACTGTCTGACAAAATACTGTCCTATCAAATAAAGGAAAGGGACAGGGAGGGGTGAGGAAAACAGCACAAGAGTTTCTTGCCTTGTAATCCACTCCTCCGATGATTTTGCGGAAGAGTCGGAAGGTCAAAGCCCAGAGCTGGGTCCTCTCCCATTCCAGACTTTCAGAGTTGATCAGTGCCTGGCACACCATTCTGCATGGCACAAGGAGACAAATCAGAAAAATCAGACAAAAGACAACGACTCAGGCTGGATCACTCCACCACAGACTGAAACTTCAAATCCATCATGAAATGTGCCCAAACACCACACAGAGCACTGCAGTGGTGCTACAGTAGGCCTGCTGGTAAATGGAGGCCTTGTTGTCAGTGAATGTGTTTTCTTGTCTGAATTCAGCTAGTCTACTCTGATGGTCTTGGTGAAACTATTTTGAAATCTTGAGCTGTTGCTAGGCACTCCACAGCCACACACAAACGTTACGTTTTTTGTACTTTTGTTTGCCACGAATTCTTACAATGGTTTAGGTTCAATATAAGGACCATTTACTACAAACAAGGTACTTGCAAGGCCTTCATCACATAACATACCTTGGAGGCAAGAGGCTGGTCTCAACAGCCATGGCCAAGCAGTCGTAGAGAAAAGAGATGCGCTTCGGACTGTGCTGTCCATGAATGAACCGAACGATCCACTTAACACACTGCTCATGGGATTCCTGAAACGTCAAATGGACCACATATATCATTCATTAAATACCGTACACAGGTATACACCTTGCCATGCAATAAATATCAGAGTATATACAATATATCTTTACTTTGTACTGACGGCCAGCATATGCTATTCACTCAAAGAGAAACTTTGCTTAGTTTATTATAGTGATTATGGCTGTTATTGTTTTTGTTGTAATGATCATTGAGGTCTTACATCCTACATTTAGCCAATGGTGGCCTAGTAGAGAGTACACGCTCTCACCTGTGGCAGAGTGCTCCAGTATTGCCTGAAAGCCCCTAAACAGCTGATCAGCTTCATCCGCTCTGACTCAGCTGTGTCCATAAACATCCTGTGTGCAAGACAGTTGCATACATCGCGATTTAGCCCACAATGCTGCACTTGATCTACATGTATTAGCTGTTAGTTGTTCAAAAATACTCGTAGTAGATGCGGACGCCTTACCCAGCAAATGCCTCCTCTATGACCTCCGTTTTCTGCAACGAGAACAATTCCAGTGATTAAATATTTCCATTCAAGATATCTCTGAGAACATCAACACTTGATGCGTTGCACGATTGATAACAAACGTCTACGTATAATGTCTTAAAATATTATGGGGACCAATAGTGCATATTGTGCATGATGATCGGATGTTAACGTTTGCTACGGTTGCTAGAATCAGTGATAGAAAACAACTTTGTGCTTCTTCGAGTAATGTTACCCACATGCCTCAGAGGTCAAATTAATATTCAGAGGTCTGACCATGTAACTTTATCACAACCAATTAATTGCTGAGTTAACAAGGAACCATTAACATCTCTTATCAATAGCATCTTGCGAGCTAGCGTCTTGCTAAAATTGAACGGGAGACGTACCACAACATCCTCGAATATGGACTGAAGCTGACTTTCCATTGAAATCGCCATACTTCAATGTAAACTTAATATTATATATCATAGCAACATAAATTGCATTGCAATGAAATGCACTGGCTTTGCCAGGCTAATATTAGCTTGCGCAAAAATGAATTGATTGAAACACCGGAAGTGTGTACTACTGTGTAAACGCACCGTCACAGAACAAAACAAAAACGAAAAGACCGTTCCGGCAAAATCTCCATTCCTAAATCCGAAACAGATTAGGGGTCCAAATTATGAAATGTAAAAGTGTAAATGCACTATTTATTTATTTATTTATTTATTTATTTGTAAAATAGGCTACCATAAGCAGCAACGTAGGCTAGTTGCTTGCAACCATAGACAGTAAAAGCAGAGAACTTTTAATATGAGGAAAAGGCTAGAATGTGATATTTAAATCATGGGATAGCCTAGTCATAATAGACATGTAGTGAGCTAAATCAATTGAAAATTATGTGTATGTAAACTGGGCTACTGCCAAAGTAGCCTAGGTCTAACGTGTCATGCATTTCTACTCTATGCCTTTGTGTAGGTTATTCAATGGAATACAAGTAGATTTATGTTCTTGAGATGTCAGGGTTCGCTGACATTCGACTGTTCTCTTTTATCCTGTAGGCTAATCCTTTTAAAAATGGAATTTAAATAGACTATTAGGTCAGACATGTCATGATTTATGTGTCATAACAAACAGTTTTTATTAAAAAGGTTCAAATTAGTTGCCAAATTAGTCTGATCAGGTAGAGAGAATGTTGTCTGTCCCATCAGAATGCTCACCTAGGTTTTTATTATTATTAGTAGTAGTAATAGTAATAGTAGTAGAAGCAAAGATACTGAATAACTTTTATCAACCGTCTCTGGTAGTAGTAGTAGTAGTAGGCTAGTAGTAGTAGTAGTAGGCTAGTAGTAGCCCAGAAGTAGTAATAGCAGAGAGGGTAAAAGCGGAGAAAAAAGCGGAGGGTAAAAGCGGTCAGTATTCCATAATCTTTGGTAATACTGTAGTGGTACAATCCAAGGCTCTAACACTATGTCAACAGGAAGTCTTCTATGTTTTCAATTATTATGCTTTGCACAGATTTACTTCATTTGTAAAGAAGTGTAAATTTTATTTTTATTTATGTATAGACCAGCTTAGAACATGTTTAGTACATGAATCCATTTAATTCATTTTGACTAGGCTAATAGGCTATTCTTGCTAAAAACCTGTTGCGATAGTTGTGAGAACCTGAACTTTTTATGCTCATGAAGGACATGGGCTAGTTCACTCTTCCAAGAACAGATACCCCGCCCAGTTTGCAACGCTGCCAAGCAAGTACAGCAACTACACACCTGTAACCTAAGAAATTCTGTCGTAATGTGCGCCAGCGGCTGCGACGGACGAAAAGCTTTAATTCGTCATCTTTGTAAATAATTTAGTTTACAAAGGAATACATTCTGGACCATGATGTAGACGATGACGATAAAATGATGAAAGTCTTTTTGATTGTGTTCACTCTCCTGGTGTTTTTCAAGACAGGTAAGCGAATTCTTCAATCATGTTTTCATGGAATGTAGTAGCCTAGTTACTGTACACTGTAAAGTAGCCTACAGGTTATTTAGGCCATAATGCTAATTGTAAGGGTAAACGAGGAGAGTTATTTGTTTTACAGTGATAGCCTATGTAGCCTTTATTTTACTGTCGAAAGTCAACTTGCGTTAGTTGTTAATTATTGACGCATGACAGTGATCTTCTTAGATAGTAGCCTGGAGAAAGATAATGTAACCTATCTGTAGCCTATGGCTACTGAGCGTTGCCTTGGATAAAGCCGTCTGCAAATAACAAATAATCATACAAACATGCTTTGGGGACCATCTCCCTGCAAGCTAGGCCTTGTTTTTTAATTTAAATAAAATATAATCATAACCAAAAAACACATTAGGGCCTACACTGATTAAGATTTTTTTACATTCAAAGCTTATTTCAATGAGATTAATTTGAGCCTGGTAGGAAAAACTTGACATTCTAATGGTGTTAGGCTATCTGAAATGAGTCAGATCTTAACATGTGACATACTGCATTACTCTTTTACATTCATTTCTGTTGTCTCCAAGAAGCACAGGAAGTCAAGATTTTTAATGTGGTACAAACGTGACTGGTTTCAAAATTCATCTTCATCTGAGGCACCTGTGCTGCTGTCAAAACACTTCCTGTTGTTTTGGTTCTGTTCCACATTTAGGACATAATGGAGCCAAGTCTCCATTGAGCGGGACTTTAATCTTAATTTAATTAAAACATGTTACTAAAAGAAACCAAGTATGGTCACTGTCTGTGGCTTGGTAATTGTAATTAAAAGCAATGAAATCATCTCTCTCTCTCTCTCTCTCTTTCTCTCTCTCTCTCTCGCTTTCTTTACCTCTTTTGCTCACAGAATCAATTGCCATTGCGTCCCTCAAAGGAGTTTCTTTCAACTCCACCAACCTACAGAATGTTGTGGTGTGGATTCCAGGCATGGAGGGAGCTCGCTACTCAGTGGAGTATGCAATGTGAGGAAGCAAGGGATCCTCCCCTCTAAACACTCACATTTTACTTTCCCCTGGCCTGCCCCACCACCACCTCAGAAACCACACACACACACACGCACGCACACACACACGCTCACACACACACACACACACGCTCTATTCAGAATGTTGGGGGCTTACAGACACACACTATGACTGGGTTTCCATCCAACGTGGTTATTCACTTTTAATATTCGCATAGAATTAATTCGACTATACGACTCTGCATGTGTTTCCATCAACTGTGTAATGCGAATAAGAAATGAACATTAGGCTAATCAAGTGACGTGTTCCGACCAGCTGTGGAATTATCGACAGAAATGCGGTCAATGCGAATATACGCTAATTTAACATGTTTCCATCGACTTTATTCGCATTTACCTTAGCCGCATCAAAAGTTAAACCACCTCTCTGGAGCGAATCGAATTTTCGCACGTGTTTCCATGAAGGATTTCTTATACGCCTAACTTAAAAGCACATTTACAAATTGGATGGAAACCCGTCTTGTTGTAAGTTTTTGTCAGACATTTTGTTTATTTGACAGATTATTATTATTCAGAGTTTATTTTTTCTTTGTAAAGTAGGAAGGGGCCCTAGAATAGTTCAAGATTAAAACGAGCAGCTCAAGTGTCAGCGTCGTAACATCCTGCCATGAAATGATATGCCTTACCTATATTTCTTTTGTCTCCATAGTTATGGGGATGAGGACAAGACGGTAGGGGGACAGCTTCTATGGAGACCAGTGAAACATTGCACCTCCATCCTCCTCAACTCTTGTGACTTGTCCGACCAGACCCATAAGACCGACGAGGCTTACTATGCCAGAGTGAGAGCAATGTTGGACTCTGGAGTCAGCTCAAATTGGACAGTAACCCAGAGATTTGACCCTAGATTTGACAGTAAGTAGGACCTGTACTCTTTGAATTCACTTAATGAACCCCAGGCTTTGATGTTCAAGCAGTAGGCTGAGTCAAAGGATCGGTAAAGTAATTTCAGGGTTTTTTTTTTGTTTGTTTCTTTCTTCGTAAAGCGGCATTAGGTCCCCCTCACTTGACCCTGCATGTCAGTGGAAATTCCCTAGATATTAACCTGAAAGGTCCGATGCGATGGAAAAACAAGCACATGAAGAAAGAGCGTCCTATGAAGAATCTAATTAATGACATATGGTACAACATCACCGTCTATGTCAACACAAGCAGACATACAGTAAGTGTGATATCACATTATAACAGCACATACAAAGAGTCGCTGTCTGTCTTCCTCTTACACACAGTTGACATTTGTCCAGTTTGGTCTCGCACACCATTTCATCAACATGTTGCATTGGAGTTGTTGCATGTGTAATACACCTGTTGCTAAGAGCCTGTAAACAGTCTTTCATTACCGTCATAAAACCAGTGAACATGCAGCCTTGATACTTGTATACTAATCACAGATTTGCCAATAACTTTTAATGAAGATCAAAGTTTGATGCCATAAACCTTCTCATATATTGCAAATACACTTTACTCTTTGAATGGTATTGGATATCAAAATCTAAGTGTTTGTGAGTGAGCGATATGCAATGTGTTGGTTTTATAGTTTGTTGACTTTGTAATAACTTTCAGTTCGTTCTTTTTAAAAGTTATTGTAACTAAATGACTAAATATGACACCAACCCTGTGCAGTATTTTGAGGTATGAATTGCCAAGGGGAACACAGTAATTTTAGACAACACTTTCCTGTACGCCCTGTTTATACCACTGTATTTTCTTTCACCAGAGGCAAATTATTACGAAGAACCAGTCTTACAGACTTGGCTCACTGGAATATGATACCCTGTACTGCATCTCTGCAGGGACCTACTCTTTATACATTCCATTGTCTCACACAAGTGAATGGCAGTGTGAAAAAACACCAACAGGTGAGACTGTTGGCATTCAATCCCATTAGTTTCCTTGTATAGAACACGTTCTCAAAGGGAGTATTTTAAATATCAAGACTCCGCCTCTCTGAACACATACTGTAGGCATAATTTGCGTCAGTTTCAGAGAAGTGATGCTCTGTTGCTTTTTATGAAATAGAAGGTATAATTAATGTCTGTGTGAATACACAAAACAATATGATGTGCTATGTGTTAATGCATCTTTGCACAGGTGTGTTTTGATCTTGACATTTTTGCATAATCCAGACTGATCACTCTCTCTAATACACTTTCTACGCATGTGATTTCAGATCCTTTCAAGAGGCACATGCTGTTGGTGATTCTAGGTGGCCTTCTGCCTTCAGCAATATCTTTGTCTGTCCTAATATTGGTCCTCTGTCTGATGTACCATTACATATATGGGAACAAGCAGAAACAACCTCTTTGCACGGTAAGACAACATTACTGCCATAAAATACACTTAAAATGATGTGGCCAATTCCATAGTCTTTTTATTTTTTTTGATGAGAGTGAAGAAGAGGTATCGCTATCGGTACAGGTATCGCATCAGACGGTTGTCATAGAGAAGCAGTTGTAAACAATACCTTGCAGTTGTTTGAAACAGAATGATGTCCTTGAGAATTTTAGTGGACTGTCTTGCCATGGATGCTGCAAATGGAGCCTCAGACAAAGTTAAGAATGTATATAGAAAAAAAGCACAAT
>JASCQY010000048.1:13640974-13653826 GCA_030264315.1 Sardinella tawilis | reverse complement strand
CCCGTACGAGAAAATGTATAGGTGGTCCCCAGACTAAATCTCACTTGAGATTTAGGCTGGTGTTAGCCAGGCTACAACAGAACAGTGTGTGAAAGGAGTTGCAGTGGACTGAACTGATGGAGGGGTAACGGGGAGCACTCACAGCCTTGTAGTCCTCCTCAGAGGCAAAGCGCTCCTTCTGGATCCTGGTCATGTACAGCACATCCGTCTCAGGCAGAGCCTCTTCGATACTGTCAAAGTACTCCTGCAGACCAAAGAGTATGCACATAAAAGACTTTCCATTAGACCAGTAAGCAGCTGGAATTGATCACAACACACTCCAGTCAAAATTTAGCCTTCCAGTTAATTTGAGCAAATGGTACAAATTCCATCTACTGCATCCTATCTGGAATATAACTTCTGCCAATATTATGGTAGGGATTAGACGGTAGAAGAGCCACAAATGAACTCATTGACTCCTCTGTCAAAATGAATCCAAGACTATAAATTAATTAGCCACTGGATACCTGCTTAATGCCTTTGGAGGCCACAAAGCTGACGATCTCCTCTGGCATGTGGAGGTTCTTGGGTGCCACGTAGCGAAGCGTGATTCTGTACTGAGTCAGCAGCCGGGCCAGAGAGTGCACCGTACGCCCGTGCTTCAGGTCACCCACCATGGTGATCTAGCGGAACATGATGAAATAGATAAATAAACAAACAAGCTTTTTTTTCTTAGTCCAGTTTTTGAATGACAATTTCCAACTCTGAGATGATTCAGTTACTAAACTGTATGACTCACACCTCGACTACTCACACCACAATTACTCACACCACACAGACCACACAGCTGTGGTGAGCATTATCGAGATGGGCAAAACACACACAGCCTTGGTTGAGAATTATCGAGCTGGGGCAGACTTACGGTCATGCCGTTGACGGTCCCTAGCTCCTCTCGGATGGTGAAGACGTCCAGCAGCGCCTGGGTGGGGTGCTCTCCGACTCCGTCTCCAGCGTTGATCACTGGCTTTCGGCAGAACTTTGCTGCAGTCTAAGGTGAGAGTGGAAGTCAGGAAAAAGAACAAAAACAAAAAAACACAAACTTCTTAGTACTTGAAGCTCTACTTACCGGTATATTACAGTGGAGAACAACAAAGGCAAGACCATTGAAACTCTTTTTAATATTCAACATAGGGCAGTGTTTCCAAAACTTTTTTTGCAGGGAACCATTGTGACTCAATTAAATTATTAACCATGTGAAACTTGTAGCCTATGCAAATTATTGTTACCTGCTGTCTATCTATTTATTTATAAGCCTATATTGATCATTTATACATGCAAACTATGGTTACCTACTGTATACACGCATCTATTTATTTATAAGCATATATTGATCATTTACTGTATATGCCTACATCACATTACTTTCTTGATCAGTGAGCCTAAGCCAGTGATTTTGAGATTTTGCCAATATACAATTATGATATGGTGACACGACCTACTGTTCTGGAACCAGGGTGCTAGAGCTAACTAATCTTCACCAACTTACTAATCAAACACACCTTGGCTACTGGGATCAAAACTCTAAGCGTTATATATGTGAGATAATGAACATGACTGCTGGAGCTCACCTCCACAGCTCCTGGGGTGGGGTGGCGCAGCACAATGACATCAGCGTAGCAGCTCATGGTCTGGACTGAGTCGGCCAGCGACTCGCCCTTCTGCGTGGACGAGGTGGCCTCACTGAAGTGGACCACCGAGCCGCCCAGACGCTGCATGGCCGCTGCAAATGAGCTACAGGTGCGCGTGCTCACCTCGTAGAACATGGAGGCCATCACCTTACCCTGGACGAGCACAATGTACACATACACACACACACACACACGATTACACTTCTTGGAGTCATACAGTCATTTCCTGTGGCTACCTACAGTCTTGAAATGCCTTAGGGTTCAACTAAAAAGGCAACCATGAGCAATAATGAACATGGGCGTGAATATCTGTTTAGTTCTAACAAAATTATTGATGCGTGGGTTGATGCGTCTTAAAGAACAAATAATTGAATAAATCTACTACCTTCAAAATGTCCAGACTTCTTTCTTTCTGGACCAGCAGGCGAAGAGTGTGAGCCACATTGAACAAATGTGACATCTGGGCCACACAAGCACAAAAACAAACAAACAAACAAAGACGGATGAATGCAAGGATCAGTTTCAGGGTCAGTTTCAGTAGTAAGGTGTTCCTAGGGGTTGCCAGATCGACCAACAGAGAGGACAAGTAGAGTTCTTAACCTTACCTGCTCCTTGCTAAACTGACGCACAGCCAGAACATGCTGGCCTACCAGTGGGTGCAGCAGGGGGGAGGTCTGAAGGTGGGACACAGGGAGGGTCTGGCCAGCCTGGGGGGAGAGGATCCTGGACAGGGGGGGAGGGTGGGGGTAGGGGTCTGCTGAGGCTGCCACGTCTATGGGTGGAGACGACAGAATAGAAAAAAATAAAAATGAAAAATAATTAGGCGTCATCAGGATGACTACTTTGAAAACATTGCCAAGTCTCAAAGCAAAAAGCCACAGAGGAAAGCAAAAAGTAATGAAGCATAGAACATTTCTGCCTAGAACACTCTCAAAAATGTCAAGTTTTTTTTTTGGTTTTTGTTTGTGCGTTTCTTTTCCAAGATGAAGGACTGGAGCACATGTTGAAGGAAAAAATGCGGACAGTGTAGCGGAGGGGGAGGGGTGAGGCGAAAGGTTAGCAGTTAGCTACAGCACGTCACCACGACAAATGCCCAACCTGTGTCATATGCCCTTCTTGCGCTGCCAGCGTCCTCCTCTGCGCAAACACACACACACACACACCCACACACACACACACATGAGCACAGCGCCAGCACAGGGTTAAGATGTACATTAGTTAGAGTTAGCATATACTGATAGCCTGGTTCTCACACATACTGCTCTGCTATGCATCTCAGTCTGGCCACTGGGCCCCATCAAAGTGAACAATCCAATCAAAAAATGGCTTTTATCCCAACACGATGGAGGTGGGCTTGGCATGTGTTTTACTTTAAATTGTTTTACATCCCCACTCTCTTTCCTCTGCAATCATTGGTCTGATTGGTTGTAGGCATAGCCAATGCCTGGAGAGGCATTTTTATCCAAGTCTGTTAATCCCGCCTCATGGAAGTTCAAATGAACAATAAACTGACCTGTCTGAGATGCACAGCAGATCAGGATGTCTGAGAATCAATAATATACTGAAACATACTTGTGCGTCCACTCTAGATACTCCAGAGATCAATATGAATAGTACACCCAATCTTGAGTGATTTGTGCCCTCCCAAACGCTTTCAAAATTAAAAAAAATCGTCAGATCAAACTTGCTAGATTTTTTTTTGATTAATGCCAATGTCCAATCAGAATGAAAAATCAGTGATTTGTAGACCCTAAAATCGAGTTTAACTAAGCTTAGCCACTTGTGGTCTTTTTTCGCATCATGCTTGATTACTTCTACACATTGTCATTTTTGTATCGCAGATCACATATTACCAATGGCAAATAACCGACGTCTACGAGGAGAGGCAGTCAGTACACCTGAAAGGTAAAGTTCATATTCTGGCACTTTGAAATCTTTAAGTTCACACAACACAACAGTAAAGCAGAATAAACTTAATTTTCAAGGGGGAAGTCTGAAGATAACCTAAAAGTTTCAGTATAACACCGTTTACTTTATTTTCAACCGGAATATCCTAACTGAATGTTACGTCTTTATGTGTGTTTCACGTTGTATTGCTTGGTTAGACTGAACGGAGAATCACTCCGAATAGGATGGTATATTGACTGGACACAGTGTAGACAGGGAACAGTCAATACAACATGACAACCTGGCACTCGCTTGTAGTTAGAACAGAGTATTAAGAGACAAAGTTATGAATATGTGTGTTTCATTCATATCCTGAAATTGCGATCGGGACTTTCTCTGCGGACCCCCGCCCCCACTGATCTCTGACTTTAGATACACATCTGAAAGAGAGTGGTAATAGTAGTTGCCTGATTACTTGGACGAGTCACTATGTTGTACTTTCTCGAACACACTGACTGACTAGACAAAGATTAGTTCTGGGACAACACTTTAAAAACCTTAAGCAAAGTCAGCTTAACAGGGGCAGCCACACCCGGCAGCGTAGCTGACAGAGAAAGCTTTGCAAGGGTTCCCACTCTAAGTCAAACTCAAAATTGCCTGAATTTCCATGGCTGGAACGTGAAAATCCATACATTTTTAGAAGTTCCATGACCAGTGGGAACCCTAGGAACACTTAGCAAGAGTTGGCAGAGAGATCTGCATAAGGGGGGCAGGGAGAGGAGCAGAAGAGCTGGGGCCTTCGGGGTTACCTGGGGGAAGGCCGGGGTCGGAGGCGCGGTGGATGCGGGGTGGCAGGATGAACCGGCCGTCCCCTGCGGCAGCGCGGCGCGGGCTAGGGGCTCTTCCACGGAGCGCCTCGCTGGGGATGGGCAAGCGTGCACGCTCAGGGGTCTGTTACACACACACACACACACACACACAGACAGACAGACAGTGCACACATACACAAATAAGCTCATGCCAGCAGAGTGCATTTTAGCTCAGAAAGCCATTCTGCATCACAGGATGACCCATGCATCAGTATTAGTGCCAACTCTGCTCACAAAGCTGTTGGTTATGATGGAAATTCCCCAAAGGGCATGACATAACACGATTTTACCTTGGGAGGCTCCTTCGCTGGTTCACTGAGGATGGGGGTTGGTAAGGCCGACGACCATGACCTCACATCCTCTCCATAGCCTGGGGGAACCAGGACCTGTACGACAAGGTTTGAACAAGCCTGAGTCATGCAGCGAGTTCTGAACACAGATGATGAGAAAACGCATTCCTTCACCATCATTCACAAACATATGGACTAGTAATGATATACGTGATGCAACAGTAGATCATGTCGAATACATGATCGATCGAATACATGTTGAATCTTTATGATGCACATAGAGCATGTTTACAAAACATTATGTACTGTACATATGTGTAAACATTTAGAATCATCCAGAAGCCTGCCCTGCCAATCAAATCTTATACTCACAAAAAAAAAACAAACAAACTAAGAGACTTGGGGTCGAAAAAAGCAAGAGACGTTCAACAGGGTCCCACCTGTCCATCAATGTAGGCCACCTCTCCCCTCAGCACCACTCTCCTCACTCGACCTTTGACCTTCATGCCCTCGAAGGGTGTCCACTTGGACTTGGTGAACTGCATGTGCTTAGGGATGACCCACTCCTGCTCCAGATCCACCTGCATACAAGTATCAGCACAATCAAAACACACTGGAGAGAAAACAATGATCCAACCTAACCGGACAATTTCAAAAGGGACATGGAACGGATGTATGGAGTATTGTACCTTGTTCGCCGATGTTAAAAAAAATAACATATTCAACTTATCAAAGTTGAATAAAGCTTAACCAAAAATAGGCTCACATGCAATTTTATAAGCCCGATTAAAACCTTCTGTTGAAGCCGAGTATTGAAATCGCCATTTCCGCTAAACAGAGCTGTTTAGATTTGACATCACTTTGTAGACTCCATTCTAATTTGCCCTTGTTTTAGTGGCTATTTCTAAGTTCAAGATTTCTAGAAGGGCACAACCATGCCTACTGTTCATGATAGCTCTATGGCCATGCCAAAACTCTTCCGATTCATCAAGGCCGAGGCAAAACTGGTTTTCCCCTCTAAGTGTCCTTTAAGCCCTCCATATTTCAATAGCTAAAAGGACACAAAGGTCCTGCCCAGGAGCTCAATATAATAAGAAAACAATGATCATCCTGTACAATTACAAGCTCTTTATCTTTGACAGCAGAGGGATATGATTGCCACATGAAGCCAAAAGGGAAAACACGGGTTGTGTTGTACTTTCAGTAGTGTATGGTAAGTTCTGGTCAGTGAATCATGTTTCTTGTTGACAAGATTTTCCGGTGGCTTTCATGTTTCCTTCCTCAAACTGAAGCGTCTGAAGTGTCAGATCGCCAACTGTATGTTGTCAGCGCACACCGAGCATGTGACGAGACCGGTGTGATCATGTGCAAGCCTGAACGTACTTCCTTTAGACTGTTACCGCACACACAGAGCACTCACTCCCGTAAGCAGCTAAAATGGTTCATTAATATTAATTTGCGGAGTAAACCTGGATGTGTCTCAAGACTTTCTGGTTTGAGTGCGTGTGTTTAGCAAAGTACAAATACACTGAATTGAAGCACTGGATTCTAAGTTTGGTTCTGGTTTTCCATCTAGGCCTGGGAACACCCATGCTGCCTTGCATGCTCGTTCAGGACTGCACGGCAGCCTGAAGACCATGGCCGAAATTTTTGCATGGATTTGGGAACCAATCACAGAACCGGGAGAGACGGCAAGACGACGTGCAAACTTTTGGACAAACGGAACCTGAAGTCCCCTACAAGAAAATGTATAGGTGGTCCCCAGACTAAATCTCACTTGAGATTTAGGCTGGTGTTAGCCAGGGTAGATTTCCACACCTAGCGGTCACTGAGCTCGGCTAAAAACCGATCCTACCTCCACGTAGGTGTTCTCCTGCGTGGGCAAGTTAAAGATGCGGCGGGGGTTCTCGTAGAGCCTCTGGATGATGTCGTCCAGCGTAAGGCGGCCGTCGCTGACGGCAGTGAGCAGCAGGGGCAGCATGGTCTCCAGACCCGGGTATCCTGGAGGAGCCTTCTCGAGGTTCTTCTCATCCACGGCGTGAGGGGCTGCAGAGCAGACAGAGAGGGGGGGGACACACCAGCACACACCAGGAAAATGGTATCGAATTCATAGCAGGAAAGATGAAACAAATATCATGCTTTCAAGATAAGGGTCTAATTATAAAATTGTTGAAATAGTTGAAATGGTTAATTGTACCAAAGATGGCAACTGTATCTATATATAAACGTATCAGATTGGAATTCATTGGATCCCTACACAAATGTATCAGACCCCATCATAGTACTTCCAAGCAAAGCAACACACAGATTTCGGACAAACGACAAACTTAATCTGCTCTTCTCAAACGGCCCTGTGCTCACCGTGGTCGGTGGCGAAGCAGTCGATGATGTCCAGGTTCTCCCACAGAGCCTCCATGTCCTCCCTGGAGCCAAGCATGGGCCGCACCTGCGCCCTGCCCAGCCCGATCTCCGCCACGTTGTCCTCGCACAGGAACAGGTGGTGTGGCGCCACCTCACACGTCACCTGAATGCCCTTCTGCTTGGCTGCGCGGATGATTAGGATCTGGAGGTCCAGAGGTCAAAGGTCAAAGACTTGCTTGGTTTAAAGCCAAATAAATGGCAAGAGTTGCTGAGGCTGCAGAGGTGTCTTACCTCCTCCCTCTTTGCCACGTGACAGATGTGCACGGCTCTCTGGTACAGCTGGGCCACCATCAAAATGGCCGCCACAGTCTGCTTCTCGGCGTGGGCTACGATGGGCAAGTGCTTCGGCCACTTCTCAAAGTGCTGGAGTCGACATAAATAAACCATTAAGCCTATTCAAGCTTTTTTCTTCTGGGTGCAGTCATATTACATCAGTTACCCCAATCCAATCCTAGTTCATTACACTGAGAATATCAGCACGCCTCATTCAATAATTTTGTATTCCAGTTTCATAGCTGGACATTCTATTTTGGTTCCTAACTACTTCCTGTTCCATTAAAATAACATATGGAATGTTAAACAGGAAGTTCTGGGGGACCAGCTATGATGGTCTATAACAGCACAGCTGATTGGGCCTCATACAGTAGCTCACATAACTGTGGAGACCCCTTACCTCCATCCACAGGGAGACATTGTCCATCTTTAGTGTGGAGTAGGTGTCGTTCAGGTACATCTTCAGTCCTGCTGCTGAGCTGGCAATGGCGGGCAAGATGGCGGCGTTGTCGGAGGCTGCTCCTAGGTACAGCGCGTAGTCACAGCGACACCCAGCCTTGGCAAGCTGAAGATAGGAAACAGACACAAAGTTCCAGTAAGACTTTTGGGCCAAACCCAAAAATAATAAAAAAAACAAACAAAACACAACAAACTCATTGTTGCTGAAATGGCAGCGTGTTTTAAGTGAGCACCCATTTTACTTTTGAGTTTTGAAGGGCAACTTAGGACATTGACACAATTAATGAAGTGGCAAGGCTTTTTCGAAACACCACCCACAGACACACACACACACACTAAGCCCTGCATTGACAATAGCCCTTAACCATACCTTTTGTGCCAGGGCCAGAGAGTTCTGGTCGATGATGGCGGGGTTGGTGTTGGGCATGGCACACACCATGGTGACGCCCCCGGCCAGGGCAGCAGCTGTGCCCGAGGAGAAGTCCTCTTTGTGGGTGGCCCCAGGCTCACGCAGATGAACATGCACATCAATGAGACCTGGGCAAGAGAAAGGGGAAGCACAAGGAACACAGCTGATGAAGGAGTACAGATTCCTCATTTAAAACCATTGACGTCAGCTACAGTACACAGGGGCCATTTAAAAACACTCAAAATGCTTTTGGTTTTTAATAAACGACACTTTCATTCCCTCATCAGTTAGTGCTGGCTGTTCTTTTGCTATTTGGCCTATGCTGCATGAAATTCTGTCATCCTACCTACTAACAGCACTTGGCAACGTGAAACAAAGGGCTACAGGTATTGATCAACTCCGGATAATCCCATTGATAACCCCTCCCTCTACTTACCTGGAAGACGGACGAGCCTTTGTGACGTCATGCAGTCCACGTGGGTCTTGACGGCTGGGGCTTGGCCAATCTGACGAAGTGCCTAGACACACAAGCGCACAAATAAAACACTCCTGTCTCTGACCAGCACTGCTGACACTGGTAGTGGTATAGAGACCCTGCTGAGCCGAAGCCGAAGCTGAGCTTGACTGAGACCCAACTGGGATCCACCGAAAGCTCCAGGCATGTGAGTCAGGGAGAGGCAGGCCCTGAGCTGATTGGCCCACCCAAAACCATGGGATCCCAGCTGGGCTGCTTGAAGAGCACGTTCTCATAACATCCTTCTCCAGAGACGCCTCTTATTCTCACGAGATAAACGCACTGTTTGGACTGTCTGTGATGACTGGTAGCGCATGTCATGAGAAGCGGTCGATAGCGCTGGCACTGTTTGGACTGTCGTCTGTAACGAGTGTGTCCTGCGGAGTGTTCAATACCGCTGGAAATCCTATGGCTTTTCTAACAGACACTAATGCCATCATCTCCTGCTTTGGGAATGCAGAGGGAAATTTAGCTAAACAGCTAACAGCTAATGGCTAACAGCTAAAATCGTCTCTCTCACTATGAGAATTTTGTTTTGTATATGGTTCCAACAAGAGCTAGTCGAGCAGTTAGTCAAAAAGCACACATGACTGTCTCTTGCATCTGACAGCATAATAGAAACTGTATGTGAAGGGATGACTGCATTGTGTCATAGAGAGCCAATGGTTCCATACCTGTACAAACATCTTGGTGCACTTGATGTCGATGATGAGGGGCACGGAGTAGTCCACCGCCATACGACGCGTGCGGTAACCCTTGGTGACGAAGGAGGACAGGCGTCGGCCGCCTGAGTTCCGCATGGACAGGTTGACAACCAGGTCGAAGTGGTTCTCCTCCAGGTAGTCCATGATGTTTCTCTGCTTGTCCTTGTTGTCCGACTCCTCTTCCTCGAAGGGCCAGTCCACCGCCATCACCTGCACAACACACACACACACACACACACACACACACCACAACCAAAGACCAGTTTGAGTTACATGGGCTCTTTGAACTACCGACCTTGTCATTTCATAAACATGGCTAGACCATTACGCATTGGAACAAAGTTATGCAAACAAAAAATATTGTGCAACGATTTCTTTCTTTCAAAAACTGAAATGATTGCAGGGCTCAAAATGAAGGAAATGTATGTATGGATGCATATATGAAGTTGTCCAAAAAACAAACAAACAAACAAACAAAAAAAACACCCTTTGAATGTGTAAGGTCTAATAAACTGCTTGACCCATTCCACGCCTTAAAACTGACACAGCGCCTAAAGCTAAAAGTGGTCTTTGTGTAAACAATAGCTATAGCAGGGGTGTCAAACATAAGGCCCGGGGCCGGATGCAGGCCCTTCATATCATTTCATGTGGCCCGATTCAAAAAGCTTGAAAAGAATTATAGTTATGTGGCAGATTTAATTGATTTGATAATGTTTGCACAACTCAATGGCCTATTGGTAGATCCACATGCATACTGTGTCACTGCTGAACTCAACTTAACCTGACTCAACTATGGTGCATCATGCTTACTGTCAGAAAAAGAAACCAAATTAAGGAAGTACAGGGATACAAGGATTTTATTAAGTAAGAACACACATTAGAATTGAGCCTGTGATGTTCAGTAACACGCAAAAAAAATTATTTTTGTCACCCAACTGTTTGAGGTCACGCATACATGAGATATGGTGGCCCTCTGGGGAAAGCTTAATGCTCATGTGGCCCTTTGATATAAATGAGTTTGACAACCCTGAGGTATAGAATATTTCTATAGGCAAAAGACTAACCATTTTTTAATCTGTCAGTGCCGGTGCAGAGTGTTTACCTTGACTCCGTGTTCTGTGTAGAAATCAGCAGTGCCCAGACTGGCATAGAGACTATAGCCCAGGCTCTCCAGGGTCTGGACCGCAGGCAACAGCTCACTCTTATTCTGGAAAAACCACATGACAATGCAGTGAGTACCCCAGCAGTGGCGAGTCGTGAGAGAATGTGCGGGGGCAATGATGAGTCAATATTTGGGGTGGAAGAGTTAACTGCACTGATTTAATTCCACAGAAAAACAAGATTGTTCACCGTACACGTCAGGAGTACAATGCCCAAGATTACTCATACAGTAATACTACTGTATATACTATGACGTGTTTCAGCATACAAATAAAATGGCATCTTTTAGGGTCTGAGATTTTTTCCATAATCGAGCAGCCTGTCTCTGCATGACGCAAGCGCCTGGGGGGGAGAGGCTCCATACCTTGTAGCTGCCGATGGAGAGCAGGATGTTCTTCTTGGGGATTTTGAAGCCGGTGCTGAGCATGGCCTTGAGGTAGGCCTCGTAGCGGTTCTCCCCGAAGCACGCCACCTCCCCAGTGCTGGTCATCTCCACGCCCAGCACCACGTCTGCGCCGGCCAGCCGAGAGAAGGAGAACTGGGGCACCTGGGGGAATCAGAGTTGAGATTGCAGGAAACCGATTAGGGAACAAAAGGACACCGCCATGACGAGCAAAAATAGATACATTTCATAGGGCGATTTGTATTTAAAATTTTGTTTGCTTTTGGAATAGAGAGTTGCGCCATGTGGCAAGCATTAATCAACCCGCCAATCATTTTAAAATTCATTGAAATATTGAACATGCCATTATTTAGTTGCTTACACAAGGGGGGTTTAAAGTACCAGTCCCTTGGGGAGTGGCTAATGTCTCGTTACCTTGACGCCAACGATGCCGTTTCCTCTCATCAGCCCCACTGTCTCCACCTCCTCTCCCATGATCACCTGCGTCGCCAAGGCGACCAGGTCAACCCCCAGTGTCTTGGAGATGAAGGGGAAGGAGCGAGACACGCGCACGTTGCACTCGATCACTTTCAGCTGGTCATCCTGCAGGCAACAACACAAAACCAATTGTGTGAGGTGTCCAATGGTTCCTCTAATTTGACTTGTGGTCAAATGATGTGTTGGTTGTGGTCAAATGTGAGTTGGTTCTACTACTACTTTGGTGGTTCTACTACTACTTTTCTACTACTTTGGTGGTCTGTGAGTACAGTGTTGCACTACTGGGACACTGGACAGCACTGACGAATACTAATGGATAGTGTATACAACACAGGCCTAGAGTATATAATATAAAAGTGAGAGGTTAAAGTAAACATTTACTTTACTTTACAGTTAAGTAAAAGTAAACATTTTCCTACAATATAACCTCACCTTGGCGATGAGCTGCAGGTTGAAGGGGCCAGTGACCTGCAGCTCCTGGCCAATGGCGTGGACGATCATCTTGATGCGCTCCATGGTCTTCTGGTTGATGTCCTGCGCCGGGGTGACCAACGTGGCGTCTCCTGAGTGCACGCCAGCATTCTCCACATGCTCCGACACGGCGATGGCGATGACAAGGCCGTCGCACGCCACGGCGTCCACGTCGATCTCCTATGAATGTGAATAAGTATGCAAGTGTGAGTAAGTATGCAAGTGTGAGTAAGTATGCAAGTGTGAGTAAGTATGCAAGTGTGAGTAAGTATGCAAGTGTGAATAAGTATGCAAGTGTGAATAAGTATGCAAGTGTGTGGGTGTGAACTGGTTAACACTGATTGTACTGCTTCAATAAGATTTCTCAGTCCTGACTCAGAGCGAGAGGACTCACAGAGTGACAGAAGCCTGTACGCATTATGGCAGAGTCGAAACCACAACAGCGTCTGAACATAACCACACACGCGCCACATGTTTCCACTTGTACTTCCACTGAATTGAACGGGACTTCAAACCCGCTACAAGGGAGAGTTGGACATAAAACCGGCTATGTCCAGCTGCTACAAAGATCTCTCCATGTCTTAGCCTTGGGCTACACTTGAATTACAGAAGCATTAAATCAAGGTGCATCGAGACTACTAAGCTTTTTTTTTTAAGAATGTTTACTGCGTTATGTGTGGTGTCTGCTGGCCATTGATTATAGCGGAAAGTAATCGCTACGGCAGATACGTCTTTAACTGAACACATCCGGTGTATAAATTGATGCTACTTCAGAGGTGCGTTCAGAGTAGGCGAACATAAGCGATCATTCACCGCGAACGCGTTGACATTAAACAATTCTTTCTGA
>JASCQY010000048.1:13552793-13576753 GCA_030264315.1 Sardinella tawilis | reverse complement strand
GGGGGCGGCATGCTGCCACACCACCTGGAAGTTCTCACACAGGCTTCGGCCAATCCAGTGAGCCAGAATGCAGCATGGAGGACCAAGACCCCCAAGAAATGGGCCCACAGCTCCATGTGCACTCTCCTTTATGAATGGTGTGTGTGTGTGTGTGTGTGTGTTTGCTTACGTGCGTGTGTATGGGTGTGTGTGCATGCATGTGTGAGACAGCAAGAGAGTGTGTGTGTGTGATGTGGTAGGTGTTCAGAGTATGCCATTATTTTGTCCAAATGTTACCTTGGCATGTCAGTCATGGTGATTGGGAGCTGTATCACATAAAAGGTTGAATCAACATGACCTTGTACTTTTGTCAAGCAAACCAAAGGAAGAAAAGAGATTTCAGGGGTTAAGGGTTAAGTTCATCAGAACATTCTGTGTGGGACGAAGCTGGAACTTGAATATGAGAGGGGAAAAAAAAGTTTCAAGAAAATAAAAAATACTTTTTGAAATATTAGTCTCTTTATTCGTTTTTGAATGTCATGCTGATGACAATGTGTGACAACTCTCTCTCTCTCTCTCTGTCTCTCTCTCTCTCTCTCTCCACTCAGACTGTTGGCTGGGAGAACATGGCCTTTATCTTCCTCAATCGCTTTCTGGATCTGGCTGACGTGAGTCCTCATCAGCTTTCACATTTCACCCCGGTGCACTGCCTCCTCAAATGAGTCACCACACGCCGAATGCTCAAGATAGACTCAAATGGGAGTTGCACACAGTATGACTTGTGGACAATGGATGGTTTTAGTGTGGCGAACCCAGATCATATTCAAATGCTGTGGAGAAGTGTTATGTACATGTTGACCCATATAAACCCATAATCTATCTAATCATCGACCTGTTGTTCAAGGTCATCGAGTGCTATTCGTAGAAAAAAAGAACAAGGAAGTTTTGTACGGCACAGACTGAATAGCAAATCTGGCGGATAATGCTCACTGGTGGTGAGGGCTTAATTCGTTTAGCACAGTTACAGTAGCTGTTCGTTATTGAGCCAGATTTTCTTCTTTCGATTTACGTTGTCCAATGACAGCACAGGGAGACCTCAAGCAACGGGGCCATGGGTGGATTGTTCATTCCAAAATGTTCCGTTAATGTAACTGTCTCCTGAAAACAATGTAATGGATTTTTTTAGGGGATTGATGAAGGCAACTTGGATGCCCTGGATCATTCCGACTTCCAAGACACGGACATCCCCTTTGAAATCCCCCTGCCTGCCAAACAACATGTCTCTGTGAGAACATTTCTGTGTGTTTTGTGACATTTTTCTGTGTTTTGTGACATTTAGACAGGACAGGACAGGACGTTGTTTCATTTGGGCTAAGAATGTTGTTTGTAGGTATGCGAGGGTCTGTGTGTGCGGGTGTGTGTGTTTGTGTGCACGTGTGTGTGTTTTCTCTAGAAATACATTTAGTAGTTTCTTTCCGCTGCGCATGTGTTGGTGTTGTGCCATATGAAAAGGTGCTCTGGCCAAGACTGCATTCAGCTCTAAGCATATCAACATGAGTCATGTGATGCCATCATTCTCATGTGGCATTACACTCTTCTGCCCACTTGCTGTACATCTGCAATGTTAATTCTTGTCTAGACAACAGATGCCATCCTTTATGATTTTTATGTCTTGCGTGTGTGTGTGTGTGTGTGTGTGTGTGTGTGTGTTTTGTTCTATATTATGCTGTGTTGTGTCAGGTCTTGTCATGTCACGTCAGTCTGTATCGTTGCATGAGGTCCTGTCACATGCGTCAATGTCACATCACACGCTGTCCATCCCATCATGTCACAGTGTCAAATGTCACATCAGCACCACGTCCCAATTGTTTAGCTGTGCAGCTGAGCAGTCAATCACCTCAGGGTGGCATTTCTGGGCCTGTCTGGAGTGCATTTTCCCCAAACCATTGTTGCTAACCAATTAGCAACCTGTTAGCAACTCAGTCAGTTGCCTATTGTAAATAACATTGCAGTCAACAAAGGTACTAATATAGTTGCTCACTATGGTTTGGTTAAATGCACCCCTAATTTAGCTAGCAGCTATGGCTTTGTTAAATGCACCCCTAATTTAGCTAGCAGCTAGGGTTTGGTTAAATGCACCTGTAATTTAGCTAGCAGCTACGGCTTTGGGAGCGTGTGAGCGCTGATCTGATCTGATGGTGTGATGGATGCGCTCGGCCCGCATGCGGCCCATATCCGCACAGGTGGAGAAGCGGGAGGAGATCCGGGACTGGGTGCTGACCGTGTCCATGGATCAGCGCCTGGAGCAGGTGCTGCCTCGCGACGAGCGTGACACCTACGAGGCCTCGCTGCTCGCCGCCAGCACCGGCATCCGCTCGCTGCCCTGCGTCATCACGGGTGGGTGTCTCACACACACACACACACACACACACACACACGCCTACACAGGTTTTGTTGTCTTGTAGGCCTACACAAGTGCACCTACACCTACGCCTGCATACAGTGCACTTACTGAGTATGCTTTGCACTGATCTTGTAGCTGGCAGCAATAACAGCAGACTCCCTGTAGAGTCGAGAGAACACACACACTCTCATACTTATGCTTGCACACGCACACACACACACACACACATAGTATTACTCAGCATTTGACTAAAGTATTTAGCAAGCATATTTTGGGACAGCACCTTAAAATAACAGCTGCAAAGCGGGCACTTCCCCCTTCATTAGCCTCATGTGCAGGCAGGCAGGCAGCCGCTGCACAGAGGGGTGGCTGTTAGCTTCAGCTCACACGCTTGCAATCAGACCTATCTATCTAACATACATCCCTTTACTCCCTACTCCCTAGATCGCTGTATGTTAGATAGATCGATAGATAGATAGATACTGTGGATAGATAGATAGATGGATAGATAAATAGATAGATAGAAAATAAGGCAATGGTGAACAGAATTAAAAAGCTTGTATAAATATTTTCCAAACTCAGGAAAGAACCTCTAACACATCTTGGAAAAATAAACATATCATTTCGTGGCTTCCTCAAGAAAGGAATTGAATCTGGTTCACCCCAGATACTAAATTTGAAACGAATGCAGCTCATTCTCACATCTTCACATTCAGTAAAGTTCCATCAAAGATACTGAATAACAAGCTTTTATCAACCGTCTCTGGTTCCATTGCAGTAAACACACAAACTATGTGCACAGGGATTTGAAATAAATTGGCAATGGCATTAATGGTTTGAAATTGTTTCCAATGAACGGTAATATTTGACATCTAAGCGTTGGGAATGCCCATTTTAAGTCAATAGAACTATATGAAATCTGATAATTGGGAATACCCCATTTAAAGTCAGTGGAACTATTTGAAATCTGTTAATTAGGAATGCCCATTTAAAGTCAGTGGAACTATTTGAAATCGGTTAATTGGGAATGCCCATTTAAAGTCAGTGAAACTATTTGAAATCTGTTAATTGGGAATGCCCATTTAAAGTCAGTGGAACTATTTGAAATCTGTTAATTGGGAATGCCCATTTGGCCAGTCAATTGGACTTTGCAGCCATATGATAATTATGACTTACAGTATGAATTACATTTCACTTCATTGGTGACAGTGGTCTACAGTACAGAGATTGCCTATCTGTAAGTGTGTGTGTGTGTGTGTGTGTGTGTGTGTGTGTGTGTGTATGTTTGGTTGTGTGTACAGTAGATGTCCAAGGATAGACCTTTGGAGCAGCCTTGCCGTTTCTTTTCTGTTTGCCCATGTCCTTGTGTGCACATGTACAGTATCAGTTGTGTGTGCAAGGACATGCTTAATGGGCAATGTCAAAATCTGTTAATTGGTTCACGGGCCTTGTGAGAATCCAATCATCACAGAACTCCTCTCTCTTTCTCTTTCTTTCTTTAAAACACACACACACACACACACACAGGTTACCCAGTGCTGCGGAATAAAATTGAGTTCAAAAGACCAGGAATGGCTGCAAACAAAGACGACTGGAACAAATTCCTAATGGCTACCAAGGTGAGAACTTGTCATCGCTCTGCGTGGATGGCGAATCTTGTGTCATCACCTCTGCAGACCAGTTCTTTCTCTCTTTCTCTCTTTCTCTCTCTCTCTCTCTCTCGCACGCGGGCTCTGTGACCGTGGATGTCTGAGAGGTTGTTGGCTGAATTATTTATTTGCACACTTTAATCACAGATGTGCCTACAGGTTCTCGATAGAACCACGTTCATATTATCAATTGGGTTTTGCTTCATTCACTCAACATGATAATTAGTAATGGTGTAATTATTTGCTTTTCCCCTCATATCCCTGTTTATCAGAAGTGTACTCAACGATAACATGGCATTGTGTGTGTGTGTGTGTGTGTGTGTGTGTGTGTGTGTGTGCGTGTGCGTGTGTGTGTTGACTGCAGACAACCCACAGCCCAGAGTGCCAGGACGTGTTGAAGTTTCTGAACCACTGGTGCGGAGGACTCCCAACCGCAGGCTACTCTTTCCACTGAGCGCGCTCATGTGACTCTCCTCCATCCTTCTCTTCCTCCCCTCCCTCCCCGCTGCCTTACCTCCTCTGTCTCCGCCTCCGTCTGTCTCCATCCATTTTATTTGCCTTCTCCATCACTCCTCCTACCCGTCACGCATGCAATCTTCGCCCCTCTGTCTCACGCGTTCTCTTGTCCCTCATGGGAACCGGCTATGCGTCTCCTCGGACGCGGCTCTGACTTGAGGGTCTGAGAGTCCTTACCTCATCTGTGGGTAGTCTCTCATTCTCACAAGCTCTCTCTAGCTCTCTCTCTATTCTTTCCCTCTTTACATATCTGTCGATATCTCTTTATGCTATTTATGAATGTTTTTTGTTGTTTTTTTATTGTTATTAATCTGTGGGATGAAATTGAAATTGTTCTCACTTCGTAGTGGCTTTATCCTCAACTGGGTCAGAGGGCTGCGACAGTGGCGATGCGGAAAACAATGTTTTTGAGCTGCATCCCTGTCTAAAATTCCCTTGCTAGACATTTCATGGACAGGTTTTCAAACTTTTTCACTACAGAAGGTGATTATAAACTTAAAGATATGAAAGTCTGTAGCACTCCATGTAAAGCTAAATATTTTTTCATATACAATATATAGTTTTTTTTTTGTGATTTTGTGATTTGTGAGTTAAGTGCTTAATAAAATATATTGGTATATTTTAGCTTTAGCAGATTTTTTTTTCAATGACGATTATTCCATCCAATTCAATTCAGTTATAATTATAATGCAAATATAATACAAATTACAGGAGTAAGCGTCGCCTTCCTCTGTCACCTATTTATTTGAGGAGAGTTGGAGAATCATTTTGGCCCTAACCCGATGTGTTCCGACATTGCTAATCCATACTTTCCTGCGAGTGATGAACCATAGCAGAGGTGTGCCAGAGTATAGCTATTGAATTTGTGATCAACGACACCCTCTGGTGGACGCTAAATCTCAAAGACGAGATGCCCTTTGGTCCTCCAGCGAAGCAGCTGGTGGGACTGCTGGTACCCACTGGCGGTGCTCAAACGCAACCTGATCTGTCCAGATGTTCTTGTGCGCTACATACTGAGGTTATCCCTCAATGCTGCTCTGTAGTCGCAGTGATTTTCTAACATCCATTTGCGCATTCATAAACGTCTTATTTTAGAGGCCTTCCGATAAAATTGCACCCTTTTTTTCGGGTGCATTTCAATGAAAGACAGATTCAGTAACTAACAAGCTATTTTCCCAACTACGGCTGTTAGGCTACATCAACATTTATCACGGTAAACGTGCTCAGTTGCTCTTCTCATTGTCTGTACGCGTGACCTTCCGTTAGGAATCCACAATGTCATGTTCTGTAGACTTGAAGGTGGCTTTTACAAGCTTAAAGAATGAGAAATATTTTTGCTTGGTGATATTTCAGCGTTTGGGTACTAATTTGGGTAATTTGCGCTTAAAAAAATCTGTACGCAGTGGAAATTAGTGGAAATTCTAAAAAGTAACGAACAGAGATGCTTTTTTTTACAGTCAAACCTCATGGATGACATCTCTTTTATAAATTCAAACCAACACTGTGCGCCACTGTCCTCGGGCCTAGTATGCTCAAAAGCCTGAGAACAAGGCAAAGCACCCGTGCCCTTAGCGGAGTATAAAATACAACACAGTTGTTCTGGTTGTTATCCAGTCTGTAATTATGGCAGAAGGCCTTTTGTAAGTGAACGTCTTGTAGGCTACCTCGGGACATCGCAAGGTATCGCTATACCAATATGAAATCTGAAAATGGCCATGTTCCTCCATACAGAGGACATCCCATGCGCCAATGCACAACCTAGCTATTAGAATCATTATCTAGTCCCATCGAACCATATTTTAGTAACTGTCGCCACAAAATTAATATAGGCCTATAGCCTCTATAGGTGGGCAGAGGGTGCGTCCTTAATTACCCTCCACCGAACAGTATGCATTCAGGACCTGAAGCAATTGGACTGCTGCTTCAAATATGAGACTTGAAATGAAAGTACATTCTTGATGATAATCAGTATTGGAAGTGGATGTCGATTTGTGACTGTCCATTTGTTATCTAGAGTAGCCGAAATTGATTTTTTTTTCAAAATGTATTCCATATAAGTAAAATGCCCTCTTGGACCAAAAAGCGTAATCAAGGCCTAAAGCTACTGTCTTGAGCGGGCCTAAAAATGAACAGTGTGACTGACAGAGCGACTCTCTCTCTAAGCCACAGGACTTGCTTTTCTGAATTTCATCACATCGTCAATTTCAGTAGGCTATAGGATTCGACTTTGAGACACCGCAGTAACCTCTCTGCATGGGGCCATATATCCAAGTAGTATGGAATTCACAAAATGGAGTGGGATTAATTAGAATTTTAAAAATATTATTTTTTGTACCTCACCATTTATCTCGTTTTCCCGTTCATAGTTCCAACTCGGATTATCTTGGCTATGCTTTCATAGTAATTGTGTCGACAACCCCTCCAAATTCGGAACGGAAATTGCCATACAATTCTAACAGGGCCTGTGTCTTGGGTGTATAGACGTAAAATATTGTTTGTAATTAATATAACCTAGAGGAAATCTCGGAATATCCAAATCCAGATGATGACATTGGAAATGGTATTTTATCTAGCCCAAATTACCATACAATTTAGGATCTTAAAAAGCGATGAGATTCATGTATTTTTTGGAGATTATTCAGGTCGTCTTGTGACGAAATGAGCAAATGCATGAATTATGTTCACCGCACCTCTGTTACCCAGTTTGCCTCTCTTGCCTTGTATTCCTAATAAGGGTGATGCACACACCATCACGTACACCTACAACTGAAATATGTTGGCATCAAATTGTCAGTTTGTGCCCACTGCTTTTCACTGTTTTAAATAAAGGCTAAGTTTTTATAGGCCTACGCGTAAAAAGTACCTGACGAGGTCAAAGAGGTTCAGACTGTTAATCGACACTGATTAGCGTTCTTAAACGGTCATATTGGCAATAATCTATTGGCCTATAATAAGATATTTTGCAGGACTCACACAAACTTGAGGCTGACGAGGACCAGCAAAATGTTAGGTTGGTTACAGGCCTAAATATACAGTCTCTTGAAATAGCGGGCGGTCCAAAAAAAAAACAAACAAAAAAAAACTGAAGTGCGCCTCTCTTTTGTCCAATGCATAGGTCAGTTGTATTTCCGTACAGAAATTGGTTAAATGCATATTTCCCCCTATGAAACCTGGTTCTGTAGCTTCCGCTTCTGTGTAGAAAGAATTGAAACCCTGAATGTTATGTTATACAAAGATTTTATTGCCAAAAACATGTTACAACAACGTTGGGGATAGATGTACAATTTTGCATGCATGGATTGAAACTACCTCTTTGTTAAATATAGTTATGTCAGCGAGAGATTTGTTCAAAGTGATTATCTAGCACATCTAATAGCCTACACGTTGCATCAAAGAGCGTCAGGCATATTTTCAGTCAATTCTACTGACTCTACTGTCTATTCCACGCTAGGCCCCCGCATCGCACCAGACAGGACCTGCTATTAAGAGTAAGGAACCTGTTTCTGTGGTGAATTTATTTGTTTACCATTTAAGACCTCTCTATTTTCCACCGGACCGAGCGATATGCTCAACATAATATGGACGGCAAGTCTGTCAGTAACCTCTGATCTTCACCTTGGTACTCAGTGAGCGAGGAAAGGCGCACCACAATCTTAGGTTTGCCTCCGTTTCAAAGAATAGCCTATGTAATTTACAGTTAAGACAAACACAAATCCCTAAAATCATATGGACCACAAAACCGAAACAAATTATTAATGCCCGCATGGGGTAAGAAAACAGACCCTTCAGCTTCACAAGCCTGTAAAACGAAGATGTCAACACATTAAAGACGCCATAGGCAACCCGTCTGTCAGGCAGCGCAACAACACGCTCAGTAAACCTAAATCTCACGTTTTATATCATTTTATCGCCGATATTTACCGTCTCTCTTGGCATTCACCGCGTGCCTTAATTGTATGGACATTTAAATCAAGGTCCGCTGTGAACACGAAGAGAGGCAGGCCCAGTTTCATCCTCCGCATCGTCCCGTGACACTCAAACCGAAACCACATACGACTCGTCGTCCACGCGCGGAGGACAACGGCAACCCTCCTTTATGCTCCGATCCTGCACCAAAATGCCTACGTCCTCTCTCAAACGGTGTTGCATCAGTATCCAGTACACCACTGCAGCGAACATGTATCTCTGAGAAAGGCGTCAATGTCGGCGTTGCGAGCGCAGCCATGAAAATTGCCCCATCCAGAATTATGACACTATATAGCCAGAAGAACGTAAAAAAATAACGGCATAGTCTAATGCCCCAAAATACAAAAAAGGGAAACGTTCGGATACTTCTATGTTTACATTACCCTTTTCCAGGCACCTCTTTCAGCAGCTTGGAGTGATATATCTCCTTTGGAGGCTTAACGGGCTCCGGTCCTGTAGTGTGGCGAGCAAAGGCCCGAGTGATTGCAATAAAAAGAAAGAGCTCTCTGGCTTGGTGCAGTCGGTCCTTTTGCTCAACTCCCAAGAGATACAAAAAATAGAAGAGGGCCCATCTGGCTTCTCACCAGCTTTGTCAAGTCTTGCATACGCCAAAATGCTAATGACCTAGATAGCTCATGCAAAATGCAGCAGAGGTAGGAGAGAGGGGGGTGAGAGCGGCTGGGCTACCAGAGTCATCCCCGCCTTTTGTGGGGGTCGGGCGGGGTGTACTGGGAGGTGGGGGCAGTTGAAAGCACCTGCACCGGGAGGGGGTAAGCTAAATATTGGAGGAAAAACTGGAAGATACAATTTGTCAAATTGAACCTCGCACTGAGACTGAGCAACGACATGCGCGTAAACATACATGAAACGTAAGAAGTGCTCCGTGCATTTCGTCCTGGGATAGAGAAAGAACATTTAATGATGAATATGAAATAATATAAAATCGCCACTATGATTTATTTTTAAATTTGACCGAAGACATTTCAATTTTAATGCTAAACATTTTAATGACATTTGAATGAAAAATTGAACACATGCATGTTATATAGGCTACATAACCAAAATATAGTATGGCCAAATCAGAACTTACAGATTTCTCTTGCGTTGTCTTTTCTATAACCTATTTTTGCCTTTATAGGCTATCTCATTAACAGTCCGTATATCCGGCCGTGTAGATCTGTGCTGTCACGTCCAGAGGCAGCACTAACGCTGTAAAGAAGAAAAAAAATGTCCTTTCATTGTAAAGAAATGTCACACTGAGGGCACGCATCCCGTGCTCTTCGCGTCGTGACACGAAACGCTGTATGTCCACGATAGTGCTACAACAGACAGCCCTGAAAAAAAGTCGACAAGCTTCTCTTTCTCTGTCTCTCTTACCCTCTCTCTCTTCCCCTCTCTCTTAAGCTGAGAGGGAGAACAAAAAGGTTCAGGTGAGAATAGCTCACAGCTTGGAAGCCACGGAGCTTAGGCTACCATGCAGAAGGCTCTGTAGCAAGGCGCGATCTGACAGAGAGGAGGAGAGCAACCCAGTTTATCATAGGCATAGCCACATCGCGGTCACAGGGCTCCCTGCGCGGCTGCTCACCCACCTCCCGCTCTTCTGGGGATTAGAGGAGCGGAGCGCAATAGCATCTGCCGGTTGACTAAACAAATCAGCGCTTTTCCAATCGGGATACTGTGTTGCTACTATCTCTCTCTCCTCTCTCTCTTTCTTCGTATCATCTCCCCTTTGAACAAATTTCACATTTACGACCCTAAATGTTGCACAATGTAGGTGTGTGCTGGATACTGACAGAATCAAAATACTAGATATTTTGCTAAAAAAAACAGTTAATTTCTGTGAGAATGTATTGTCTATAGGCAAGTTGGAACATAATGCAACAGTAGTTGAATCTAGTCTTAATGGTCTTTCCTAGAAACTGAAATTTATTCAAGGTAAAAACAGGTGGGTGCATGTTCTCTCGTCACATAATGCGACCGATTCTTTTTAAGCATTCGTTGCTCCCGTGGAATGCAGAATTTTTCACCATGTGTAGCCCACGCTTCAGCAGAGGGAATGCATTATTGATGACGCTGGAGCCGTGGTAGTGGTTGAAGGGTAGGCCTATATGTTCATTCAGACATACATTACATAAATATTTTGCAAACATGGCGAAATACCGCCTCAGCAGAATCGGTCAAAACGTGCGCTCCAAATGCATCCGTCTCTCCATATGGCCCTACTTTGTGCATTCAGTCCTCCGCTTCGTGCATAAACAGAGTTGGTTTGTTTAGCATGACCATGACCCATTTCAAAAAGGAACGGTGCAAAGATAAATCATCACCCGGCAAATTAATGCTCCTATCGGAACAGTCTTAAATGTAACGCATGAAAACAATTACATATTAGACTTTAAGCTTATTGCGTAAATACAGTTTCACGTTGATTTTATTTTATCTATATAATTTTGTTCATCGTTGTCTTTGCAGTCTGTTCGGAGTTTACTCCATGCGTAATTACTTTGAGGTCACGAAAGGTCTACTAATCCTCTCTGGGGCCGTTAAGAAAAGTGTCGTCTGCCTCACGCGTGCCTTCCATAAACATGCATGATGCACAGGGCTCTCCAGATGGCACGTCTTTAAAAAAGCAAGTGTAAGCAATCCACCTCTTTGTATTGACCTATATTGTCACAATGATTATCTGCTCCAAAGGCCTTCCAGGTGACGAAGGACGTTCAAACGTATTTGCCATTTGAAGACAAGAAGACTCAAGGCAAACACAATCTGAAGATATTCATCCATCCCATTGTAACCTTCCCTAAAATGCTGTTTTATGGTCCTACCTTCCTGTATCAGCTTCAAGCAGATCCCACTGAATTTTATGGTTTGACCTGTTGTAGGCTAGTAGGCCTATTTCATTTTCAATTGTATGAAGTCTATCTATCCTGCCTAGTCTTCTGCCTTGACTAACTAAAATTCATTAGTCCCTTCGCTTAACTTTTGGCTGAGCCTGGGCCCATGTAGTGAAAGAATGACTTAGACCTATAGCCTACTAGCCTAGTCTAACACCATCTTATCTTTATCAATTATGTGATGATGTCATATTTGTGTCTGAATTACGAATGAAACCAGTTTTGAGGTTTGCCAAGATTATGTGTCACACCTTTATTTTCTGGTATATTTGAAAATCACAATTAATGTTGGATATACCCCTAATATCTGTTTAGATCTAGCCTTACAAAAAACATTACACAGGCTATGTGTTTTACAACATTAAGGAAAGGAGAAGGCTTTGACCCATTTCTTGAAGTATTTCATATTCATCAGTTCTTGTGGTATTCTATCATTCGGTTCCATGTCAGGTCAACTGGGGAGAAAACTGTGATTAGATCCCTGCTGAGCCATCCAGAAGACATTATTTTGCAATGGCAAAATAAAGATCAGCTCTTTGTCAAGGGAGCACAAAAAGCCTGGCTTCTTTTGGGCCCACTCATCAAACTGATAAAACATAGTTACACTTAGAACACTGCCCATTGTTAATTCCTAATTAAGCCATACAGTATTGAGTTTAATTTTTTCCTTCAGTGATTCAGAATGAAACTCAATTTTAATGGACAATTATGCAATGTAACTACATAATCCAATCCTGCAGTAAAAGCCTTGTCCCACTTAACTCCATGTACAGCAAAGCGCAAGGTGCGTGCGTGTGTGTGTGTTGGGAGAGTGGAAAGAGGGGCACTTCTTGCACTTTTTCCATTTCATGATGGAAAGGCAGTGGGACAGGCAACAATACTAATGTGATAAAACAATAACCCTAAAAAGCTTACTGAGCCCACACAACCCGTCGCCATAATGCAAGCAGGTTTAATTTCTGATTGGCTACGTGAACATTATATTGTCCATTATAGGGACAAAACTACATTATTCAGATTTAGTTAGGTAAATATTTACATCATTCGGATTTGGAATGGATGCTATTTCATTTAGATTAAATACATCCATAATTTAAATAAATACATCCATTCTAGGTCTAGCCTATGGTTGCCACTAACATGTGACTGTGTTACAGTTGGTCATGATTTAAAACAATCGGACGAATTGCCTTTTCCACCATGAATACTGATCTATCTGAATACACTGTTTAAAATGGCTCAAGTCATGTACACAAAAATATATTGGAAATACTTCCTTTCATAAACCCGTTAAGTAACGAACCAAATGTTACGCAAGGTGGCTGTTATGTAGTTCGTGTTAACGTTAGCATGCTTCAGACAGAATTCACTTGAGCTGTAAGCGGTGTCTTGGCTATGGTTGCTTTGACCCGTGTGCGTTTGATTTGGCGACATTTAATCAACAGCAGAATGGGAGATATGTCCTCCAAAATCCAAATGCCCACTCCTGAAAATGCACTACCAGACAGAAAAGATGTTATGAAAGTTTCAGGTAAGTTAAGCAATGTTAAGAATCAATCTCCATTAACTGCCTTTGGAAAGCTAACTAATAAGGGCGTGCTAGCTTCAAAACTAACGAAATACGTCACCTAATAAAACACATTTAGCGTTAGAACACTAAAACTACAACGCGGTCGAGGTCCTGATGCTGTCCATAAAAGCATGAGTGGCTCCCAAAATTGAAATAGTGTGACTAAATTTCACTGCCGTCGCTGTCAGCACTTCGAAAATGCCACTGCACAGCTAACTAGCATGCAGGCCAGCATTGTTTTTCCGGTATTTGCTATGAGCATGCGTACATGTCAGTGCGCCGTTCGCGTCGATGCCGATGCCCTGCTATCTATGCGCGTACACCTGCTCCAGTGTTGCTTATCATTTGGCGTCGTTGAAGAATGCCTTTGGAAGTGAATACGAAGGTGCCATCTTGAAATGTCTGCTGTTTTTGTTTTGTATCATCTTGAAAGTGTTGAAAAGGACATAGCCTGTGGCCTAAGCGTCATAAGTCCTGTTACTCATTAGATTTCTTGCACAAGCCTATTTATTCAGCTGAGAAGTAAGCCTGCCTGTCACCCTCCTCTGTCGCAAATGTGTGCAGTTCTAGTCATCTCACTACTACGAAAGTGGCACTTAATTAAAGACCAATGCAGCCACTGATCAATACCACTTTCTGTGTCTGAGAACACTCAAAGTGTCACAACAGGACAAACATGATGTCATCCATAATAACCATGCTTTGTGTAGCATAACTTGTGGGTAATCAGCTGTCTACGTCTACCTGTTCAGTTAGGCTAGGCTATAGCAAGTGCGACTGTTATTGCCCAATTCTTGTCTACACCAATAGTTTGTCAGTGATGTAAAATATAGTGCAAAGTCTCTTTTCTCTTTGAAGCAACATTCAATGTCGTTTAGATTCATTTCACCTCAAAGAGCAGAAGAGGCACTTAAAGTTGCATCCACATGCCCATGTGCGAGCAAAACATTTAGAGAATATATAGCAGGCAAATGTGGACCACTCCATGTCAACCTACTGGACAATATTAGAAATCAATTGTGCAGCCAGAAAGGAAGAAAAGGATGGGCTGTGTAGGCCTATACTTCTTGTCACTAGAAAAGAAAATTGCATGAGCCATTTCTTTGGAGGCTAGTAATTTTGCAAAGCCTTACAATAAAGTGCCTTTCACAAGCTATTAACCTGCTAAATGATGGCTGAAAACACACCTCAGTTGTCAGTCTGTTGTCTAAAGGGGTTGTTTGTGAGTGCATATGTGTGTGTGAGAGTTTGTGTATGTTGGAGGAAAAAGAAAGAGATTAACTGAAAGCCTGAGAAACATGCATAGACATAGGCTAATTGACTTTTAAGGAGAAGTATTTTGATCACTGTGCATTAAGTCGACTATTCTTTACTTTGATCAAGGACATTTAACCAAAGCAACTGAAAGATATTTCCTGAAAACTTTCACAATTTAACTTCTTTGGATTTAAAAGAAGAAGTAAAGCCACTATGCAGGGGAGGGTGAGACTTATTATGGTGAGAGATGGGTCATGTTTCCTTGGTGCTGCTGCTACAGGCTGCTTGTGATGCCACTCACTTTGACTCTGAGGTGCCCCGATACTCGGTGCCGGGAGATGAAGGCAAAGGTGTCCGTAAACCGCTGGTGCCATGTGGTTCTGATTACTAGCCACAGCCTTCCCAGGCTTTCCCTTGGCAACGGTACAGGTTCGGTGGGCTTGGGGAAGGTTGCCAGGTGACATGCTGAGACCCAGACGTATGTGTCTCACACACAAGGTATCCTAACGAAGCCGGCACCACCCCCCTGCTGAAGGTCACACATGTTGCTAGATGACAGGTTGTTTGATGGCGAGGTGGATTGCTGTGAGCTAAGGCTCATACACAGACGTATGAGTGTGTGGGTGTGAATATGTAGGCTGTGTGTGTGTGTGTGTTTATGCGCTACTGTCACAATTTCTCTTCAGAATCTGTCTGTGTGGGTGTAGGCTACAGATATGCATCTGTGTAGATGGACATGTGTTTGTATGTTAATTGTTTTAGGGTATTGTTCTTGGCAGTCACACAGGTTGCGTGTGTGGAAATGTAGGTGCAACTACTGTATACAGTTTTAGGCTAGGCTATTTATGGTGAAACTGCTGAGATTATAAAAGCATTATTTTTCTGAACCCTTTGGACAGTGCTTGTCCATTTGAAGGCGATATTCCAACAGCATAAAAAAACATTCTTTAGAAAGACTATTTTATACAGCCCGTACTCTCGCAAAATTTCAAAATCCTTTTAAACATTCGCCATAATGGACTCAATCATAGTTATGTATTATGAGACCTAAAAAAAAGTTAGATTGACTTGAGATTTGAGCTTTGAAAACTAAGTTTTAAAAGTGCTTTACTTATTTTTTGGTTTGCTCATGGTGAAAAGATCTTCTTTGTGAGCAACAGTGTTCAAACAGAGTAATATAGGCCCACCAATTTCAACACCACAGCCTGAAACTTAGTCAGCACGTATTCAATAGACTTACTGCAAACGTCTGCACCCAAATGTCTTAGTCAAGGCTGACCTTTTTAAGCTTCTAAAATTTGAACCAATTAATATGGTGTGCTAAGAAATATGTATAATTTCAAAATGTAACTCTCACCCTGCACTGACAGCTATTGCAGATTGCCCCAAAGGATATAATTGGTTTCCTCCACTTCTAAAGAGTGGTTGCTTGCAAACACTAATTCAATCACGAGATCCCTGTGTCTGATTAATGGCTTTAGCCTACTGAAGTATTCTGTGCTAGTCAAGGCTAAAAAGTTTAATGTCACTAGTCACTGTCTGCGCGTAGACCTCACTGGAACACATTAACAAGAAGAAAACATAGGAAAGTGGACATTCCTCATCATGGCATGAATGCAATGATCAGTATCTCAGGCCTCTCCTTAAAAGATAAGTGCTGTTTTCACAATTTGAACCTTATTTCAGGGATAAAATAACATTACTTACTCAGCCATTTCACTTTCCTGTCATTTTGCGTCATTGCGGAGATATTGGATTCACTAGTATCCATCTAATGGAGTGGTCAGGGCACCGACATGCAGCCAGTAATGTGTTCATTTCTCAGATGTTTGTTATGATACAGTAGTGCTATTCCCATTTCATTCAGAAGTACTTTTGTTATCACCATCTGGGGTGTGTATAGGCTATTCATGAAATTAGTGATGATGTCATCACTTGGTGCCACCCGGCACATTGCTTCCTGATACTTCAGACCGCTTGTTTGGCTAATAGACAGACGATAACAAAGTACTTTTAACTGAAATGGGAATACTTTATCCTTTAATGTTCTGTGTTCTGCAATTCTGCTGATAACCCTGAAGGTATTGTAGTGATCTCGCTGAAGGAATCACACACAGGCAGAACTCAGTCTTAAGTTTTTATTGAGACATAAGACTCTATAGTTAGGTAGGCATACAGTATAGCCACATACACAGACAGGTCAGCCCACTCCCTGCAGGTACAGTAGAGTGTCCCGTCGGCTCCGCCCCGAGGCATCATGGGAAGTCCGTGCATACCCAGGGTTGCTACAGTATAAACAACTGCAGCTTGGCATTACTTCTGTCTGGCAAAAACACAACTATTCAGATTAACAGGAGGAATGGGGCAAAGATGGAATGGGGTGATGGCACCTTCTGAGAGTAAAGGAAGGGCTGCTTGGTGATTGAAATAGTGTTGAGTTAGTTGGCATCAGTGTGGCAGCCACCCCATCCCCCACCCCCGCCAGTCCCCTCCTATCCGAAGTGACACAAGGCACCTTCTTGGCATGCAGTCAATAGACCTGGCATCGACAAGCAGCATTTTTTTTTTCACCCACTTGTACAGACATCTCAGCTAGTGGCTTGTAGGTTAGCGAACAAGCAAGGAAACATCCGGAGAATTCAAACTTTTGAGTGCCTCCCTGCCCAGCACCCCCCTCACCCCACCGCACCCCCCAGCCCAAAGAAATGAATAAAATAAAGTGGCGAAGTGGTTGTTGGGAAGGATAAAGGGGTGAGATGACAGGGAAAGAGCAGGGAGGTGGCAGGGCAGTTGTAGTCTGACAAGCAGGGGTACCAGTCATCACACATGTGTGAGTGCATCTGGCAGTTTGGGGGGGGGGGGGGGGGTTGTGCAGAAACAATGAAGATGGTGGTCTGATGCCAGGGAAAGGAATCGGGCAGAAATTAAATCGCGAATCCGTTTTTTGATCGATATACCCAAATCGTCAGCTTTTCCTCCTTTCTTCCTTCCCTTTTATTTGGGGAGGGTTGAGGGGGGGCACACACAGACGTGCAGACACACGCTGGAGCCTCGCCAAAGCTTCTCGGGAAGGTTGCCATGCCGAGAGAGAGAGAGAGAGAGAGAGAGGGAGGGAGAGAGTGGGAGAGGAGAGGAAGAGAAAGAAGCCAAGGGAGACTTGGCAGGGCTCTCTCCCAGCCTCCTTTGTCTGCTTGCTCAGCTTTGCACTAAGGAGATCAAAAAATACCCTGGGTGTAAGCAGCGCTATTTCGTTGCTAGAAAACAACAACAAAAAATAACACCCTACCCTGAGAGAAAGAGAGAGAGAAACGAGATTTTCTTTGGCGAAACTGGGGTACAGGGGCGTTATTGCGGCAACCAATAAGTGCCAACTATTTCTTTAGGAACTACCAAGATGGCTGTTTTTTTTTTTGTTGTTTGTTTGTTTGTTTGTATGGAAAGAAGTGACCAAGGCAAGTTGTTCGGGACAACTAGATGGCGAGATGACGATTTCAGAAGTGCTGTTTGGTGGTCCATTTGGCAACGGCCAAAACTCCCGCAAAGGGCAGAAAACTTTCAAAGGCTACGCTCCACTCAGGACGTGCTCAGACCGCTGGACTCCTGCTGACGAGCTTCAAAGTTGTCTCGTGAAGTCAGAAAAAGAGAACTCACAAGTGAACCTGTGGGTGTCCAGTCTCCTCCGAACCGGAGGGTCGTAGACTGTTTGCGAAATACATGTTAGCCGTTAGCGAAGTCAGCCACGACTGAAGCTAGTCTCCAGGAAGAACAGGATTCCCCTCGGTGAGAGGTCAAGGGGCGTCTGGTGTCTGGCTGGAAACATTTGAGACATCCTGTGGGATAGTCCAAAAAGTTCCATATGGTCAAAACAGGTCCCGGGCAGATCTGATCTGATGGATGATCATCAGCAGAGAACATCTGTGGATCTTCTGTAGAGAACCAAGGCTGGAGTTTGTGAGAAGATGCAAATATGGATCTTCTGGAGAAGAATGTGGTATTTTTGATGGAGAGGCGACAGCCATGTTGGTCACTGTACTGCACGACTACTGTAGTCAAGGCCTACATTATGTTCATCATCCCAAACTTGTCAGAATTGCTTTATTTATTTAACACAAAATGGAAGAGCCTCTTTACTTCAAACACTTGGCTCATGGCCGCAGACGTTTGAAGTGTGCTGAGACTGGTAAGTTGAATGCAGTGTGTCTTCTTTACTTTAGTTGCCTACATTACCGCTTCAGAGCCAGCTTGTATTGAGATGTGTCAAGTCATTCCTCCAGCTGGTTCATTGGTTTCCCTTGGGGATGACTCTTGTATGTCTGTCGTTTGTTTTTAATCTCTTTTTTCCCACCTCCATTTATAAAAGGGAGTTTGGCCCACACTGTTGTCAGGTACAACTTGACAATCCTCTAGAAAGATCATTTTCAGTCCTAATGGAGCCTTGCCTGCCATTTTGCTGCCATCCCTTAATGCTTCAACGTCTCCCTCTCTTTCTGTGTGTGTGTGTGTGTCTCTCTTTCTTTTAAAAAGAAAAAAAAAACCTGTCACTTCGGAAAGTGTAGCATCAGGGTGGTTTCGCGTGTGTTCTCTATTCCCCCCGGATGCTCTCTTCGTTCTCTTCCTCTCCTGCTCGACTCTCTTGTGTGCCTGTCGCGGTTTTCGCAGCCGCACTCTCTCACGCTTCACGGAGCTCTGTCACCAGCCTGTCCTTGGGTGCAGAGCCGAGTGAATTGTCGCCCATCTTAAGACTGTGAGTCCTTGATTAATGGCCGTCTGAGGGGGTAAAATAGTCCTTTATTCGCCCATACCTCCTGTCTGCGCCTCAAGGTTAGTGTTAAATCAGAGCCAAGAGAAATGAAATATTGGACAGATGTGTCACAGTGTCTGATGCCAGGTGAAAAGGCTGCAGGATCACAGTGGTGATGCTAAAGAGACCCTTCATGCCCACTAAATTGAATATCTTAAAGAGAGCAGAACATGATAAAATACAGCTAAATACATTTTTCTTTCATGGTTTAAAAGGGGCAACATTAGAAGAAAAACACATCCTTAAAAAGACCACACTACAATGGTTATAGTTAGTGTTATGAAACAATTTCATTGACAGTTGTCCGATTAGTAGTACGATGAGGCCTTGGTAATATAACATGAGAGGCTTTGTTATATAATGCATGTTATATGATAAACAAGAAGCATCATAGTTACTCCACGGTTAAGTAGTCTGGCCTTTTATGTCCTGTTCATATGGGTCTCTGTGTGTCTAATGAATCTTTGAATGAGGGTTTCATAAGACCACATAAAGGGCTGTGGACTATATTAGCTTATATTAAAGAAGTTGAGAAAAAAAAAAAACAATTAGCAAAAAAATTACTCTTTTTGGTGGTGTTTTGGAGCAAATCTGCTACACTTTGTTTTGTAGATGGCCTGCCTAGGGATATTGACTAACCTCCATTGCAGTGGTGGCACAAATCAAATTATGTGTCACAAAAATACAGTTTTGTTCGGTATGTGTAAACCATAGTCAAGACATACATGTATCTGATGCCACTCAAATCTTCTGTACCATTGGAGTCTGGTAAAGGCTTTCGTAATAGGCAGTGACGTAACTGTTGAAATGATCATCTGTTAGCTCAACACACTGGCCCTGACTTGATATCAGCATGCTGTTTGCAAAGCATAACTCATAGCAACTCTTCTCCCTGTGATAGGTGTAAGTTATGTGGGGGTTACGAAGAGCTTTACTGAGAAGAAAAGCACCACGTTGTATGAATGCACTCCCAAGTGCCATTAGACTTGGTGTTATGCAGCCAGGTGACAGGTAAACTACACCTGAGTGTTTTTCACTTGTAGAGGATGCTATCTCTCTCCTGTTGTCATGGAATTCACTGAGAGCTTTCTGTCTGGTATCCCAGTTAGTGGGAGACTCCCAAGTGCCACACCCACCCACCCACTCAATAGTGGTGGAGTACGGGGGGAGTGGGGGGAAATGTTGGAAATGACGAAAGGACAGACACCCTGCTCATTTTCTAGGCTTCACTTCACTCAAAGTCAGCCATGCGTGCAAAGCTTCATCCATGAATTATTCACACTCCTTCTTATAAGTCACCATCACGTCATCCTGAAGTCTTCTTCTGCAACAAGACTTTTTTTTCTTAACCAGCGTCTATAGTCCACACCCTTCCAAAGAAAATTGATGTCTCTTTTTATATTGGGTGAACTAAAGGACAGTAATTCTGGTATGTGATAGACCTAGTTATTTCAAATGAATGGCTGTTTTAGATGCTACAGTAGTAAAGAGGGGCCTAATCATTTGATTATTTACTTTTGCCGTCACAAATACAATTCAAGTTAGAGGGTTTAGCCTTTAGGTCTGATAACTGCTGATCTGTGTGTATCTAGGATGTGAGATTTTTATAAGCAAGAGAAACTGTCATCATTCTGCTCTTTGTTGTGAACGCTTGCACATCATCACCCTGCCTTCCTTTGTGTGGAAAGACTGTGCATGACGGTTTGCAGGTGTGAAGCTTAGGTCACTGGGGCTTTCAGTTTTCATGTGTATGTTCTGTACTAAAGCACAGGCCCTGCTTTTAGTGAGTGAAGGTTCTTGGGTGGTGTGCCCCAAATCTGTCTGTGGTTTTTGGAGTGGTCCAGTGTGGTCAGGGCAGTCATGCGTGCAAGATCTCTGACACCCCTCTCAAAGATGTTTTTCCACGGCTGTGTTGTCATTGCTTAACGCCTCTTCGTAAGTGCTGCCCCTCAATTATTGATAAGCTTCTTGAGCCCTTCTTTGGTCGCCCTGTTGCTAAGGATACTCGCTATGAACTAGACGAGATCAGGTGCAGTGGGAGGGCAAACGCAATTAACCTGTCTCAGAAAAACGTCCCCCGTTTGAAGACAATCGGGCGCAATCAGGAATCATTATTCTAGCCTTGGGCCCCAAGTTTTAATTAAACGAAAGACTTTTATGTAACAAATTAAAGTTTCATTCATTTTCTCTCCTTGTGGGGTTAATAATATGATGTGTTGGCCCATGATCATGCAAATGAAATTTCTAAAATGTCTTTGTGATTCTTGTAGCACCGGTAAATCTTGTGTGGTATGAGAACGTTGGAAATTGTTGATGCATTTGGACATAGTGCTCTCAACCTGTCATGTCACAAAGACATTTTGTCATGAAATGAAAGATAAAGGCACCACGATCAATTAAAGGAGGTGGGGGTATTACGTTAACATCCTGCATTAAACAGTTCAGGGGATAGGAATCTTATTTACTTATTTACTTCAAACCTGTGAAAGACACTTGTTTAACTTGGCTTAGAAATGCCTTCATAAACTGAATCCCTAAACAACAGAATGAGTGATGGCTCTTGGTGCCCACCATTTTTGCAAAAAGTATGATCAGATTCAATCAAAACCTTATCTAATTCTAATCTATTTATATTTATAATATTTATAAACTAGTGAAATGTTAAATACAAGTAAATACAAGTGTATCAAGTAAACTATGTAAATGGAAAACCCTCTCAGAAGTCCATCTCAGAAATATACAAAAATTAAGTTGTTTTAATAATGATTTCCAAGTAATTTCTATCAAATTGCAATTTGAATGAATGAATGTTATTATCAAGCAAAAACAAATCAAGTCAAATCAATCAAATTGGATTTGCACTGACAGTAAAGTTTATTGAAATTACATAAATTATGTACAGTCATCACAAATAGACTTTGAGGGGTTTTGTATCTGAACTCTCTAGATACTTCCCAAAAATAGATCAATTCCAGTGCTGATGAGATACACAACTAGGGACTGGCAGACACTTTTCTATTCTTCTTGACTGGAATTGCAATGTCCATAAAGCCAAGCATGCCTCCAGGCCTGCTTTTTAACCACTTATTCTCTCAAAGCTCTCATTGCTTTTGCCTCCCACCTCATGTATCCCAGCGAGAACCTCTGTGGTCTTTATCAGCTAACCAATCTTGCTGTTTTTTTTTTTGTTTGTTTGTTTGGAATTTGCCTCAAACGGTTTGAAACATTTGGACCATTTCAAACAGTTAGCAGTTCTGTTAGCTTTAAACTGTTGGAACATATTTCAGACTAACCTTGTCTGAATAATTGATGGTTAACTGCTTGTGAAAAGTCAAAAGATGATCATTGACCAAGTGGTTGGCCAACATTCACTATTTCAAAGCTCCATCTTGTAGAGGTCCCTGATGTGTAAAAAAAAAAAAAAAAAAAAAAAGTTATCCTTTCCAATGGTAGCTCTGATTTAGAAAGACTAGGCCTAAATGTTAAAATGCATGTAATTTTTAATATCATATCATGCATTATAATTTTTCTTGTTTGAGAGCTTGACCCAGAATGGCTTCACCCACACACTGGGAAGTTTTGTCCCGCAGCATTGTGCTTCTTTTCCGCTGGCTGACCCTTTTTTTCATTGCTTTTATTCCGGCTTCAGGCATTTTTTTTATGTTGCGTAACTTCACCTGACCTCCCTCACAGTAGGCGGTTGGTACTGGAGGTTTTGAATATGGGCAACCATTAAGCAGTCCTGTGTGAAAAGGGCTTTTAATGTAGTCACACACACACACACACGCACACACACACACTAATACATAGTTGGGCAGTATACAGTATAAACCTTTCTCCCTCTCGTACTCTTTCTTTCTTCCTCTCTCTTTGTTTCTTTCGCTCTCTTTCTCTTGCCACTTCTCTGTCTTCTGCCTTGAGCGGTCTCCACAGAAACGCGCTCGGTTACCATGTGAACACACACGCTCCCATCACGCTGTCTGCTGGAGTTAAACCATTGCTGATCAAGCCCCCCTCCAGCCACTCTTGCATAAGGGCTGTCAATGGGATAATGACAGAATGAACACTGAAACTCCGCACACACACACACTCACACACACACACACTCACTCACCTCACCTGCATCTCTGGAAGGGACCTCTGTTGTCACAAAGCAACGCTAGATGACATGTCTCCCTAGAAACAGTGGCAGGGCATTTTTTCACACAACCAAACCATAGTGCAAAAGTGCTGTGGTCACTGCAGACCTTTAGGGAGTGTAAGGCCCTGGACAAATGATGCTTCCCTGCCCTCAGAACTCAACATGATGTAAACCATGTAGACACACAGATCATCTGACACTCTGCTATAATACAGCATAGTGTCTCTGTTTAGTGTGTGTCATTGTGTTGGGTTTAAATTGATAGATGGCTACCTGCTAGCTTTGTTGTTAATTGACATAATACTGCAATTGTGTACTAAATAGTAATCTTTTTGAAATTCTGGATATGTTCTTTGTGTGTTTCTTTTGTGGTAGAAAAATATAATGCAAGCAGTCTAAAACTGAGAACATGGTAGAACAGTTATTAGTTAACGTTAAATACTTAGAATCACAAGCCCGGAGGTCCGCACAGCCTACCACCAGAGCGGCTGCCAGTAGCACTGACCTCCCGAACAACTTCTCCCTCCTCCATTAAAAGCGTTTCTCCTCCCCTCTTGATCGTGTCAAGAGAAGAATGCGTCATTAATGATTGATTGCCATCATGTGGCATAACAAAAGGTCACATCAGCATTTGATTGAATGAAGGTTACATGAGCTTGATTGACAAAGGGTTGGCATGATCAAAGTCTTGAGTCATGTGAGATAAAACTTGGGAGTACTGTACTGTAGTAATGACATCATTAACTATAATTTTATACTACACTTTATCCAGACCTTTTGTTTCGG
>JASCQY010000048.1:13506753-13516877 GCA_030264315.1 Sardinella tawilis | reverse complement strand
CTCGCGGAACGTGGGCAATGCGTAGCAATGCGTTGCGGTGGAGTTCGCGTCGCTTGCCAGTGGATCACCGGCGTAAGAGGAAGGAGCCCAAAGATCCTGAAACTTTATTTCTGACATCACATTCAAGGATTAAAACGTGCTTGGTTCAAAGAAACTAAATGCTCTGACCATAAAGTGGAGTGAGCAGGGAGGTACACTTTTGCTTGCAGTTACACAGCACCGAGCGAAACGGGAATTGGATTTTGCGGCTGACTTTGAGGCTAGTTTTCCTAGTCCCTGGCTAACAAGCTATTGCTAACTGGCTAACGTACCTTGCTAATGTAACGTTACCAAGCTGGAGGAAATTGCTAACGACTACACCTTACCAGCGAGGCATTTGTAATCTAACGGTAACGCCAAGCGAATTGTACACATAAATAACGTTATATAAAGAGTTGTTTATGGTCATTTTGCATCCTCATTGGCCTCTGATGCTTGAATATACTGGCAAAAGGGGCATCTTCCTGGTAGGTTAAGCTATCCATACAGCGCGTTTATTTTTCGCCCTTTTTGTGACCAACTCTAGCTAGCTGCGTCGGCTAGCTTAGATTGCTAGCAAGTTTAGCAAACTAGAGTTTGGCGAGCTAGCCGGTGGGCTTGTTGGTTTGGTCTGTATGCCACAATGGAAAGTTTAACCCTGAGTGATGTGGAGCAAAAGTATTATTCAGATTTATTTATCTACTGTGACACGGACAACACCAAAAAAGTGGCTTCCAATGGGAAAGTTCTTGACCTTTTTCGGGCGGCTCAATTACCCAATGATGTGGTTTTACAGGTAAGATAATGTTATTAACGTTACCTTGGACATATTTCTGAGTTGCCTTGCCAGTTGACTAACCTAACATAAACACTTACAACTGCTCGTTTAAACAAGTGCCCTTTTCTTGTCATCTCTATTAATTCAACTCCAAGGCGGCGATAGTGATATTTCCCCCTCCAGAAATAGCATAAACTTTAAAACTTTGCCTGTGTCGTTTAGCAGACTTTGCAAGAAAAACATGGCTAACGGTTGCTGCTAAGTTGCAGTGAGTTAACGTTGATGTTGCTTGTAACTCCGTTATGAAGGTTCATGGTATTTTAATCAAGACATTTATGATAACTCGGCCGGTGAAAAGTGGACGAAGGCCAGGAAACTAAAGATTTGACAGTAAATGGGTAACTGTCCAACCTTTTATAAAATCTGACTAAGTAATTGGTGTCCAGCCCCCGTTAACGTACGGTAATAGAAGCTAAGTTGACCAGATGGCCACGCAACTACGATAACTTAGCTAGATAACAGCTCTGTTTATTATGCCACATCCAAGCAACTTACCAGTCAGCAGAACCTGCCTTTAAGCATGCCATTTGTTTCACTTAACATTAGCATGTTAAAATTATATTATTGAAGCACCTTTTCAACTAGCTTTGAAAGTATCTTGGATTGTTAGCTGGCTAGCTAACCAGATGTGCTAGCACAGTAGCAGACATGCCTCTTATCCAGCAGCAATCCAGCTGCTGAATTGACATCTTAAAACATAATGAATGAAACCCCGTGATAGGACAAACAATTAATGTTTTCTTATCAACTGTTAAAGACGGTATTAACGTTTTATGATGAAGATACGTCAAGATTTGTCTTGTTCGGTTTTGTTAACCTTCACTGTAACCCGGGAGGATTGTTAGCTTGCTAGCAAACTTATTTGGGAGCTTGTGCCCAGCACTGGACTGTCGCTGTCGACATATCAGGAAAGATGAATACCAGCATTACTTGGTTGATTACCCAATTAGCCATACTTGGATATCAGATTTTGTTTATTGTTGGGCTAAGCCAGCGTCCTTCAAAATGGCTCAAAAGTAGGTGGCATCGCCTGCCAGACAACAATAATTTTGTCAGAACATGTAATAGCATGAGTTGTGTAATAGATCGAGTTCCAGTAACCACTTGTTATTATAGATGGGTACCAAAGCAGTCAGTAGGTGCTGTTCGCAACGCATGTGATATAAAGGGGTGTGTCTCCCGACGTGTTGAATCAGCAATGTCGGAAAAGCATTTTGACAAACATAACAGGATACACACTTTACATGTTTAGTTGGAAAGAAAGTGCTTTGTCCCACTATTTGTGTGAAGCTCAGACAGGCAGTGTTGTATATGTATGTGTGTGAGTGAAGTTGATGGATGTTGAAAAGTCATGGCAGGCAGTAATTATGCTCACATTTGCAAACAGAACTGGAGAAGTGGGCATGTTCCGCATAAGCTATGGTGCCCACAAAGTCACTTTGTTAAATCACAATGACCTTAGACTTCCCTCCGTAATTCTTGCTGCTTCCTCTATAGTTGCGAGTTGAGCAGTAACTGTTTACAGCTCAGTGTGATATGCTCACACAAATATAGAAGTTATTGGCTATTACTTGAGCTGAAGAATGTCTGTCCTCCCCTCTGTGATTGCTTTGTTTGCCTGTTTGGGTTTGTCTGTTCCCCTCTCACAGCCAATGTCTGTTGCCATTATAACATCCCCTTTACTGTAGCTGTGCACTGCACGCCGTGTCTGTCTGTGCGCTCCCTGCAGATCACAGAGCTGTGTGGCGCGACCCGGCTAGGGCACTTCGGACGGAGCCAGTTCTACATTGCACTAAAGCTCATCGCCATAGCCCAGTCTGGACTGCCCTTGCGAGTGGAGAGCTTAAACACAGGTAAGTGCATTCAAGTCATCCACAGACAGCACAACTATAGGCGAGTTTCTCTGCTCCATCAGTTAGTGTCAGCTTCCAGTTCACAATTGGGTCTGTGTGGTAACAGATTTTTCTTGTTCCCTTTCCTATCGACAGCTCTTGTTGTCTCAGACAAAAGGGCTATGGACTGAATTCCACCGTGTTTCTCCTTTAAGTCGCCCTCACACAACAGGCCCAATAAGGCCTCTCTCCCCTCCACGTTGCCCTTGTACGCTTGTTGTCCACTCCTACCTACCACCCCAGCACAAGGGCCATTGTGCCCATTGTATGTCTGAGCCAAGCCAGTGGTCGTGTGTGTGTGTCGCAAATTAAGTGATTGTGCCAGTTGGAGGGATTACATAACTAACCACAACAGGGATTAGATGATAAGCTGCGTGCCTCTTCACAGAAGTGGACTCATTGTATGCAAGGCCACTCGGAGAAAACAAGGGACTCGATTAAACTAAGGTCACAGCAAAATTGTCGTGGGCACTTTTTTAGCCTGTCTGGGAACTTCTCTCTCTCTCTCCCTCCCTCCCTCTCTCGCTCGTGTGTGTGTGTGTGTGTGCCCTCTTGTTCTCCCGGTATGAGCTGGGAAGGAACGTCTCTGCTTGCTCGCCGGCACATTCAATGCCTGCAGGAAGTTACCACTTAGGAGATAGAAAAGACCAAAGCAGAGGAATACACAAAGCACTTTTCTTTATGCTGGCAGTGGCAGGAAATGATGATGGCTCGGCAGGGTCGGAGATAGAGAGAAAGAGAATAGAAACAGGAAATTGCTGCCTGGGCCCTGGAGGGCCGATGCTCTTGGACGAGGGATGAGTAGTTGCATCACATTGTTTCATCATGTCTCCCATGAATTTGTGGTGGGGGGGGGGGTGTTAGAAAAAGCCGACTTGACTGAATTTTGTAGTGGGAGGTTGTCTCTCTCTCCACTGCCTGACTGTCAACACCAGTAGGTAGTGTATCGGTAGTTTCAGAGAAGTAGGCCCATCTCTGATGGGTGGGCCAGTAAAGTCATTTCCAGTTCACATGACATATGATGATCACCGGGCTCTCAAGCTCCAGGGATGGGGAATATTGAATTTGTGAACCTGTTATTGGTCAGGACATGCAGTGTAGAGGATGGCAATTTTTTTTCCCAACTGTCTGGATGCATATCCGCTCTGTTATGTGGTTGAGATGTTCAGAATCAAGGTTACCCATCAAGAACTGTGTTACTGTGTGTGTCTCGACCAGCCCCCCCCCCCCTCTCCTGTAGGAATGAGTGTTATTATTTTGACCTCTTGTTTTGAAATCAGCAGTAATGCTGTGATAAAAAGTTCGGGTTTTATAAAAACTCTTCAAATAATCAGTCGGTCCCTCATTTATACGGTTTCATTGTCATTGTCATTGCCAAGCTCCAAGTAAAGCTGTGCCTTGTGTGTCTTGTCTTGTCTTGTCTTGTCTTGTCTTGTCTGCCGTTCTGTTGTCCACAGTCAAGGACTTGCCCCTGCCGCGCTTTGTGGTGGGCAAGAATGAGCAGGAAGCCAGGCACATGGCCATGTACCCGGACTCGGACAACCAGACGCCTTACTCGGGAGTCATCCCCAGACCCCCGGGCCGAGGCCAAGCCAAGAAAATTCCCCTGGCCCTCGATGTGATCCCGCCGGGCGTGCCAGCAGCAGATCCACAGGTGAGATGCTGTGTGTGTGTGTGTGTGTGTGTGTGTGTGTGTGTGTGTTTGTGTGTGTGTTACTTGTGTGTGTTTGTGTGTGTTAGTGAATGACACAGAATAGTTTTGTTTGTTAATGAGAGGGCAGTTTGTGAATTTATGCCCCCGGGGGTTTGGGCTTTGCTTGTGAGATGGTGTGGGTGTGTGTGTCTGTGTGTGTGCTTGCCGTTACAAAAGTGAATGTCTGTCATCTGACAAGTCAGCATTTTTCTCCTTCCTACACCCTTAAACAGTCACCCTGTGTGTGTGTGTGTGTGTGTGGGCGGGCGGGCGATTGGATTCAGACATGCACGACTCAGCAGTTTTCCAGCCCCTGTGCCACTCTTAGCCTTATGAACTCATGAAATGCAAGTAAATGCCTGTTACATTTAGTTATGAAAATAAGTACATACTTATTTCGCTCACACCAAATGAAAGGACGGACACGTAAAGAGAGATTCTCTCTGTGTGGCTGAGTAAAGTCTACTGTTTCATTCAGCGTTTACTCCTTAGGCTTTGTCATAGCCGAGTGAACATGTTGAGTGACCCTTATCTGTTAAGCTGAGGGTACTCACTCACTCACTCAGGTAATCAAGCAGTGCTGTCTGCCCTCCCTCTCCCGGCGACCTACAAACACTTTGATTGAAACGAGCCAAGGACACTGCTGAATTTGAGTCTGCCTTGACCAAGCAGAGAGACCTAAAGCGTGGCATTGTTCCCTACACTGTAGCTGCTGCAGTCATATTCAAATGCGGCAGTACATTCTGCTCCTCTCAATATTCGATATGCGATTAATTGCGATTGCGATTAATTGTCTCATCCCTAGCGCATGCGCACATGCACACACACACACACACACACACATAAACACAGTGTGCTGCTTACTGTCGGGCTCCTGTTAAGGCTGCTGGTATGGGCAGGGAGAAGTTCCACCATGCATGCTAGTGCTGTAACAGCCTTAAGCTTTTTAAAAATCAACACTGCCCACCAGCAGCACACACACACACACTGTACTACCGTACATGCTGCTGAATGCTACATGCTGCACCATATGTGGCTAATTGGGTGCCATTAATGAACAAACCAAAACATAAAGTATTTTCATAATGTGTATGACATGAGCTTCAGATAGTCATTGAATTGGGCGCTGACTGTCGGCTTGGTCTTTTGTACATAGACGTGTACACACACACACACACACACTTATCCCTTGCCTTTCTCTGATGAAACACACCTTTGTCTATATTTGCTTCTGCTTCTTCACTCACACTGTGTGTCTATGAATAATTGTTCTAAAATAATTCCTGTATGTCATTGCGCCCTCCAGCCTGACACCACCTCCCCAGTGGTGTCCCCCCACCAGTCCCCCCCAACGTCACCCCACGCCTGGAGGAAGCACAAGAGGCAGGCCAGCGGCGGCAACGCGGAGAGGCAGCCAGTGGTGGGCAACGTTTGGCCGCACTTCCGAGAAGCACAAACAGGTAATGGCTCGGGTTACCCATCATAGACGTGTGTGTGTCTGTGTGTGTGTGTGTGTCTGTGTCTGTGTGTCAAAGATGATTCAAGTTCTGCTATGATTTTGAAACACAATGTCTCATTTGGTCTCCAGTTGCTGTAAAAAATATTCAGAATGAAATGTAAAATTTTTTGTCCTTGTTTTATTCTCTCTCTCTCTCTCTCTCTCTCTCCTGCTCTGCTGAAGGCCCGGTGGCTGGTGACGGTATGTGGTCCGGCCACTCCCCCCCTCCGGTTCAGGAATCCTGGGTCAGTTTCACAGATACCCCTCCCTCCAGCACACTTCCAACAATGCACCCCTCGTCTATCCAGGTAGTGCAGCATACGCTTCCGTGGCCCTGTCCAGCTCTCTGGCTAGTCTCTCTCCTCCTCCTTCAGCCCTTCAGCCCTTCAGCCCTCCCTCCTCCTGCCTCTCCTCCATACACCTCCGGGCCCCCAACCCCCTACCCCTCCGTCCCGCCCAACCCACCCAGTTTCTCAGACCCGCTCCTGGAAGGGCGTGGGGGGGGCTTGGGGGGGGGGGGCCCTCCCCTGCCCTGTCCTGCCTTCAGCAGCACAGCATGTTTTTAAGTCTCTCCTCCTCTTCCTCCTCCTCCCCCTCCTCCTCCTCCATGTCCATTTACTGAACAAGTGCTGATGACGCTCAAAGTTGTCTAAAGAGGCTGATCTCTGATCAGCTGTCTGCGACGGCTCAGGGAGAGGCTTAAAACTAGGCTGGAGCAGGTTGTCAGGTGCTGGATTGAGAAATGAAGCTGTAAAGTCCCGTCAAAAGCATTAAGTGAGCTTAGCATCACCTTAGCATGGTAACAGCGGCCACTGTGGGCCTAAACGTCGCTGGTCATACCCCACCCCCCCCTCCCCCTCGCCCCCGCTCCGAAACGAGCACACACACAAATACATGCCCACAGAGGAGATCTTCACGAGCTTGCTTGCTGTGGAATAGCAGTCGGCTTGGCCAGGCTTTGTGTTCCACCGTAGTCCGAGGCTGTAACGGTTGTGTAGCACACGTGACCGTGAAACCATTACTCAGCTTCCCTCCCCACCCCAGACCCCCCCGACCCCCACTCACCATCCGGATGGATGTGCTCCTCCATGTTTGTTTGCCGTTTGTTTTTCTTTTCCCTTCCTCTTCTCTTAGTGGTGTTTTGTGCCCTGTTTGCAGTGTGTCCACTTACTCTTTTGCCTTTTTCATTCGCATCGCTCACTTTACGTATGATTTTAACGCTTTTTATTTTGGCCTAACTTTGTTGCCGTATCTGACACTGATATGACTGACGTGAGCATACGAGCGATTTGATTGATTGCAACTACTGAGCATGCTCCGTGTGCATGGGCGTTTGACCTTTAGCCCTTTCGGGCGTAGCAAAAGTCTTGTTGACCATTCTCGGCCTTTCCCACCACTTCAGGAGAGCACAACGATTCGGACGACGGTGCCCACGGCCGCGACCAACGAGATCCAAAGACAAACCAGCGGCTATGACGACCCCTGGAAGATCACCGACGAACAGAGACAGTATTACATCAACCAGTTCAAGACCATTCAGCCTGACCTCACAGGCTTCATTCCCGGTAAGAGAATCCCCAGGCTTTGCATATGTTTCCCTCCACACACTGTTTTTGCCCTTTGTTGTAATCATTGTGTAAACAATGCCTGTGACTTCATCTGTTTCAGGCTCTGCAGCTAAAGAGTTTTTCACAAAATCCAAGCTGCCTATACTAGAATTGTCTCACATTTGGTAAGTTTGTCTGTAATGGTCATGGTTGTGTGTTTTTTCTCTCTCTCTCTCTCTCTCTTCTCTCTCTCTCTTCTCTTATTTGCTCTCTGTAAACAGCCCTCCTACGGGTTGTCATGTGATGTTTTTCTCAGTTGTATAGTAATCACGTGGTAGCAGAGTAAGTCATGTAGCCATGACATCAAGTTGTGTTTTCTTTTGTGTTATTGTTTATTCTCCTGGTCGATTGCATCCTGGTTTTAGAATATGAGCTTAAAGTATAAGGATTGTGACTCATGGAATATAACTTTTGTTTTTGCATTGGCATGAATTTGAACAGGGTTCTTTCAAAGGAACACTCGTAGCTCCATGTTGACAGTAGTTGATGTACCGTTGTTGTTGTGTAAACTGTTGGGTTTTTTTTTCTGTCAGGGAGTTGTCCGATTTCGATAAAGATGGAGCGCTGACGCTAGACGAGTTCTGTGCCGCGTTCCACTTGGTGGTCGCTCGGAAAAATGGTTACGACCTTCCTGAGAAGCTTCCAGACAGTCTCATGCCAAAGCTCATCGACCTGGATGACTCAGCAGGTGCTGGACTTAAAGGGTCACCTGACCTCCCTCAAAAGGGCATCCATCTTCATCCATCTTTTGGCATGGGGATCAACCCCAGTATTTGAGCTGATTCGTTGTATGATATATGTGGAGGAATTATATTGTGTGTGTGTGTGTGTATGTGTTTTCCTGTATCATATCACAGAAGTCACGGAGCCTGCTCACGATGTGGCATACTCAGGCTCACCCGTAGAAGTCACTTCCAACAAGTCGCCCTCCATGCCTTCCCTCAACCAGAACTGGCCAGAGCTTAACCAGAGCAACGAGGTTTGTACGCACACACACACACACACACACACCTCTTTGCCACCATGCATACATGTCATTTTTATTCCTCAATAGGACTCCACCTCAGTAGGAATGTCAATATACTTTATGACTTTGCTAATAGCTCTGTGGATGAATAGGGAACAAGGGGAGTTTTTGGGCATAATTAGATTTGCTTGAGCCCCCAGTCGGCTTCAGGCAAACGCAGCATCTTTCGTTCTTGGCTGCCGCGCAAAGCACACACCGTTGTTCACCCAAAAAGCCTCTCAGAGCAAGGGAGAAAAAAAAATCCCCTGTTGCTCTGTTTGGAATGCAGTTGCTCCGTTGTTAAGAACAACAGAGTCAAAGAGTTACATTGTTTGACAGGAGTTCTGGCCAACTGTCCAACAAAACAAAAAAATACAAAAAAAAAAATAATTTAATCATATTTTTTGTATTTAGTCAGGTTTTCAAACAGCCCCCATCCTTGAGTCAAGTTGACTAGTTTTTATGAATCAGATTCGCTCAACAAGGAGGCATTTTGCGATGGCTTTGTGTGCAGACGGCGACAGTATTTGTGTCTTATCAGTAAAGGTCTGTGTTATAACTCCAACAACTCCTGTGTTATAACTCCAACAACAAGACATGGTTTGCTCTAGTTGAACCTTAAGCGATCTCGCTTTTCTGCTAAGAGATGATTTCAGATCAGTTGATTCAATTTTTTTTTTTTTTTTTACAAAACAAGCACTGCCGTCACTTTCCTTTTCTCAAAATGCCTGAAGGATATCAGATATTTTTTTCCATGGCTTTTGCTGCTGGTAACTCTAAACAGAATTAATTAGCGTGAAATTGAATGACGGCAAAGTGGGACATACAGGAGTTTAAGAGACGTGACGGATCTTGAAGTGGTCCCAGTTTTTGCCTCGTCTCACCTTAGTGAAAACTCTCTCAAGTGCTCCCAAGGCACAGAAGTCTCTCTAGAACACTCTGAAAGGCACCCAACTCTGTCACAGTTGAGCTTTTCTTCTCTCTTTTGGGAGGGGGGGGGGTTTCAGGACTGATTTTTTTTGGACTGTGTTAGACTGTTCTCACACTCATTCAGTATTCTGCACCTTTTGGGGCAGAAAAGTGAGGGAGTGTTTTCTTGCCGAATCTGTTGTTGTGCTAATTGAAGTCAATCATGAGGGTATGGGTAAAGGGTTGAAGATTTGATGCCATAACCCCACAGTGCTGACTCTGACTTTTCTGCTGTCTCCCTCCCTCCCTCTCTCTCTCTCTCTTTCTGTCTGTCTCTCCGCAGCAGTGGGAGACTTTTAGCGAGCGCTCGTCCAGCTCACAAACTCTGACCCAATTTGATTCTAACATTGCACCAGCTGACCCTGTAAGTCAATCACCTAGTAGTGCGCCTGTCTGGTGCTTAATGATTTTATTAACCTCCACCCTAGCCAGCTGCCTTCATCTCGTTCAGCCTCACTCTTCTGATCTTCTCTCTCTATCTAGCTCTCTCCTTTTCTTGCTCTACCTCTCTGTCCGGATCCCTTCACTCTCTTCTTTCTTTCTTTCTTTCTTTCTTTCTTTCTTTCTTTCTTTCTTTCTTTCTTTCTTTCTTTCTTTCTTTCT
>JASCQY010000048.1:13487965-13503088 GCA_030264315.1 Sardinella tawilis | reverse complement strand
GTTGGCCCGAAGCCCGGCCCTCGGGCTGTCGGGCTGTCGGGCCCCTCGGGCCTAGGGCTCCAGTGCAGGCCTCTACCTTCAACAACATACTGCTCACGTATGAAATCATCCAGCACATCAGGTCCCCTTCATCTATCGCTCTAGCCCTCCTCACATCAGCCCCTCTGGTTCATTCGTTCACTGCACAACGTCTGCAATTGACCAGGCCAGCTCACAGCTGCGCAGCGCTGTTGCCAAACTCGCTCGGCCGTTGGCTGGAGTGCCCAAGTGCGTGAGCGGTGTCTTACAGTGTCTTGTGCCCTTTTCTCACAAAGAGCCCTCTATGCCCGGAGCTGTATGAATTGGCACAAGAACGTCCCCCGCCAAAAAAAAGGGCCTTTTCTGTTTCAGCAGGATGTGCGTAACTTGTTGTGCAGGCATCAGAGTCTTGGCATGGGCTGCAGCGGTAGATGCCCAAAACCAGTTCTTTAGTTTAAGTGGGTACAAGGAGTTTTGAATCCCATAATGGTGTGTGTTGCTTGTTGGGTCATTGGAGTGGTTGAGCCGCCTTCCAGCAAAACAATACTGATTTGGGTTGTAAACACAGTACAGAGAGGTCACAGTTTGGTCCACAAATTCCCGGAACTCTTCCCTGGAAGTGTCTGGCGAGACACCAAGACGCAAGGGCCCACTGGCCAATAGGATGCCCTCCTCTCAGCCAGGGGTGTGTTTCCCAAAACCGTTGTTGCTAACTAAGTTAGTTGCTAACTAAGTTAGTTGCTAACTAAGTTAGCAACCATGGGTCCGTTTCTCAAAAGCATAATTGCTAGCTATGTAAGTTACTATGTTGATTGCAATGCAATTTTCCATTGCCAACCAACACGGTTGCTAACTGGTTAGCAACTATGCTTTTGGGAAACAGACGCCATGTTAGTTGCAATGGCTATTTCCCATTGCCAGCTTACTAAGTTGCTAAGTTGTTAGCAACTATGGTTTCGGGAAATGCAACCCAGACTGGCAAGATGGAGGGGCAGATGCACTGCAAGAGTGCGAAGCCTGAATCCTGAATCGGCATCATTTGCTCTTTGTTTACAGTCATTACATTCGGAGAGGACAAATTGACATTATTTTTGTTCTGTGTGTGGGTGTTTGGGGGTGTGTTATGAACCCTAACCCACACACATAACACACACCGAGTCCAAACACAGAAACAAGGATAGATTGCAGTGAGGCTTTACGCTTTACATTTCGGTATTAGTACTTACAGTGCTTGAACTTTACTGTTAATGTTACTGGTTTCTGTGAGCAAGTCACCCTTGTGCAATATGGTTTCATATTATTTTCACTAAAAGTGTATGATATTCTCTATGTGACCTCCCACCAAGCATTACGCTGATTGATGCCATAAAATGGAGCCGTCGGGGGAACAGAGTTTTTACTGCAAAACAATGACACAAACAACGAAATAATATACATTTACACTTGAAATATACCCAACTTGTGACATAGATCATAGATTCTAACACTGCCATTAATTAGCTGTTTTTAGAATTGTCTGTTGTCCTTGAGAATAACTTATTTGTCATGCCTGTCCTGGGATCTACTGTGGGATACGATGTGATTGGTTCGTCTCCTCTGTGCAGGCGGAGAAGGCCGGAGAGGTGGCAGGTCCCTTGAGGACGGTGAAGTCGGACGGTCAAAGCGAGGAAAGAGCCGCCACTACTGTGAACTCCGTAAGTAACGATGATGCAGCCTCCGATGCAGAAATCTCAATCCCTCTCCCCCTGATTTACCTATTGGGCTGCTGATCTCTTTGATGAGAGGCAAGCAAGCACACATCACTTTGCTAGTTTCGGCCCAGTGCGTCTCCAGGCTCCAGGCTGTTACTTGGTCTCCGTCTCCCTCCGCAGGAATAGATCAGACTAATTAGAAACGTCGAGTGCTGCAGACCCAGCAGACAGTTTTAAAGGGAAATCCAAAGCACGCCGTCTACATCTAACTGTGTTATTGGACATCTGCCGTTTGGACATTAAATCCGAAGCTGCTACCGGTGCTGCGTGTGTGAAAGATGGCCTCCTTAATCGCTCGGCCCATCTGTCAGCCATTTTATGGCCCCTCTGATTGGCTTCGGACAGTAGAGACATTACATTACTTCACTTCGTAGCACAAGTCCTGCTGTGTGGTGAAAATGTAAGATACTGTGTATGTGTGTGTGTCTGTGTGTTTGTCCATGACATTACACACATACTGTGTATGTGTGTGTGTCTGTGTGTTTGTCCATGACATTACACACATTGTAAAAGCCGTTCTGACCCACAAGAACATCGTAACACACTCTCATGCTTCTATTGACTTTTAGATTTTTTTTTCTCTCTCTCTAGTGACCCGTTTAATTGCAGAAAAGTCAGGAGCTCTGTTTGCACAGCTACGCCAGAACCACATTTACACTCTTATTACTATAAGCCTGTTTGCTTTCATGAGGAGATGTTCTAATAGGCATACACAATTCATTTCGTCCACTTAGTGCTGTTTGGATGTCTGGACAGCTGAAGTTGTTTTTTTATGACCCAGTGAAAAGTGATGAGTTAGTAGTTAATTGTCTCTTATTTGACTTCATTTTATTTTATTTTATTATTTTCCACGCAGGCCAAAGGCTCCACGGGGCCCCTGGCTCCTCCTCCCAAGCCCGTGCGTCGGAGACTGAAGTCCGAGGACGAGCTGAGGCCGGAGGCGGAAGAGCACCCCCAGAAGTCCAACGTCATCGCTGCTGTCCTCGCCACGCAGCCATCCATTCCACGGTACGGCCCAGTCGGACCACAGGTCCACTGAAAACACACCCTGACAAGTTCTTAAAGGATACTCCAGAGAAACGACATTGAAGGCTTAATGGAGGACCCATAGATTCCTGTGCAGAAGATGAAAACAGTCTGCTAAAATGTCTTCCCCACAGAAATGTTTGAGATCTTTGGCAAAGCGTTCATTAGAGAAAGTCCTTTGTAGAACGCCTACTAAACCAAAAATACTTTGCTTTGTCTGTAGTGACCCCGCCGCACTCACAGAATGCTAATGGTATTCTTTGCCTTCTTGCCTTCAGTGATTTTTAAAAATAGCCATTTATTTTCACCTCACTTCATGGCCCCTCTGCTCATCACTGTGAGCTAGATCGTTGTCATGTGCAGTACTGTCAGTACTGCACAAAACTCCTTCCATTGATGTCAGAATGAAAGATTGAACTCCCATCATTCAAAAATAGATCCTAGGTTGTTATGACAGACAACCTTTAAAGTATTTAAAGAATCCCTTTAAGCCCACACTTGCAGTGCTCATAGATGGTCTCTTTAATTTCCTTCTGGATAAATAAAGTCTCTGTCTGGCTAATTCACACTTAACTGTTTGTTGAACTAACTAGAGGTGCCCCTCCCCCACTCTCCCCTCAACTATTTGTTGAGAAGTTTCCTTTGTCACTCTAGAGTTCAGTTAGATTTTTGGTGTGGGCGCTTTTATGTGAAGTTTTTATCCGTATTGCCAGCATACAGATTAATGGGAGCCTTTTTTTTATCAGGACTGACTCTTTGGAGTACAAACCATTTCCTTGGTTTGGTCCATGGCTGGTGCCAGTGACTTGACCAGCGCTGCAGTTAGGTCAGTGCATATGTATGAACTGAGCTCATGTTTGTCTCTCTCTTGCACAGGTCTGTTGGTAAAGATAAAAAGGCTATTCAAGCTTCCATTAGAAGAAACAAGGAGACGAATACAGTCCTCGCCAGACTCAACAGTGAACTACAACAGCAGCTAAAGGTACTGCACGCTACATTGAATAAAGAGGAGACAGTATTGCCAAGTAGTAGACCCATTCATGCCTTTGTCGTTACAGTGCTCAGTTTGAAGTGAAAGCGTCACTTTTCTTTGTTTTGGTCGAGTTTCATGTTTAGAAATGGCACTGACGTCATCAGGAATGTTTGTTTTTGACGTTCTTCTTCTTCTGTGCTCTGGCTTTGTGCGCAGGACTTGCTGGAAGAGAGAATATCTTTGGAAGTTCAGCTGGAGCAGCTGAGACCATTTTCCCATTTGTAACCTATTCGTTTCCGGAACAATCCGCGAGAAGTGATGAAGGGTCATACAGAACCTCCAGCAGGATGCACATGTTCACCCCCCCATCTCCGCTGTGTGTGTGTGTCTGTGCTTGTGTATGTGTGTATCTGAGTGCGTGCAAGAAAAACACCACCTTGCTCAGCATACACATCTACACAAAGACTTGTAGTTGTTGCATCTGTGTGTGTGTGTGTGTGTGTGTGTGTGTGTGTGTGATAGGCAAACATTGCATCTGGGAGAGAGCTAACGCATACAATCACAAAAGAGCATGGCACCTCAGACGGCTTTTGAAGGGTAGGAATGTTACACGTTTTGGCACTTTCATGAAGGCGATTAGTCGACGCATCGACTCGTCACGGCTACAGACGTTCATCCCCTCAGCGCTGCGGCAAAGGCCTCGCCACACACGGCCTTGTGCTGGTGAGTTGGAGGAAGGGGATAGTAGGGCGTGGAGTGGGAAAGGGGGATGGGGTGGGGTGGGGCAAAATAGCAGTGTTTCTGTCCCGTGATTCCTTGCGTTGGTTCAAGCAACGCGCGTGGAGCTGCGATGAAGGCTTGGGACTGAGCGGCATGGTCGTGCGGCGCTTTTTGACCGACTGACCCGTTTTGAGAAAAGATAATCATGACTTGCAGAGGGGGAAGACTAGGAGCTATGTTAGACTTTTTGTTTGTTTGTTTGTTTTGCGCGTTTGTTTTAATTTTTGGCTTTGAAATGAGCCGAGTTCACCTTACAGACACAGCTTAATGGGCTCCAGCAGCGTCCTCAGTTAGGACCAGTTGTGTGTTTGTTTTTCTGCGAAGGGGAAGGGGATGCCTTGGTCAAGAAGACAACATGGAGCCTGTGGTCTGTCGAGGTCTGATTCTCCGTTTGAGAGGAGAGGCTGTTGGGAGATGAAGGCATGAGGCGTGAGCATGATTGTGGCGGGCCATCTTTCATTGTCTCACTGTCCTTGTTTGTTTTTTTTGGTTGTTTTTTGTTTTGTGTTTTTTTTTTTTTTGTTTTGTTTTGTTTCTTTCTAGAATCATTGACTGCATAGGGGCCTGTATTTTGTGTGCCTGTGTGTGTGATTGTGTGTTTGTGTGTGTGTAAACTGTACGTGTTTGTGTCTGTGTGTGTGTGTGTGTTTAAGAGGTAGTGTTACATGTGTACGGAGTCCCATCACAGAACTCTGCTTCCAATGATGTTAAGAAAGGTCTTCGCCCTCTTGTACAGTCCTTTGCTGGAGATGACGATGTTTCCAACGTTCTTTCCCACCCCAGCCCCCCCAGCCCCAATACCTGCTCATGGGAATCGGCTGCCTCTTTTGCATGGTACATTATCAGAGATATGGCCCGTCTCCCTGCCACCCCAAATGAATGAATAAATAAGATAAATGAATACGGGCTCTCCCTGTGGACAAACAGCACCAGGAATCAAAGTGGTGAGACCTGAATCGACTGAACAACTGCACTTTTTCTTCTTCCTTTAGTATTTCACTTTGTTTTTGTTTTTCACCCCATTTTGTTCTCCACCCTAACATTATTTTTAAACTATCTATTGTTAATGCGCTTACATAATATTAAAAAAAGCTCTTAAAAGCCAACATAAAAAAAATCAAAACCAACAAACCACTTTTTTTGTATGAGTATATCTTTTGAGTAGTGTGACATTTTGTGTTACCTAGATTTGTATTGCGCCCCCCCCCCCCTTTTTTTTTGTTTTGTTCTGTTTGAGTCCTGTTTATATATTATATTATTTTTTTATTTTTGGTTTCTGTTTTTATTTTATTTACATTTGTCTGTTCACAAATATCAGAGCCTTACTCCTAGCGGTCAGGTGATGACTTTATACAAGAGGCAGGGCGGATGGCCATAGGTGTTAACATAAGCAAGAAAAGCAAGAAAACAAAACTAAACAAAAACACCCCGTCTACCTTTATCCAGCCCCAACCCCCCCCCCCCCCCATAAACCAAGGTGAGCCTTTTTCCCTGCTGTCTGGTCTGTTGTACTGTATAAAAGGGGCCTGTTGTATATTGTATATGATACACACCTTTTGATCTCATATGTAAATTTGCATTAATTGCTGACTAACAGCAAAAAAAAAATCTATTTAATTGCTTATATTATGGCAGTGGGATCATAGATGTCTACCTGCATGGACCCATCTCTGCAGAATGAACTAGCAACTGTGTGATTTTTACACAAAATAAAAATGGCACAATATTTTAATGGCTGCTTTCTCTTCCTTTGTCATTAGTGTAATCTTTGGTTTGTTGCAGAGATAATCCAGATACTCAAAAGCTTATATTGTACTTTGCTTGGAATTATAGTGCCAGTAACCGGCAGGAAGACCATAAGTGATCCTTTAAACTGACATAGTTTGATGTTTGGTTCATGTCTGGATTAACCTGACTCTCACCAGATCGATGTAGTTCCGCCAGGCTCCACCAGAGGTGCTACGCTGAGCTCCACACCTCGATCTGGAATCAAGGGCATTGCAATCTCTTTCAAGGCAGCACAGAATAATGAACCAATCAGGATCTCCCAGGATCGCCGGGTGGGGTTTGAATTGATGTGACGTTGCGGACAAGTGACGCTCTCGTTAGCGGTTGCAATGTGATTGGTTGTAGTAGCATGTCAGTAAGGGACGGACAAAGTGGTTTATCCAATCATATGAAAGGATTTTTGAAAAGGCCTTGCCTTCTGAAATACATGTCCAATGGAGTAGTTCCAGATGGATTTGTGAAGCGAGCCGGAACAACATTCAGATGGCAAGAGTCAGGTTATGTCTGGATCTCTGTATCCTGGCAGATCATGAATGCACCACTGTGCACATCGTGTGGGTGGGTGTAGGGAGATTACAAATATATCAGGAAAACAGAAGGCTGTGTAGAACATGTTGTACACATAGCTTTATTGTCAAAGGAGTACAATTTCCCGAAACCTTTAGCAGTGTGCAGTTACCTTTTTTTACAGCCACATGAATAGATCACATATTGCTTTCAAAAACTGAATCTCAAACTGGTGCCAGTCTCCATCGCATACTGTAGTGAAGTAAAGGAATGAAAGCCTGTATAGTACGTTCTCCTTGGGTCCCACACGACAATCCCTACAGAGGTTTCACAAGGTGTTTGTGTGCTTGGGTCTTTCGTTCAAGGTTGAAGCTTGGAGCAAGAGTCATGCTAGATTTCTACAAGTAGAGGGACACACAGCATTGTCAAAAGCGTGAACTGGTGTACTAACACCTAATGTGGAAGAACTGAACGAACGCTTCTTCACTAAGCTCCTCGAAGACAAGATTTTCTTTTTTTTTTTTTTCCCTTCCCATCCTTGCGAAGGGAACATCTGGAATTCACCGCTACAGCTGCAGCTGTCATCTGGCAGCGCTGACGTCTATTTGACGACCCTGGAGGAGAGGGACAGAGGAGTGCTTCAGAATCACAGACATTCAGCAGTCTGTTGTTGAAATCTGCAACCAGAACCATGGTTATGCTGTTGTGGTAGCAAATAGAGCTGGGTCAAGTATTGATAATACGGGATTAAGTGTTGATCCTGTGTAATTAGGCCACCTGCTGGTTACTCATTACCTGGCAAGGGAAGCTGGTTTGGTCAGTGTAATTACAGGTTAGGTATGTTTTGGGCCCAGCAACATCAAGTAGACTGCTTGGTAAGAAAAGTTTGCACTGAAATATTTAGATATGATAAACCTTATCTAACTGAGGCCATATTGTCCCCATCTCTTCAATATTTGTTATTGCTGAACGCTTCCAAAGACTGAGATCCAAACCCATTCTAGTGTTCTCTAGACGGCTGTGAGGAACTTAAATGGTGTTCTGTAGACAGCTGTGGGGAACTTAAACAGTGTTGTCTAGACAGCTGAGGGGAACTTAAACTGTGTTCTCTAGACAGCTAAGGGGAACTTACACGGTGGTCTGTTTGTAACGGTCCAGCGCCTCTTGTGCCACCACCTCGGAGAACTTGGGGTCAGTCCAGGGGATGTCTCCTGGTACGGTGAAGGTCATTGGGGGAGCATCGAACAGCTGCACAGAAACGTTGGTGTCACCAGGCTCCTTAGAATCCTCACTGGCCCTGCTCAAGATCTGAGTGGAACAATATGGAGGCAGGATGAATGGGTGGCAAGTATGGTGATATAGAGGGCAGCACTGTACAGTCACATCATACAGGGACAGTTCCCATTGCATGGCTTTAGAGAAGACTCGTGTCTTGACTACTAGAATAAAAGCCTTTTGCATGTATTCACAAATTCTTTTGGTCAGCGCAAAGGCTCAGTCAATGTAACTGAGAGGAAATTGACTATTAGCGTTTAAGACAGGTTTACCAGTTCAGCCAACTTTTCAAAGATGTTTCCTGTTAAATGGTTCATTTTCCTTGTGATTGTGTAACTGTACCATTTTGAAATGTCAAGAGATGGAAATGACTGGCAAAAAAAAAAAAAACAGTGACCCATTACAACTATCCCACAAGGGTGATCATCAAGGCTGTAGGCCAAGACTAATTCTGGTGAATCACTCACTGTTTCAACCTTGAAGAAGCCATCTTTGGTCTGGGTGTTGTTGGCCAGAGTGGAGACCCAACCAAACTGCTTGTTGAACATGTCCAGCAGTTTTGAGGTGTTGAACATCTCTTCCTCAAACCTGCGCAGGAGTCTGTTGTACTCCTGAGTGAAGCCCTCGGCCCGCTCCAAGGCCTTCTCCAGCTGCTCTTTCAGAGGGCCTTCCAGAGGCCTCGTTCCGGAACAATCTTAGGAACAGAACAAATTCGAGCATGTACCACTGCAGGGGTGCCACTAGAAATTTTGGGCCTTATGACAGAAAACAATTTTGAGCCCCCAAACATCGATTATCATATTAAAATGTTATCATGGGCCCCCTGTCAGTGTCAGACCCTTAGTAGAATCATCCGAAATCATCCCCCCACCACACACACACCTTCCAGCCTTAAAGATTATTCTAGTGCATCAGAGATGCTTTTCTCTACTCAATTTTGTGAAATTCTGTTGATACTTAAACCCAACAGCCAATCAAATTGCTCCACTTCCATTTATGCTCCTAAAGCACTATGTGGTTTGGCTGAGATTGTATAAAACAGCAGTCTAAACCACTATATTTCCAGTTTATGCAAGTAGGAGTGTTTTTGGGCTATAAAACGAGCTGAAAACGAGGACTGCTCAATTTTGGAAAAAATTATACTCATGATTACTTAACATTCATTAACTTTGGAAACATGTTGCTTTTATGTAACTCTAAAACACATTAATGTAGAATTTCCTGGACATTCCTTTGACATTTCCTACCATCTCCCACTGAACCTCCCTTCATATGGTGTGTGTGTGTGTGTGTGTGTGTGTGTGTGTGTGTCTGTGTTTGTGTGTGTGTAGAGAGAGGGTGTCATTCAATAAACAACCCAGAATGAAAGCCTAAAAAGCCTAAATAGACCTAAAGCCTTATAGTCTAGACCAGTGGTTCAGTCAAACTGGGGGTAATAAAAATAAATCTGTGAGTTCTCAACTCTCAATAAAGTTCAGGTACAAGATTATGTGGAAAAAGGTCTTGCACTGAGACTATCCCCAATACAACCCTATTGCCACCACATGGTGAAGACTGTCTTCACATTTTGTTTGTGCAGCAATATAGAAATACTAATTATAGCAAGCCCTTTGTGTTTCAGGTAGCACTTAAAGGAGAAGTTCGGCGTGAATCAATCCATAGCCCTGTTGTTCAAGGTCACTGAATGCTGTTCATAGGAAAAAGAACAAAAAAAATTGATACAACATAGGTCGAATAATGAACCGGGCAGTAAATGGGGCATAGTGTCTTACTTTCAGTTTCATTTTGCTATGCCCCATTTAGTTAACAATAGTTTTTGGGTTACAACTCTATGTTGCATCAATTTTTTTTCGTTCTTTTTGCCACAGACAACATTCAGTGACTTCTAACAACAGGGCTATGGATTGATTCACACCAAACTTTTCCTTTAAAATGTCTCTGGGTATGTAGCAGTTACAGTAAAAGTTTGGGAATCTTCTAGAGCTACTTGCAAAATGAAATAAATTGTTATTTTTTTGAGATTGTTTAAAAGTGTAAGGCATAGCAATTACTGACTGGAGTTGATTTCAGTTGATTTTTACAAGGTTTACCATATAGATCCATTGTCACCATGTAAATTATGAATGGTATCAGCAACGGATTGACATTTGCAGAAATTGATGCTGAAACAGTGGGCAATATTTCTTGAATGAATAATGTCTGGTTGCTGTAGATCTGGCAGGTGTTTTTTTTTGCCCAGTATGTGTCCAGACCCAAAAGCTAATGTAAACTGGCTCAAATTTCTGGGGCTGCTGCAGCCACTGACGTTATTGTAGATGCGGTGGCGGAGGCCAAAGGAAATGACTCATTGTCTCTTACCAATGTGCTGAATAGCTTTGCATTTCTCACACTCCTCCTTCAGTCTGATACAGCCGGCCGAGTTCCTCCTAATCTCTCGACAAGTCATGCGATCGTTTCCGAAGGGCTTGGTGATGACCACGTCCTCGTTCACACTATCATCTAATAAAGAGTGAATAGAACAGTTAAGACAACATCGCAATGAACAAAATATCCGTAAGAAGTCAGGAGGGTAAAAGACAGGGCTGCAAAAAGACTGAACTAGCACACTGACGGTAACACCAAGGTACTACTACCTCCAGAGGGGTTGAAGGCAAAGTCCCCATCACTCCCCATTTGCTGCCCGAAAGAATCAAAGATATTCCGAGCCATTTCCATCATTGGCTGGAACATGCTCTGGAAGCCGTGGAAGTGTGGGTCCTCCAGCGGGGAGCGGGAAAAGCGTGGGCGGCCGAAGGGGCTGGCGAAGAACGGGTGGTTGAACGAGCGCATGCGGTCGAACACCGTCATGCTGTCGCGGAAAATGCTGTCGACGCCGTCGGACACCTCGGAGTAGCGCTGCTCTAGGTCCTGAAACTCCCGACTCTGCTGCTGGTCCTCCTTGGTCAGAGTGTCGATGTTCTCACCATTGATCCAGATGGAGAAGGGAGAGGTCCTGTTTAGAACCTGCTCCAGCTGAGACACACAAACAAACAAACAAACAAACAAAACCACCACGACAGTCAGTCTTAATCTCATATGGCACCAACAGGCCCACATATTATGCAATGTACAGTCAGCAATACTGGATGGCACTGTGTTTGTTTACATTTCTGTTTTTATTTACATTTTTGAGCAGATGCAGTTTTTCAACACAACTTTCTCTTTTTATGAATTTCCTGTGACGTTTTTTTCAACGTTTGCTTTGCAGGGCATCATAGGAGGTTAAGGAGTTAAGGAGTTAACTCTTTTTGGTGGTGGGGGTGGATGATGCCGTGGACCATTTTGCTCAAAGATCTTGTAATGGACAGGCAAAGCCAAGTCAATTAGTGTTCCAGTTTCATGTTCCATCTGGAGTGTAGGAACTTTGCACTGACCCACCCATGTTTACTCTAAGGATCTTACTCATGGTGCAAAAGTAGAGGAATGATTTCACCAAATTACCAAGTTTACTTTAGTTCATGTACGCAGGACTTTGCACATTTCTTCTGTTCCTTGGCAGTTGCTTATCAATGAAACTGTGTGTGTGTGTGTGTCAGGATGGAGGTGGCTGCCCTGGGGTGCTCATGCAGCCCTCTTCCCACTACCCACACTGCCACACTGTCCATTGCCCACGGCCCTCTGCCCACTGCCCTCTACCCACTGCCCTCTGCCCTCTACCCACTGCCCTCTACCCACTGCCCCACTGTACACTGCCCTCTGCCACTGCCCACAGCCCACTGTCCACTGCCCTCTACCCACTGCCCTCTACCCACTGTCCTCTGCCCTCTACCCACTGCCCCACTGTCCACTACCCAATGCCCCACTGTACACTGCCCTCTGCCACTGCCCACTGTCCACTGCCCCCTACCCACTGCCCCACAGTCCACTGCTCCACTGCCCTATGCCACTGCCCTCTGCCCACAGCCCACTGCCCACTGCCCTCTGCCCACAGCCCACTGTCCACTGCCCTCTACCCACTGCCCCACTGCCCCACTGTCCACTACCCAGTGCCCCACTGTAAACTGCCCTCTGCCACTGCCCACAGCCCACTGTCCACTGCCCTCTACCCACTGCCCCACTGCCGCACTGTCCACTGCTCCACTGCCCTATGCCACTGCCCACTGCCCATTGCCCACAGCCCACTGCAGCGGCTCACCTGTCGGCCCACCAGGCCGGAGCCGCTGGAGCAGGTACGGGAGTAGAACTTGACGCAGGTGTTCCTCAGGCAGGGCTTGCACTCCTCCCACAGGGCCCTAACGGTGTCATTGCACACCTCCTCTTCCTCCTCCAGCTTCGTCTCCATCTCCTTAGCCGTCTTCAGAGCATCCTGTGGTGTACACACACGCACACATACACACCCACGCGCACACACACACACACACACACACACACACACACACACACACATAGACACGAGATTCAATGAGAGGTTGGGTATATCTAAAGTTTGTATAATATCAGTAGGCTTTATCCCTGCGATTCTTGTACTCAGTGCATTTGATTGATGAAAGGGTCTAATGACTGTTGACTTGAAGCAGCTGGATGAATAAACACTAAGTCTGATCCTTAAATATTATTTGACTCGACTGAAACATCTCTACATTTCCATCTTAGAATATCAGTGTGTTAGCCTGAGCTTGCCCATACTTCCTGTGAGACTGCACAAAATTTCGTGTTCAAGTCAGTGTGGCCAAGCTGCCTATTTACTGCATTTCCTGTCCCAGAATTTCAGGCACCAATGAGAAGCAAGCTTTTACTCCAAGGTGAAGGAGGCAGGCTAAACAAGTTTAACATTGATTCTGCTTTTGAGAAGGCGGCTAGTATGTGAGATTGGCCAGACTAAGCTCGTATGAGCTTTGATGGTCGCGAAACCCAGGCTATCAGTGTGCACCGGATTTATGCAATTTCTTGTTGTCCCTTTTATTTGTGTAGCTTCACAGTGGTAGGCAAGTGATTGTTCACCCCTTAATTATCCCTGTCCCTGAGCTGAGCATGCTAGTGCAAAACAGGAACTCTGCAACTACCCAGGACAAGTTCCAACAGCTCATCTTTGTACAGTACCTCCTTCTGCTGTTTCGTCTTCTCCAGGGCAGACAGGAACTTCTTGTGATCATCTCCCGATTTCTCCATCACAGTTTTCATCTCCTTCACCCCAGTGATGGCATTCTCGATCTGTTTGTCCAGGTACTTCTCTCCCTGCAGTGAGATCTCTGGGAGCACAGAGGACAGCTTGTTGTGTGAGTCAGACACGAAGCTGACAGGGCAATAAACAATGACCCGGTAATTTCAAGTTCATTAGAATTTTATTATTATTATTATTATTATTATTATTATGGTGAGAAACTGGTTGTGCCTTCTTTCAAAAGACAATCTTAATTTGCTATTAAGTGCCATGAGGCGATAGTATTGTAAAAGTTGTATAAATATAACTGAATTGAAATTAATTGAATTGAACTTTTCCTATAGTACAGTTTTAAATAAAGTACACATTTTTACTACACATTAATACAAACTAGAAAGCAATAACAACCTGCTTTACTGCAGGTTGATGAAGGATTCTGGTTGTGTTACTCACGACTGAGGTCTTCTTTGGAAGGGGGCAAAATACTTTCACACAGGACACAGAGAAGAGAGAGGACCACCACCGATCCAAAGACCCTCATCTTGGGTGGCTCTCTGAGACCAGGTTTTGGATGCAGAGAAAAGACCTGAAACACAAACAATGCATCAACAGACTTGTGAGTCTTACCTAATGCCCAAGTATTTTTCAAAAGACTATATATACACCAGTACCGAATACAACCATATTGATTGTGCAGTGAGAAATGGTCTAAATATGCACCACCTTTGCTTATTTCTATTTCCAGCTGAAATAACACCATGTTCTATATTTAACAGCATTCTCTGAGCAGAATCAGATGCCCTGTTCTGCTATGACTTGGCAGTTTTATATTTATCTGGCTGTCAGTGACTGGGGAAAACACCAGCATTGATGGCTCTGTTCCTAGCTGACCTTGGTGTTTTTTTAAATACCGATACCCACAGTCCCTGCTGATACCCAGCAAGGGAAGGGCTGTTGTCCATCCCCTACATTGTGAGTTTAGGTGAGCATGAGAAAATGACAGCATGATCACAAAATGCAAAACTACAAATTAGAGCTGATGCTGATGGTGTTGACAGAGTGTAAAATAAAGAGAGAGAGAGAGAGAGAGAGAGAGAGAGAGAGAGAGAGAGAGAGAGAGATTTCTTTTGACAACATGGCCACCCTTCAATGATGTGACACCCTTGAACTTGAGCAGCTCCATCAGTGATTACACAGAAACGGGCACAAATAAATCCCTGCAAGACTTTAATCTCTCTCCTGATTATCTGTGAAATCTCCTAATCCCACATTCTTTATTTTATGCTCGTCAAAGCCTGTGTTTACATGCAACCATTCTAGAAACGATCTGCTGTTAATTGTGATAGATAGATACTGCAGAGACACTTTATTTGTCCCAAAGGAAATGTGCATTTAATACAGAAGAGACAGCCTGACGACAAAAGGAAGAGAGGAGTAACATAAAAGGGTTTGATTTGTGCCCATGTCTTCTGTGAGGAGAGAGGAAGGGGGGCTCTTTGCCTCTGATCCAGCTTCAAAGGTGGAAATACCACAGAGCTACTGCTGTGCTCGGAGAGGTCTGAGGGTAGAGAGAAATTAGAGTTCACCTCCCAATCAAGGAGAAACAAGCTCCCAAACATGACGGCTCTCTAGCCAAAGTAGACACAGGGAGCCTTTCGTTACATAAGCTGCATGCATTCCTCGGAATTCTTTATACAAATGTTGCCTCTGGTGCAGATGGTAGACTCGGGGCTGAATGTGTGTGTGTGTGTGTGTGTGTGCGAGAGAGAGAAAGTGAGAGTGTAAAATAAAGAGAGAGTGAGAGTGAGAGAGAGAGAGAGAGAGAGAGAGAGAGAGAGAGAGAGAGAGAGAGAGAGAGAGAGAGA
>JASCQY010000048.1:13468817-13487865 GCA_030264315.1 Sardinella tawilis | reverse complement strand
CCCCTCCCATGATCCACTCCTGGCGAGGGCGGCTACCACCAGTGAGCGGCGAGCACTCCAGGACTGACGTAATGGCGACAGAGGCCTCCAGCGTAGCACAGCGCACACATAAACTGGTCTCCATGCTCTTGGGTTTCATATTGGGTTGCCATGGGACCCCAGCATCTGACAGCTCATTTGTTCCCATTTTTCCCTCTCTCTCTTGCTTTCTCTCTCTTTTTCTTTCTTTATCGCTCCCCCCTCTCTCTCTCTCTCTCTACGTCAAAGAAGTCTGTGAAATATTGGTTTTACAAACAGTCCTAAGCACAGAGGAAACACTTCTCTCCCAAACTCAAATTTGTGTAATTGTGCTCATGTAGAATGCCTGCCAAATATGACCTCATGCTCACAAATGAGAGCCGAGCTGAATGGACTGCGTCTCAGGGTGCGTGCCCAGTTGGAGTTGAAGTGTGTGATTCTGTGTGTGTGTGTGTGTGTGCATGCGTGTTTGGGTGGGTGGTGTGGGGAGTTATATGTTCCTTGTGGTATTTGAAATGATTTACAACCAGAATAACGAAGCTTGTGCCTTTTTCTGGCCCAATGTGGGTTTATGTTTCAGGCCGTTGACCTTAATTTGTTAACATAAATCTCAAGCTGTGCCTTTTTTGTGGGTTTTTTTTTTTTCAGACAACTATTGCGGCTATGAGAACCAACTCTTTAAAGGTATGGATCCCCTCACCCCCATACCCACCCCCCACCCCCAACCCCCACCCCTCCCTCAGAGTCTTCAGGTATCTCCTAATCTCTAATAATCAATATCTGAGTGGTGACGTCAGTAAGACAACACTCCACCAGCGCCCCCCTGCTAAAATCTCACATGCAGGAAGCAGACTACCTCTCCCTGGGCCCTGGGGCACTAATTAAAATGGATTTAGGATGGAGATTGCAGGCATGATGTTATAACCCTGGAAACAATTAAAGTATTATAGTGACTCATTCTTCTCTTCCAGAGGAGGATCTTACCGGTGAGGAGGAAGAGATGCCTCCCTTTAGAGGTAAGCGGAAAAGCCTTGGGGGTACTGTAGCTATTTTAAGTCAACTGTGGCCATTTGTTTGACTTTGAGAGGCAAAGAGGGGGTAAACGTGGTGGTGGTGGGGGGATAGGGGGTTGCATCATAAGTAATTGGGCTGGCCCCCATGACTTGTCGTCTGCAAGCTATTTGTCAAGTCGGACGCAGTCCAGGCCAAGTGTATCTAGGCAAGAAGATCGTTTTTTTTTTTTTTTTTGTCTCAAATGACAAACATGGATATAGGGGCCAGAAATTGGCGGTTGTCCAAATTGTGTTCGTTTTCTTTGTGAGACGGCACATTTTAAGTGGCCGCCACGTGCCTCTCTGGAAAGGGGGTGGCGTGGTGCTGCTCGTCGCCCGTTGGCCTGCTTCACATACAGTACATCTGCAATTACGCTCTTGTTTACGTGCGTGCGTTTGACATCTGTTTCAAATAGCCACGCTGAACTCAGTTGAAGAGAGCTGGCTGCCAAGGCGGTGTAAACCCCAAAAAGAGAGACCCGCTTGGCAGGGCAGTGGTGTGCGGAGCTCAGCCTGGTCTAGCCGGGCCAGCAGTTCAGTGGTTAATCGTGCTCAATCAAAACAGCTTACAGGCTTCAGCACGTGTTTTGCTCCACTTTTAGAATAGCCCTTCTGCAGAGGAGTGTCAGTGAGATCTGTATGTGTGTGTGTTTGTGAATGTGTGTGTGTGTGTGTGTGTGTGTGTGTCTTTGTGAATGTGTGTGTGTGTGTGTCTGTATATGTGTGCGCTTGTTTGCATTCACAGGAAGGACACGGGGCGGCTGTGTGAAATGTCAGCAGACGCACTCCCTCCAGCTGGCTGTGAAGGTGCTCTACGGCTTCCTAGCGTTCCTCATCATCGCCGTGGCAGTGCTGGCGTCCCTCGGTGAGTCCAAGCCCAGCTGGAGACGGAGAGCGATGGGCATGAAAACATCTTTCACATGCTTTTATTTCAGCCAGATGTCTCCTTCCTTTCTCTCTCTCTCTCTCTCTCTCTCTCTCTCTCTCTCTCTCTCTCTCTCTCTATTTCTCTCTCAGTCTCTCTTTCTCTCTCAGTGTCTACCTTCTATTTGTTGCTTTCTGTCATGGTCCATCACCATATAATTACACTGGTGACACCAGTAGTGGGCAAAGCCATTCTTTCACAGCTGTGCAAACTCTTCAAGAAAACCCCAATGTATAACTTTAAAACACACACATTTTCAGGTCAATCTAGGCCTTTGCGGACAGTCAGTGTTTCTGTCATCGACCTTCATTTGTTCATCCAAAATGACCTCATCTCCGAGATCACGCTGTCCTCACATAGTACTGAGATCATTTTCAGATTGTCAGGAGGCTTCTAGAGTACCTCTCTGATTTCTTCTGGCCTTGATATGATTAAATTCGTATCCTCCAGCGAATCGATAAATCTTACGCACTCGCTACCAGAGCCCCCATGGGCACGCTTGTAACACCACCCACTTGGGTTTGTTTGGCCGGATGACTACAGCAATAAACGCTATTAATTCCAGATTTGGGGTACAGGCGAGGGCCTGCCAGCACCCTGAGTCGAGGCGTCAGGCTTCACCTCCTCTGGCACGGCTCCTCTGATCCAAACCCTCTCCCGTTCCGTCACGCTTGAATCACCCACACGCTCCGCAACTCGCCGTTTACGACAGAGATGTGGTTTCGATGGATACTCTGAGGTAGTATTTTTGAGTGTGTGTGTGTGTGTGTGTGTCTGAGAGGGAGAGAGGTAGAGAGAGAGACCCTGATTCCCAGGTATCAGGTGAGCTTATAGGTCTGCCTGGGACGCAGATGTTGGTTTGTCTGTTAGTGTGTTATGGCGAAGGAGCTCAGTAAATCTAGTCTCCCATAGCGCCAGTGTCTGAAGTCCCCTGTCAAACGTGTACCAACACACACACACACACACACACACACACACACACACACACACACACACCACACTCCCCCTGCCTTCGAGTCTCCCTCCCCCACCAGGATTAGTGTGTGTTTTTATGGGCAAGCTGGGGGTCACATCAAAAAGTTTCTATCAGTTTACAACACATCACCGTGGCAAAAAGCAAAGCAGGAACAAAGCAGCACAAGCTAAGAGTTGTGAAACTCCAAAAGGCGCCGTTGGCCTAGTATCACAGTGACCAAGTGAGAAAAAACCCAAACCTCAAACAACATGGAAATTTCCATATCGCTTCGTACATCTGTTTCACATTCTCCCAGGATTCCAGATGAATGTTTTGTTACATAATAATAAGCTATCGCCAGATCACATATCAAGAATCATGTTGTACTGTATTATCACAATGAAAAGAAGAGAACAAAACTATGATCAGTATGCCAGAGTAGGCTATTTACTAACAGACTCTCAAAAGCTGTAGTATAACAATCTGGATCAGCAATGAGTAGCACTAAATTATATTCCTTAATTGCTCTCAACAGAACCAAACAGGTAGTATGTGCACATCTGGAACCGTTTGCAAATGGCAAAAAAGCAAGCCTGGCCCCAGAACGTGTTTAATAAGTCCCTTAAGTTCCCAATCAGAAATGTCTTTTTCAAAGTCAGCCGGAACTCCATTGTGTTCATGGCAACCATTTCTTCAGGAGAGTTTTAAAGCTGTGCTCAGCCACATTCTCTTGTTTGACATTTTTATGATCAAATAGAGCACTTTTAATAACTTCCCACTGAGGAAAATTATTATGCTGTTAGGAGGAATCAATCAACATCAACATCAACAATAAATTGTCTTTTTTTCCCTCCACAGTATTCAGGAAGGTTGACAACTTATCTGAAGAGGAATCATTTTATCAAAAGAAGATAACTAAAGTTCAGCAGAGTATACAAGGTAAGAAAGCTTTACAGAATGTTCCGTGCTTACTTGGTATTAGCACTTAAGTTGTCACAGAACTGAGTTCTGTTTCTAGTTGTGCAAACAAAAAAAAGACTGTACGCTAACACAAAGCACCACGGGTCTTAAAAACCTTTCAGAATACAGTACTGACCTACATTTGAGACTGTTCTACTGAACATATGGCCATTCATTCCCTCAGAGAGTGGAAGAGTATGGGTGACTGGAAGAACGTCTGCGTTAATGTGCTTACGCTCTCATATGGTTGCATCCCGTGGTGGGTGCTGTGGTCTTCAGAGGCCTATATTTCACAGGCAGTCCTATTATGCAAGCAGTCACATGGGAGAACTGAGTAGACCATAACAGAAAAGTGAGAACACCAGTGCAAGATCACAGAGCAGTGCTTTAGCTGAATTAGTGGAGCATATAGCTTGTGTAGTTCTGGGATTATGTGTTGAACTCCCAGTGAACACCAATGACAATAAACTGTATCCCCCCCCACACACACACACACACTGTACTTAGGGAATACAAGCATTCGTAAATTAGCTCAGCTAAACAATAGAGCCAGAGAAAATATTGCCTTTTTTAGGAAAAGCTAATGGTTCTGTAAAGCCCACAGTTTTTAAAAAAACGCTGACAGTGTTACTGTTTAGAATACTTCAGATTGTTGTCTCTTTATGGACGGATGGCTATCGCAGAAAGCCAATGAAAACCAGCCTCTCAAGCTCTTTAATACCTTCAATACAGTCTAGACATGGCAACTACAGGAAACTGTAAACAGGAAACTTGTAAAAGGATAAGCTCTCCATCTCACCAGTTACTGTATTTTTCATGTGCATTGCATCCTGGATGAACAGTCTGGTGTTAGATAAGTTCACCATCACCTGCTTGCGTATGTAATTTGCTTGTTTTCTTTCTGCTCCTTATGAATAAAAATCTTTAAAAAAATTCTCATCTCTTTATATCTTTAGATCTTGGAGAAGCCCACAACTGCACAGAATGCTTCAACCTCGCACACTTCCGGGAGGAGGTTGGGAAGCTGAAGAAGGAGTTTGAGGACATCCAAAAGATGGTCCAGAGCCAGGACCAGACTTTGAACGAGGCCTCTCAGACACAGCAGACCCTCTCACAGTCCGGTAATAGGATGCTCAGGGACATCCAAGGCTATGCTTTCACTATGAGATGGATTAACCAGTCGCTTGCCCAGTATCTGGACCAGGTGAATGGTTGGCAGGCAGTGATGAACGAGACAAACCTGGGAATGAAGACCCTGATTCAGGATCAGTACGACCTTAATGCCACAGTACAGCAGGTGAACACGACAGTGGGGTTGAATTCAATGTGGATCGATGCACTGCAGCGCAAATCCGACGAGGAGACGCTTGTGCTGCAGAAAATGACGACAGAGTGGCAGAACTACAGCCGCGTCTTGGGTGGACTCAAGACCAACTCCAGCAACACCATACAGATGGTGCGCAGCATCCAGAGTAGCATCACGGCCATGCACCAGCGCCTCAGCCTCAGCTCGGAGATGGTCTACGACCTGACGCTGCAGGTGATGAACCTGCAGACGCAGCTGGACAACGTCTCCTCCTTCATCGACGAGCACGAGGAGAACATGCACGACCACCAGTACCACTCGCGGTACTACGAGAACCGCACCAGCGAGCGCTTCGGCACGCTGGACGCTCGCATGGGTGCCATCGAGATGGAGATTGAAACCATCTCGTCCAGCATCAATGCCACCGTCAGCCACGTGCAGAGCATGTACAAGTATATCCATCTCGAGAGCACGTCCTGCAGAACAAGGCTTGGCAGCCACACAGAGGACCTGCAGAACCTCAACAACACGGTGCTCTTGCTGCTGCACCTGGCAGACACACTTCGGACCCAGTACATGCTCATGAGTGTGCGGCTCGACATGGATGTGCGGAACATCTCCATGGTGATGGAGGAGATGAAACTGGTGGACACCCACCATGCGCAGATAATCCAGAACTTCACCATTCTGAAAGGTATGATGGCTAAAAGCAGAATGCTAGAATTATAACAAACCTGTACCCAAACAGTAATACTTGCATTACTTGGATGATTTAATTGTTTTAGATGAGAATGAACGGAGGCCTTTCACTGTATTTAATTTCTCTGACATATTTCAATCAATTGGTGTAGCTCTCATAATTTGATGGGAACGCATTCGTAAATTCTTCTGTTGAATTTTGCATGAGCAGTGGACTGCTAAAGAATGCCATTTCTCACCATTACAGAAGAAAATATCCCCACCTTAGAGATTCACTCAGTTCACTCACCTACCTTATTGTTTCCTACCTGTCCACATAGGCGCTCCAGGTCCACCAGGACAAAAGGGAAGTCGAGGGGAGACTGGCACTAAAGGATCTATTGGCCGACCTGGAACCAAAGGTGACCGAGGGGCTTTAGGATCCACTGGTCCATCAGGGCCTAAGGGCTTTCCTGGCCCCAAGGGTGGGCCAGGTGAGCCCGGACCCACCGGGGCTAGAGGAAACACTGGGGTCAAAGGTGCCAAGGGGTCACTGGGACAGCCGGGATCACGAGGGGAGAGGGGTCAGAAGGGTGACATGGGAGTGGCTGGGAAAGACGGAATTCCTGGTCCCAAAGGTCCACCAGGAATACAAGGGCAAGCAGGCTTACCTGGGCTGCATGGAATTCCGGGGCCAAGAGGGAAAGCTGGTCCTGTTGGGCCTGCGGGTCCACCTGGGACACCAGGGCCACCAGGCTTACCTGCTACTACATCTTGAACAGCTACTCAGAGCAGTTCTTGCCTTTATCCTTAGTGGAGACGCACTGACAGCCAAATGGAGATAAAAGAAAGAATGTGTACTTGTTTTAAATTACTCTATGTGGATCAGTGAAGAATCCACCTTTTACTGGGGATGGGGTCATGTTCTTCTGAGCCTTGAAAACTCTTGAAACCATTGCCCACTCAAAATCACCTCCTGGAAGGTTCGTTTGGAAGGCAAGAGATTTTTCTCCAGCCAGAAGGGCCTGATTTTTTAATGTGCTGGAAATTCATGGAGTTGGGGATTAATTTGCCAAGTAACTGGAGTGTGGAAGCAATTGAGTGTTTATTGCAGCGTGGCTTGTTGATACCACAGTGCACACACAAGGGAAGGGTTGCTTTGTTGAGTTTACAAGGCAGAGTTTTGGTTTCAATTTTGATGGCACTTTAATGCTTTTGATCAACTGTAATGTTGTATTCCTGTTGTTTGTATTTGCTTTCTGGGCTAACAGTCGTTCAGAGCGGGCACTCTGAATCAGTAACAGGTTTTACAGGGACAACACAAAAAACATACTGTGCCTTTCTGACAGTAGATCTCCCTCTACAGAATATGTTGAGTAACTTTAGCTATACCTTTAAGCTTTACCTAAGAAAAGCTTGGTACCTTAGCACAAAATTGCTAATTGCTAAGTCGGATGGCTAAAACCAATACACAGTGAGACAACAGATATAGATGTTTTCCAACAAGAGGGACTACCTGAATCAGTAGGTAGCCTACCTCTCTGCTATACTGAAATGTTCTATGAGATGACAGTAACTCTGTTTTATGTACAGTGTACTTACACATATGTTTTTAAAAACATATTTTCCGTACTTGTCTTCAAAGTGTGAATCTGTATTCAACATTGTTTTTGAGATGATGCTATTTTACTTATACTCTTTTTGCACATAATCTATGATTTTATTATTGCAGTGCAATTGCAAATAATAATAAAAAGATTAATCTGTTAAATTGCTAAGTCGTTCATATTAATAACAGTACAGATGTTCTGTTCCTTAAGACAATATTGAAGTGACACAGTGTACTCATTCAAGTAGTTTTGTAAAAGCCAGTATGGGAATTCCTTTTCAAAAAGCTTAGTTCTCTTTCTTCATCAACAGTACATATCATTATAATCATAAGCAGTATTCTTTTTTATCTATCTATAGGGGTTGCAAGGGCCCTGAAGAAATGCAGCTTCCAATTCACAGTAAAAGCTGAACTATTTGGAGCGAGTCCCAAGTTAGATCCCATCTTACATGTTCAATCCAATTTGTCTGAATCTCTTTCCAGAACATTCTCTCCGAGGGCTATTTAGAGCAAGAGCCAGGAGAAGACCATATCACTCCCAGTGTCAGCTGTGACCAGATTTCCTCCCTATTGGCTGGGGTCTGGAATCATCTCATCCCAGCAACTTAACTGACTCCAAGATCCGGAAAGGGAATGTAAAAAAAAAAAAAAACAAGAAAATGCTCTCTGCTTTACTCTCCTTAGAGCTGAACTTGTTAAGGCTTCAACAGTCAAAGTGTTTTCAAAGGTGTTTTCAGAAAAGGTGATAAATTGAAAGCACCTTTATCAGTCAGACCTTGATTTACAAGGCTTTGGCTTTTCACTGATACAGTCAGTCAATCAATCAGTCAGAGAATTGAGCTGAACTGCTATTATTCCCTATGAATTTGTTACACCGTAGCACATGCGCTAAAGCATTTTTTCCACATACTGCACTGTACTGTATATGCCTGCACCCAGCTGCCCTGCTGCTGGCAATGATCCACTCCGAGTGCCAGGCCTTAGAAGATCTGAGAGGACGTACACTTCACACATAAAAAAAAAAAACTGGCCCACAAAGGTTTGTGTAAATCTGACATATTTGTGGTCAGATGGGTGTCGAGTGGAATTTCATGCATTTCCCGGCCTGCAGCGCGGCACATCGTTGCGCTCAGAAGAAAAAGAAACAAAAAAAAAACCTATAAAGAACAAGGCAGGTCAACTCAACAATGCAGACCCTGGGGGAGGAGGCGGGTAATGGGAGGATCTTAGCGAAGGTGTAAAGCTCCTTTCCATGTGAAATAAGAGAACGTGTGTTGGACAGCCATGTCAGGCTGTCTGTAGACACCCCGTTAAACACACACACACACATACACACACACACACACCTAGAAATGCACTCAACTTCTCTTTCCCTGCTGACACCACATGTGGCGCACAAACTGCCGTCAGATATCTGACCTCTTGTAGCTGGCCAAACCTTTGCCAGATGTGTTCCACTAAATCCCCATCCCAGCTACAGCGCAACATGGGGATGATGGGCCATTGCAAAGCGGCACGGTCGCGGTTCAAGACTTCACTAATAACAGTCTACGTGGAGCCGAACATCCACGGCTCAGAGGCTGGCCCTGATGGATGTTGTGCCAGGCTGGCCTGCCTGCTATTGAATGGGACATTCAGGCAAGATGTTTGAAGTTTTACAATAAATACCAGCAACTTTATGTTAGCGCTTTTAAAACACAGGGAAGCAATAATAATGTTGGGGAATACAACCAGCATGAATTGGCGCATTTATTGTGATGTACTGGGCATCTGTCGGGAAACCATAATGTGACTTTTAATTGGACTGTGCAAAGGCCTTAAAAATTCAAAACGGTCCTTTTTACATTTCAATGCCTGTCTTACATCTGCAAGTGAGCTTTCCATTAGACAGACGAGTCAAAATATGTGCTGTTGACATTTCTTGTTGAAATGTTTGCCAGTGCTTTTTCTTGTGGACAGAGCTAGTTATACTGTATGTTTCACATATAATAATCAGGAAGTCATAATAGTCCTGTCAGATCCGTTTGAATGTTTTGGTTCATCATTCCTAGGCTTTATCACAACTTTCCATTTTATGGCCAAAATGTGATGACCAGTTATTGAGACTCACTGAAGCAAGCCTCCTCCCATATCTGACATCAAAGCCTGCTTTACTCTCAGTTACATGGGCCGCGCTAGTTTAGTCTGCCAATATACACATTTTTTGAATCGCCATACATTCCTTTACAACAGAAAAGGGTCCAATGCTTTTCTAAGGGGACAATAAGAACTCCATGGAAGAAATGTTGAAGGCTCACTTGAGAATATTTACAGTTTTTGCTGAAAGATCAAGTTGACAAGTTAATATCTAGAACTATTACTATTATTTATAACTTGGGAGCTCCAGATAGCACTGTCTGTCTTAATGTTGAGGGTTCTCATGGTGGAATCTATTTCCAAGGGGGGATCTATCTCCTAAAACTATGTCTCTGTCACTTTGAATAACTACTGAATAACAATAGTTACGGTGCCAATAATTCCTGGCGCATTGTGCAAGATAGAACCATGGAATACGATACAGGATGCTGCTAAAAGAGGGCTGGATCCAATCCATGATCTTCATCTACCTGGAGAATTGTGTCTGTCTGCCTGTCTGTAAATCAGCCTCCGTGAACCTAAACTGTTTTTTTTTTCAGGTTGTTTTGTTGCAGTCACGCTAATCATTAGGTGACAAACAGGATATAAACAAGTAAGACATAATTTGTGATGTGTCTAAGGGGCTGTGCCACAGGGGCGGCCCCTGCTTTACTTTTTTCACTGTGTCTGCATTCTGCACAAGGTTTTGGAGAGAGACAGAAAAACAAAGAAAAAATAATCTGTCCCCATGTGTCGACAGCTGGCAGACAGGACCGCATGTCCATGCCACACCAGGAACCGAGTCGTGCTCTCTTCCCAGGTCGCTCTGGCTCCACCTGTGCATCTGCATCCAGCATCCAATCCAGTCCTTTCATCCGTTCCAGCCCATCCATCAACCTCATACAGAGCCAGACTGCAGCAGTCCTGGAGTTGATTTCAACCTGCTGTCAGAACAGAAGAACAGATGTGAAGACCAAAATCAGTCCATATAAAGTAACATTATGAGATCAATACTGTACATGCTACTAGGGGCTCAAAGTAAATGAAGCCATGCACGAGTAAAGGATGAAAATAAATGCAGTCTAATGAACATGGTCAGAAATGAGCAATGAACACCAACATGAAGTCAGTGTATTTATCCTCCATTTTGGATTGTACTTTTAAATACAGTTGCATTGTTGGGGGAATAAAATGAGAATATTTCAAATTCGGCTTTTAAACAAGATCCCCGAAGGAAGAGGGCGTTGTGTTTTTACCCCTCATGGAAAACAAAATGACCGCCAGAGTCAACGAAGCCAGATGTTAGGACTCAGAGCCACGCCAGTGTGGAGTTTTTTTCACTCCTGGTGGAATATCTTTCACACATACTCTTTTCCTTGTCATGCTACACCTAATGAAACATCTGCCATAAAAAAGAAGGCAAAAAGAGTTTTTTTCTCCCCAGTGTTTACATTTTTTTAACAGCTCCCCAGGAATAGACACAGAGAGTTAGTACAATTAGTGTCAGTCACATGCCAGAGCTTGAAATTTTCATTCTAATCATGGACTTTAACCTCATCTCCATCACCTTCTCAGACACAGCCTATACGCACATACTGTAGTTGAGAATGGCTTGTTTACCATATACTGTCAACATTTACGCTGGCTGAGCTAATTCACGACCACGTTTATTTTCCAGGCCTTCCTCCCTCTGCTCCTCTTTGCTCTCCTTGAGTGTCCAGAAAATTCTATTACCTTGTGTCACATTACGGCATTCTTGAGCGCCTGTGTTTGCCAACACTGACAGATAATGAGAATGGGGGAAACAAAGGACACCTAATTTCATGACCCTTATTATCCACTGCCAACTTGTGAAATGAAACTCTTTCGTGATCTTTCACTGTTGTGAAACGAGACAAATGTCACTCATTGGGCACGTTGCAATGACACATGGGTCTTGTTAGGGCAGATTAATTGAGCTTAGCATGAACGTGGAGAAAAACAAGTGTAGGGATACATTTCATGGGTGAAAAATGCTCATGAGTTCCTAAAATGACAATCTTTTTCGATTCTCACACATCTGGATTGTATTTATAACCTTGGATAATACGTTCAGCACACAACTGTTGTGAATAGTGCAGCTATGGACGTGAACATAAGGCCATTACTTTGGGCAACATTTAGCGTTGTTTTTTCTTACTACTAAGTCATTGGCCATATTACCCACCTAGAAGGTCCTCCCACACACAAACACATGACCAAACGTATCCCAGTAATTGATTTGTCCATCTAACAAACAAACAACTGTAAATTTGCTGTGTTTTATACGCTGTATCTGCATTTGCAAAGCCCTTCAGCCAGGCAACCATGAGTTTGATGAGCCTAAAAGAAACCGACGTCAGCATTTTGACATCACCAGCCGATGGGCTGTTTAACCTTGGAAAGAAGTTACCAGCTAATTCCTGTGAAACGCAGCCACGTCTGTTTCCAGTCCCATTACAAGGGGACCAAAGACAGGGAACATTAGCCAGAATTGTAGCCGAGTTCACCACCATGGTCCTGTACCTGTGTGAGCACACAGCTGTTCAAATACTGTACAGTGGGTCGTGAGGGGAAGTGCCTCAGGTGTCTTGGAGATTATTATTGTATAGCACACTGTGTAAACACATTTCCATCTGGCTCCCCAAGTTGAGGCCAGCTCTGCTCCATTTCTTGCTGGAGCTGAAACACACATACTCACTACACACACACACACACACACACACACACACATATATACACACGGAGACATATACACACTAAGGCCTAACTAGCTGCAAGGTCACTGCAATGACAAGTGTCTGACATCATTCCAGAGCTGAAAGTCTGCTCTGTTAGTGTCTGAAAGCTACGTTAGCTCATACAATTCTGAGACTGGCAGATTCTAAACCATAGTGAACATATTTCTTTAATCTAACACAAGTATGCACATCTGTTAAAGGGGTGACCACAATCCACTGTTAGATGTTTGTAAATAATATTTATGTCACTTGTGGTTTATGCATCTTTTTTAGGTTGGTTGCTGAAACCAAACATTTGCCTCTCTTTCTCTCTCTCTGACACACACACACACACACACACACACACACACACACACACACACACATAGATGTAGACCCTGAGGGAAGTTGAGCAACAAAAATGTAACAAAAATTGCAGACTCACCCCTCTTTAGGGTTGAAAGATAATCTCTATTAAACTGTCTGTCAAGCAAGACAGCTAAGCTTACTTCAAACATTTGAGTGACCCTCACATCACCATTTGAGTCACAGAAGCACAGATGGTGGTCTGTGTCCATTTCTGAAGTCATCAATCTTACATTCAGGCATTGTCAAGTGATTCCTACTGCACAGCACATTGACAGCAGTTACTCTCCTGAGACTCAATCATTTGAGGTTTTCGAAATTCAAATACAGATGGAGGGAAGGAAACTGAAAGTGTAAAGAATTTTGTTTTTCAAAATTTTCTTAAAGTAAAAGAGCTCTGAACCATAATCTGAACCATTACTGACTTTGACTTTCTTCAAAAAAGAATTCATGCAAACTGTTTGTAGAAGAGCAAAAAAGAGCATTAAAGAGCAAAACTCATTTTCAACACAATGTGCCTACAAGTCTGTTATGTATTACTGTCATGTGCCATTCCATAGCCCACGTTCATTCCATGCACAAAGGCGGCAAGATTCTCCCCCCACAAGCCTCAAGATCACAAGAGAAGCGTGCATGGTCATTTTCATCCGGCGCAAGGGCGAACCTCCGCGGGCGGCGACAACGTTTTTCATCCACACAGGTGGTCTCCTGCGTGGGGGTCTCTCATTTTCTCTTCGGGTTTTGTGGAGCGCAACGCAGCTGTCCTCAGACCAGGCCAGGCCCGTCAGCTTTGAAGTGTCTTTTAGTTGCACAGGTCTTGTTCCTGCCCGTACTGTATGTCGCTGAGGAGCGCTATATGTTTTCTTTGGACCACATCAATGCTTACCCCCTTTGTCAAAGTCCATTATTTTTTTTACGTGAGTGCCCTTCCTTGCATACATTAAAGGAGCTTGAAATGGGTCGGTGGAAGGATCTTTCCCCCTGGACACGCAAAAACACCAGACCAGGCAGGGTGTCAGACAGACAGTGTTTGTGTTTTAGATTGGCCATCCCTTGATCTGGAACTTTGTTTCGTTGACAAATCAGATAACCGACCCAATTTCACATGAATGAGGTCCTTGTTCTTTGCTAGAGTGCTGCATGAATACATTATCATTTAACCAGACATCACTGGACAATGTTTCTAGGATGAAAATGTAGTCAAGGTGCACATTCATTCAGCTTGCTTTAGTAGCTCCACACAATGTGTGTGGATGAGTGTTTCACATTCCTCTGATTGATAGGCATTGGTTTCACAATTTTTCACTGAGCAAAGTCAGCAAACACATTCCCTGGGACAATTCCTCCGAACTACTTTTGAGTCATTCATTATGTTCACAGACAGCTTGGAGATGGGGAGGCTGCTTCCAACAGGCTGCTTTAGAGAGGTATGCAGAAACCAGGCCAGAGCAAAAGCATAAATCTCGAGCGCATTTGCTTAAAGCCCAGCTTTGCTCAGTAACGACATACATTCAAAAGCCAAAAAAATAGGCGATTGGAATTCCTCTGGATGATGTCCATCTCTCGGCAAAATACTTTTCGACTGTAACATGAGAACTCGTGCGGAGCACAAATAAAAGCATTGACTTTTGTTCACAGTATCAGCAAACTAGTAGCTGAGACCATGTCTAAGAAGTCCTCCTGTTGAATGTCAAGACCTTTAATGTTGAGAAATGCCCAGCAGATATAGAACTAATGTACATTTCCAGCCAGCCATTAGACACACGTTATGTAACCGTGTTTTAGGGGCTTGTGGGATGTCCCATGGGTGTGCTTTCACAATATTAGTGCAGGCTTTAGCTATATACCGTGCATTAGCACAGCAATACATTTAGTCCCTCACTAGGCATGAAGAAGAGAGAGAGAGAAAACACTTAAAAAAAAAACCTACAAATGAACACATACACACACATTATCAGTCTGTCTGTCTATCTGTTAATCTATCTATCTATCTATCTATCTATCTATGGCTCACCCTCAACTGACTTTAAAACAACACGCATTACAGACTGAAGCCAGATGCCTTCCTACAGTCAGTTGCCATCTGTGTCTAACTTCCAATCACCTCATTACCCTCCTCTACTGTATATACAAACTGTACATGCCACTCCATCTGAGTCCATTTCCACATGTATACACACACAAGACATTACATACATACACATTTCCCACATATCTCCTGCCCATCTCTCCCACAGCTTGTGGTAAAGGGACCACAAAAGCCCAGCCTGGGGTCGGCTCTCTGCTGTTGCCGTGGGAGACCCTCCGGCTGGGCCCTCCCATGGCAATCAGGCAGGAATGGTGGGAGTGCTGGGTCGGAGTACGGAGGGAGCGGAGCGAAGAGGAGAGGTCCTGCCACTGCTCTCCGCTTCCACGGCCCTTTCTGCTGAGTTCATCATCTGCGGTTTGCCTGTGAGAAGCCCTGGGGGGAGGGACAGGACATGACTGGCAAGTTGCAGCTAAGCGGGTCCAGATGCTAAAGACCAAGACGTGAGAGAGAGAGAGAGAGAGAGAGAGAGAGAGAGAGAGAGAGAGAGAGAAAGAGAGAATGAGAAGGTGGGGTCAGGACTTGTTAAGACAGCTGTGGCTTTTATGCAAGGCCTATTACGGGTGGTGGTAACTTCATATTATTATTGTTGTTTAAGTTTTAGGGTTTCGAAAAACACCCCAAAATGTCCTTTGGAGCCAGACAGAAGACAGGACAAGAAGGATAGAAAGAAAATAGGAGTGTATGTGTATGTGTATGTGTGTGTGTGTGTGTGTGTGTGTGTGTGTGTGTGTGTGTATGAGAGAGAGAGAGAGACAGAGAGAAAGGGGGGAAAACACAGGGCCATGTGCTCTCTGTAAAAGCACTCAAAACAAATGTAAGAGGCCAAACCCATAAGCCTCAAAGCGAAACACAGAGCTCGAGGAAGAGGTAGAATGCCAACTCCACTGGCATGGCATGAAATGCCACATTCATTCCCGCTTCCTTGTTTTGCACACCTGGCGGTGCAAAAGTCATGATCCACTCTGCAATGGAGCTTGGTCAACAACCCCAAAGAGGACTATTAGTGCAGGCGTTTCACATTAAACATTTACTTCAAGGTCCGGCTGAAAATGTTCAAAATATCTCTTTGCTTTTTTTTTTCCAAGGAAAGAGATTTATGGCCCAAATGCACCGCCACATCCTGTAAAACATGACGGCTTATTGTTGCTCACATACTTCAGAAACATTTCTCAATGAAGCGTGTGTTAGCCTGGAGTGGGATGTCACTGGAGCATACTGATGCTAGGATACCATTGACAGACATTTAAAGCTCATGTGATAATGAAGAACAATTGTCTCTGAGGAAGTGTAAAGTAAAAGTAAAGTAAAATGTATGTTTTATATTTATATAAACACAGCTATCAATGTCCAAAAAAAGATTTATTAGAAGATTATCTAATTAATGATACAGACTAGTGTTACCCTTTTCAACAAGAGCAGGGAACCAGAATGGCATAGGATGGTCTATTATTTCTAAAAATTGCTTTGTTTTAGTCAGCAATACTGTGAAAGGAGTAGCCTATAGCAGTTAGCAAGAAAACTTGAGCAAGCAAGCAAGAAAAAAGAAAAAACATTGATTGCGCCCTCATGTTTGACTGGATTTAGCTTGTGTTGAATTTGTGAGCGGTCCTTGACAGTCTGCTTACAGTCCACTCATGTGTCCACACGACTCTGTGGGAAACTGGGGGCAGCCACCGGCTCATGAACCAGTAGGGGAAACAGTTAGCCCTCTGATGGATGAGGATGTTGGCAAATTAGCCTTTCACTTCTGACAGTGTTAGCCCCAGAGCCAAGCCTTTGAATGGCAATGATCCGGTAAGAACCCATTGCTTCTCTACGCGCACCCAGGGAGCAAGTCTTTAGAGTCATGTCAGCTGTTTCAGATTCAATTATTTTAGGACTTGCCTCCAGAATGAGGTAATACGCATAATCCGAGGTAATACACGATATATCACCGATGTTTTTCTTTTGTATGAAGGGATGGCACATCTTCTCCCCATTAACTGTTGATGTAACTCGCCTAAAATGTGCAGTCATCACATACACCACCAAATCAAACATCAAAGCACAGCCTGGATGTCAGCCCACAGTCGTCGACTCGTCGTCCCCCGTTCTTCTCCTCGGTAGATATAAATAAGCAACCCGATTTCGACAGACTAAGAATGACTTCCAGACAAAAAGACGGCCATGACACCTCCCTTGCTTGCGGCAGCAACTGCAACCACAAGCTCTTGGGTCCACAGTTTCCTTGCATCCCCCAGCTCTTGGGAAACTTAACTGTGGTTGACTTCCAGTGTCAGTGGGTTAAAGAGCACAAAGCAAGCAATTTCTTGCATACTTTTGGTGGGCATCTTAGAAGGCCATTGACTTGGGATCCTGGGACTGTGTTACTTAGACACACAATCTCACTTTTCACTTTTATTTTCACTTTTTATTTTCTCATTGGAGACTCTTTTAAACAGATCCCATGTGACAAGTTATTGCGAGGTGAAGAAGACTGGAGCTGTATTCTGTCTATCCCTCTGGGACCGTATAGGTGGAGAGCGGAATGGAATGGCAGTAAAATGATGTAGGCCTAAATGAAGGCAAAAAAGAAGCCAGGTGCATCTTGGGAGAGCTGTTAAGGGAGGGCCTCAGATGTCGGCCGTGATGGAAGTGCTCTCTTGAGCCATTCATGCACATTTTTTGGTGTTTGACTCATTATAGAAGACTGGGAACACCTTTCCACTGAGCAACTGTAAAAAGATAAAAAGGTTTTTATGAGCCCCTCTCAAAAAGATGGCCTGCGTCCCAGTGCTGCTTTTTCAAGTGTCATTAATGGTCTTTTATGTGATCTAAATCTTGTAGCCCAACTCCTAACCTCAGGAGTGGTCACATCTACCCGTATAGGTGCTCAGCTAAAAGCTATCAACATCTAGGTTATGTAAAATCTTACACAGGCCTCCTGTAGGCATATGTCAGTGACTCCAATGCATTTCAATTCAGCTTTGTTTGTTGTTATTGGTCAGATTACACATAGCCTTGTCTGGTTCCTGTTTATATCCCTTGGTGTATCTCGGCTGCATTGAAAAAAGGGCTACTCTCAATGTAATTCCGAGAAGGTAAATGAAGGTTTCAATCAAAACTTTCTGCAGTGCATATACTACACACACACACAAGCACACACACACACACACACTCTGCTGCAAAATGAATTTCCAACACAGCCTTGCATGGAGCCTCATGTCTTTGATGGGAACAAAAGACTTGGCAAGTTTGGGTCGGGAGGATAACTAGGCCATCACCGCTGTCTTTGTTATTTCAGACAGCTGTCAATGGCCCTTGGGGGGAATCAGCGGGATAAAATATGCTGATGGTAAATCCAACTGGAGCCCAGCCTGCTGCCTTGCTCCTCCTGGGGCTGGGGGTGACTCATGTTATGAAATGTGAACCCTTGGGGGTATAGGCGTTGAGCTGTGACTTTAACCCCTTCAACGCCGGCACGTAATGCACTGTACTGTATGTGTCCAGGAAACTGGGATGCGATCCCTGCTGTTGTCTCTGCTGCCGCTGAAGGAGTTATTTTCACCACTGGATCTCGAACCAAATAACAGATTTCACACCCGCCCAGGCAAAGAGTATAGTATACATAAAGTATAAGATATATTTGTATATAATACCTGTATGTATATAAGATACTGTACCTCTCGGCCTGGGTGGGTGGGAAATGTTGTGTTATTTGGTCATGGGTTTGGTGTGTTGCACAAAAGTGAACATGGTGAACCAGATGTATTGAAGATGGCCTTGTTATTGTCACATGATCGACAAAAGGGATCCCATAAACTTTTATAAGCTGCATACTAGCTATTTTTTGGTGTCGGCAAAAAATAGCTAGGCCCCCTTGCGATGTGATGCAAGTCTTTGGCTTTATATTTCCACTGTCGTCATGATTCTAGCTTCATTTGGTCTTTCCCTTGATGCTTCCACAGATGTTCCCTAGGGAGGCAGTTAATCCTAGCTGTCCTGGGATGTGCCGGTCGCCTTCCTCAAGCGCTGGAAGATTTCGATCACCCCCAGGTGTGCGCTATATTCCTTTACATCAGCGCCAGCCTTACCTCCAGTGGGCAGGCTCCCTGGCCTTGGCTTTTATGGCTTTGTTTGCTTTTGTTGGAGGCTCTGGCCACACTGTGGAGAGAGAGAGAGCGAGAGAGAGAGAGAGAGAGAGAGAGAGAGAGAGCGAGAGAGAACGGAACATCCTGCTCTGTGTGGCAGTCCGCCA
>JASCQY010000048.1:13448034-13458332 GCA_030264315.1 Sardinella tawilis | reverse complement strand
CGTTGCTACTGGTATTGCTGAACAATGATATGTATCAGTTCACTGCCAAATCTAACCTGCAACACACCCTTTAAGGTGTCTGTTAATGTTTTTAAACTGCTCGCATCCTCAGAGTTCCTTTAAAGTGGTCCTGAAAATGTTACCCAATCTTACTTCAAGAAAGAGGAAGCAGTGCTCTCCTGACCTTCATGGGTAAATGTTGACTCTATTGTAATGTATTGTGCTGTATTGTATTTCAGCCTTTCTTAACCATGAACATAATAATGGTGTTGTTATTTATCAAAAGTACAATATATCTTTCTTGCCTTACTTTAAAAGCTCCTGGATTCATCATGTGTTTATCAGTGCCGTAAATTATATTTGCAGACAGGCATAGCCTCCAGTTGTATTGTTAGGCTACTTTGACTGGTGAACTAATGAAATTTTGTTGTTAGACTGTATAGAATGTGCAGGTGTACTCTGATTGGAAAGATTTCATTCTACTTTTTTTTTTTTTTAGAAATCCTGCAAAGAGGCAGCTGATCAATGACTACAGTTCTCCTCGGAGAGCTTCCCCACGTACGGCCCAATCAACTCTCCAAAATATGCACAGCAGTGGCCTGGAGAAGGAGAACCATTCACCCATGAAATCCCCTAGAAGGATGCAGCGCATGTCCGCTCCAACACCTCTTACCCCCAAAAAAAGAACCAAGAATTCTCTGCTGGAAGAGCCTCCCAGGAAGCAAAACTCTCCCCAGAAGAGGTCACCACAGAAGCCCTCTGTGGCTGGTTCCTTCTACAGCAAACAGAAGACTTTGTATCTAACGCCCTTAGAGAGGAAGCTGCTTAAGGAAACCAAGTCTCCGCCGGCCAAGTCCGTCGAGGAGAAGCCCAACCCTCCAGCCTCGGAGGGGAAACCCAAAGGTAAGAGAGGTAGACTTTCCAAAAAGATTACATCATCCAAAATCCAAAAACCCAGCATCAAGGGTTACCTTACAACAAAGTCCAGTACGAAAAAGGCAGCTTCCTCAGAAACATCACAGAAACCTCCCATACTCACCTTTGGTAGCCTGAAGAACAAAGCCAAACCGAAGATCCTTGTAGGTGCCGCTTTCTTTGCCTCTGGTAAAAAGCCCAGCGCCATGTACAAAATGGCGGTGCCATGGAAGGCAAAACAGACTGAAGGTCAAGAGAAAAGCAAAGCTCAGGTCCCTGAGAAAGCAGAGAGCAGTGAGAAGGAGAAGGAACACAAGGGGCAGTCTCCGATTCGTCAGGCTGTCTTTGTCAGGAAGCCGCCACAAAAGGAGGTGCCCAGGTTACCAGACGAGCTCACCAACACCGAGAAGCAGAAGGAAACGCCCCTAAACCTTTTGCCAAGCCCTGATGTTGTCGGTTCCCCCCGTGCCCTCCTGGAGAAGTATGGCATCATGAAAGATGTCCGTGTCATGCTGAGAAGATCTGTGTCACCTAGCCCCTCTGTTTCTTCCCTGGACAACATCAGCACACAGGTACCATAAATGTCCTCTCCTATGCTAGCGCTATGCTAGTCTTAGTGGACTTGGTGTACAAAGAGTGGATTCTGCTAATTCTGTTAAGTTGTGCGGTAGAAGTGTAGTGTAGGCTAGTGGGTGTGATTATGGTCATAGCTGTGCACTCATGTGTTTTGTTTATTTTTGCTTGTTTTTGTTGCTGCTGATTTATAGTCCCTTTAGTTGATGCTTTATTGTGTTATTACAGGAGTCTAATAATGACATGGGCTCTGCCACTGTGCTTGATCTCAGTGAGATCAATCATTCAGAAGATGAGAGTAGTCTTAATGAAGGTAAGAGCGTGTTTATATTGTGTTCTCAGCTCTATCCTATTTCTTATCTAAAATTGCCATGTGTTGTTGAAATAGGGCGTGTATATAATAGTGTTGAATTCAGTGCCATTGTGTTTACTGGTAGTACAGAAGCCATGCATGGTAGGACATGATGATATTAGAGGGAGGTTGAGCCAGTGATCTTTGCATATACAGTAAACTTGTGCTGATGAGAGTTTATTGCTTGTTTGATTATCAGATTCCTCTGCTGTGTATCCCATCTTTGGCTCGAAGAGGTAAGCAGAAAAACGAAATATTCTCTCCCTTTCAGTCCCAATTGGAAAAACTGTTCTCTCTGACCAGTGCAGTGGCTTTCTCTTACTTAAAGTAAAAACCTCTTTGGTTAGGCCACATAGCCAGAACTAGGTTGCTAGATTGGCACCACTGAGTAGGGTTTGTCTGCAGCCTGTCTGTGGCTCAGCTAGCTGATGTAGCATGGCCGCTAGCTGTCACTGAGACTGATGCTGTCCCCCATGGCTCCAGGTCCCAGAGGAAGACGGGTCTGTCCTCCCCCAGGACTTGCAGCACTCCCTCTGGCCTCTCCGGCAGCCTCACGCCCACAGCCAAGGACCGCCACAGCGCCCGCATCAAGCGGGAAAGCAGGAAGTGTGACGATGATCAGCTCATTATCGTGAGTACATGAAACTCACAGGCTCTCCCTCTGCGTTAATCTGTCTCACCTTATTTATTTTCCTTCCTGTGTGCGTTCATGTGCTGATCATGAACTGTGTGAATTAAGACCCCTTATAGCAGGGGTGGCCAAAGTGTTCTGTTTGCGGGGTGTATACTGAAAAATCTAAGATGCCAAGAGCCAATGCAAAATTAAGAATCTAATTTTGAACTGGTTTCAAATGTAATGCTACTCTATTTAGTCAACATGGAACATGTCACACCAGCACTGAAACTATGACGTGTGATGGGTATAGATGTAACAATGGGCCACATTACATCTTATTTTTTGACTTCATGGCGGACCGCATGAAAGAGCAAAGGGCCGTGTTTGGCCACCCCTGCCTAGCATTACAGTGTACTGTAATCTCTACTGTGAGAACTGATGTCTACAAATAAACCCTATGTAAGACCCTTATGTACCAGAGATGGAAGAAATGTGCACTGCATTACCCTCATCTTGATGTTAGGATTGAGCCGAACATTTACAACTTCAGTTTTCTGCTATATTTCATTTGTCCTGAATATCCTACAAGAAATATTGTACATCGTTCTTTAAAGGAGAGCTGAAATTGATTGCATACCTCAGAAACCTACCTTTGACCCGTGGCACATGGTTCTGGTGTTGTGTTTAGGACGCGGGTCAGAAGCAGTTTGGGGCCACCACCTGTGGCTCATGTGGGATGCTGTACAGTGCAGATAGCCCAGAGGACAAACTCCAGCACAGCCAGTTCCATCAGCGCTTCCTGGACGCCATCAAGTTTGTGGTGGGTAGCTCAGCCCTCATGTTGTGATGAATGAATGAATGAATGAATGAATTGATTGATTTGATTGATTGATTGATTGATCAGAATTTTTTTCTGATGGGTCTGCTTTTGTCCATACCTGTAGTGGTTGGGCAATTCATAACATAATCATATAATTAGTATAAAAATCTAGTCACTTTTGTTCCTCACCTCCAGGGCTGGAAAAAAGAACGTGTGGTCAGTGAATTCTGGGATGGTAAAATCCTTCTCGTCCTCCCTGATGATCCAAAGTATGCAACAAAGAAGGTACGTGTCATTTGATCTGATTTTTCTATGCCTTGTACTGTGTACATCCATGTTCATACTGCCCATGATAGTCAAATGACAAATTCTTGTGTCCAGAGTTGTTGTCCTTGCTGGTATTTAAATGGTGTAAGATCTCTATGTGGAAAGGTAGCATGTCTGCGACCTGCACCTGCTTATTTTGGATTTTGAATTTGGATTAAGAAATTCAGTATTGCTAGCACTAATTGTAATGCTAAAAATTTTCTAAAAAAAAAAAAAAATGTTTGGTGATCAGATGGTGCCTGTAACTCCTGACTCGACCTGCAGAGGAGAGCCAACCCTTCACCAGCACGTTGTAATATGTGTGTGTGTGTGTGTGTATGTGTGTGGCAGGCTGAGGACGTGCGGAAGGTGGCAGACAGTGAACTGGGCTTCCAGCAGATAAGCCTGAGCAGCCCCAGCTCTGCCAAAACCTACCTGTTCGTCAACAGCGACAAGATGGTGGTGGGCTGCGTGGTGGCAGAACACATCCGGCAGGTGAGCCGCTTGTGACATGATGTGTACTAAGTGTCAATGTGCCACTTGAATAATTACTGAAGATGAACTTCTGTTTTCCTCCCCCTTACCATCATTTCTCAAATAATTAACTCAGTTTTTCTCTTTTTGGTCTTGGGTGCTCCTTGTTGTAACGCCTTGAGACAATGCCTTTGTCATAGGTGCCGTAAATATATAGAATACTATATATGGTATTCTATATATTTATGATGGGTGCTGTATAAATAAAACTCTAAATTCTAAATACTTCTTTGCATATATGCATTTCAAAATCTGCCTTGTAGTTGTTTTTAATCCCATCCCGTCCCAGTAATTTCTAATCTAATCTCCTCCCATCAGGCATTCCGTGTGCTTGAGCAGCAGCCTCAGCAGCAGCAGAAGCCTGCGGCGGACTCGGATGACATTCTGGAACGCCATCGGGCATGGTGCAGCTCCACGGTGCCAGAACGTGCCCTCTGTGGGATCAGCCGCGTCTGGGTCTTCAGCCTGATGAGGAGGAAGGGTATCGCCACACGCATGCTGGACACTGTCAGGCATGTACTGTACTTACACTCACACACACACCTCTTTTTTACCATAAATAAGTTGTTCATATTTATAAATATTATGGTCCTTGTTGCTGTTGTACTCATTTTGACTATCAGGCAGTGCTATGAAAGCTAGACCCAAATTATGCCATTGTTATGGCAAACAGTCAGACTAAATGGGGCAACCATGTTGTGGCCTCTGACAACAGGGCTATTGTTTAAAAATGTGCCACGATATCCCTGCAAAAATGTCATCTGTCTAGTGCTGTGGTTAAAACTGAAATAATGGGGGTTGATCTGTAACATAAGAGCCTTTAACCCCTTAGCTGGGTTAATGTTATCAGACTTGTCCTTACTGAATTCAAACAAAACAACAGTGATTTTACTGATATTAGCTGAGAAAAACAATAAAAATACATCATTTTTGGGCATTTTTGAAAACTGATATATAGCGTTTTGGAAAAGAGCTCTTCATTTGTTTATGTACAGTATAGCACAATGAGTAAGATTTGAGAGAATGACACGTCACAGCTCAAAGAAATGTGCTTTATGAAGTAGTGTAATGATGTTCTTTTTCAATATCTTCTTGTGTGTTCCATTTTTCAGAAATTCTTTCATGTATGGAAGCCATCTAACTAAAGAGGAGATTGCTTTTTCCGATCCCACTCCAGATGGCAAACTCTTTGCCACTAAGTATTGTGGAACCCCAACTTTCCTGGTGTACAATTTCATTGGCTGATGTTAAAACTACTTACTTTTTAAAAAAGATTTATTTGATATTTTAGTTTGTAAAGATTTTTATTCAAGTTTTTTTTTAAGAGTTGCATTCTTGTAAAAATGATGTATTGTTAGTTGATGCAGCTTTGTTTCATTTGAATAAAACCTGTAACATGACATGTAATCATAGTTCAGAGAGTAATAATGTGTGTATGGCAAAAAATGAAATCCAAATGCCTATATCCTCCACCCCATTGCACAGGCTGACAAAGCTGTTTACTTATGTGCGTTAATGACTTCTTAAGCAGACAAACTTTGTGTAAAGAGAGCTAGGAGGCTAATATCAGTATTTAAAATGCTTAAGTGCTTCTGGTTAAATGTAGAGATTAGCATCAGCCACATTATTTAATTTTAAGGACCGGTTTGAGGTGTTTTTTTCCCTTAAAGACTCCAGAGTTGCATTTTGTTCTAGATATATACAATATATGTAAATAAAAATGTATGAAAAACACTGTAAGAATTGTTTTATTACAACTACTCTGAAAGGCACATACAGCACACAACATATGTGGTCTACTCAGTTGAAGAGCACTATATTTAGTAACTCCATACTAATGAATATACAGAACTTCAAGTGATTTGCCTGATCTAATAAGCTTATTACACTGGCAGAAAAAAAAAAACTTGAATGAGAAACCATTTATCTGTATGCTCACAGCCAGATTTCTCTTGGTTTATATGGTTCACATTTTACTGTGCAGTTTTATCACACGTGGAGTCACCAGGAATGAAACATTTTCCTTATTCCTTTATATCTCAGATGTGAACACATGTCTTTTTTTGTATTTGACCACTTATGTGGCGACATTCTTGTACAACTGGGACAAACAGGTTGGTACAAAAATGGCATGTATTAAACACTTTTGCAAGCAGTTGTTTTATTCTCCGTGATCTGCATGTATACATATCAACTATTTAAAAAGATTGATACATTTATAAAACATAGAGGTGACTGGACAACCGTTCAACAATAACAGACATGACAGTAAACCAAGAAAGACAGGACAAGACGATCAGAAAATTAAATCTCCAGTTCAGCCCTTTTCAGCAGTGTAATTGAATAGCAAATGCTGCAGAACCTCCTGGCTTGTTCTCAATGGAGAACCATTACGAGTGCTATACAGTGCTGTGTTTCGATTAAGAACAGTTTAAAGAACCTGTGTTATGCCTTATGTTCCTGGATTAAAAAAAAAAAAAAAAAAGACAGCTTCTCTACTTCTCTGTTAGTCTATAACGATGACCTCACTGTTTGTTGTGTTGGCCTGTGTGCTGTTCGACTCCAGGACCTGGACGATGTGAGCAGCAGACGGGCGTTTGCGAGGATCCTCCTCTGTGCACAGGCAGAAGAGCTCCACCATGCGCTGATAGGCTCCGCCCAGTGTCTCTGTGTCCAGGGGTGGACGGGTGCCGAGCTGCTCGTAGTAGGCATCCTCGTCAAAGGTGTCCTCAAAAGACTCATCTAGGCAGAGGAGGGTAAAGAGGACAAAAAATAACTATGGGGGGATATATATATATATTTTTGAAACTCTTGTGTAAACAAGTCAAAAAATTCTGTGAGTAGACTTTATGGCATTTCATGTTTTTCACGTTTTTCTGTATGACACAGATTTAGCAATAAAACATCTCCCACACACATCGCATTCATCCACTCACCCTACACAGCAAAACAATCAGATTTTAGGCACATCTTTCTATCAAATACAACAGAATCTGCACCTTCACCGTCATTGTCATCATCCTCGTCTTCCTCATCCAGCATCTGTAGATGAGGCATGGAGAGAGTCATCATCTCCCACAGCGTCAGGCCGTAGGCAAAGATGTCCGACTTGTCCGTTATGACCCCTTCCTCAAGGGCCTCCTTGGGCTTCCATGGCTCTGTGCCAATGTAGTGAGCTTTTGGGTCACTCACTGATCACAGGAATATATGGGCAAAGGAGGAAACAAGGAGAAGGACGTAGAGAAAGGGCATTAGACTTAACATCTACTAACGTAAGACCACACCAAAGGCATCAGGACACCACTAACTGAATTATTTTTTGTATATCATTTTTACTTTTGTATATCATTTTTACACAGTTGTGACACCACTGTCCCAACTATGAATTATTTTTTGTATATCATTTTTATAAATAGCTTTAAAAAAAAAAACAACAAAAACATGTCAAACCTGCAGTAGAGAGTGCCTCAACAATGGCAAGAAGCTAATATGCAGAAAGAAAAAAAATGTATATATGTATAAAAAAAAAAAATGTCTTTTTACCTTCCATGTTCTCATCTAATTGGAGGGACACCCCCACATCACAGATCTTGATGGTATCAAAGTCGCCCCTGATGACCACATTACAGGACTTCATGTCGCCGTGTAGTAATTTCCTGTCATTGTGAAGGTACTGTAGGATTACACACAGCACAGCACAGCACAGCATTAACCAACATGCTGTGAACAAACAGGCTGCACATTAGCAGGGAGTACAGCAGAAATACAGCAGGAAGACTGTCGTCAAACAAGGTAAACAAAGTGAACAAGGTTATTGTTGTATAGTGAATATGAGCAGCCAAATTAAGTAGGCTGTTGGCCCTAGGAACTGAAGTTGTATAAAAAGTTTCCCCTTGTTTTAAGAGTGTAACACCTGGGATAATTCACATGTGTTTTGTTATGCTGCCTTAAGTGAAGCCCAGTAAATGTGCAAAACGGTTTCCCTGTCTATGTGTATTTTTACCACTCGGTTACTACAGTCATCCCCTAGTATTACAGTTAACATAGGCCTTAAAGGTGGGGTATAGGATTCTCAAACACTCCCACCCACGTTACTGCCCCTTTCCTCCAATGGTTGAGTACGACCATTTGATTGACATGCAAGTGTGAAATGCTAGTCTGACAAATGATTGGGTATACTTTTTCAAGCCCTGTTCGTTCCACAGATGGTTGACATATTTTAAGGAACCGTGTGTAAGAAATAAATGTAAATGAATCATAAAATGGCCCTGATATATCACAACACTTTACGGAATCATGATAAAAGTATTGGAAATTATCACTGACAACAGTAATCTAGCCTGAATATCGCCATTACAAAAATGAATTTGCAGCCCTTAACTTGTGTTTACGTTGTCATTATGTGTTTACTATGTGTATATTATGTATTTTGGCCTTTTGCGCCACCCTCCACCTATCTGGTTTTGGCAACCTAGCTAGCAAAATTTTGTCTGGGAGGAGAAAGAGAGGATATTATGCTCTGTCGTATTTTGAATGTGATTGCACCACCAGTTTTTGGCCCCAAACTTATTCTGTTCCTTTAATTTTCATATCAGTACTTCCAATTTAGTGACTGTGAGTGGGTTATGGAGAGGAGTTCAAGTAACTTTGCAAAAATTACCAAAAAAATAAAAATCACATACCCCAACTATAAAGCAAAGCAAGGCTATCAGTAATTTGAGGTCACTGCATCATACCTAAGCACACCTGCCAATGCTCAGTGTATGAGAACACAAGTCCTGCTGCTTTACCTGAAGTCCACGAGCCACATGCAGAGCCACTTTCTCAATGACTGAAGCAGGGAAAGCCTTCAGTCCATCCTCCCTCCTTTTCTCAATGAGATCATTTAGAGACTGCTCTCCCCCATACTCCATGGCTAGGCATTTAGAGCCATCTTTGGCGGTTGTGAAGGCACGAAAACCTGTTTAACGGGTCATAACGTTAGAAGCAATGTAAGAGAAAGGCCATATCAGTGCAAAATGCTGTCCGTGTACAAGATCTTAAAAATGACATAAATTTGAAGTTACCAACAATGTTGGGGTGTTGTATGTCTTTCAGAATTTTAGCTTCATCATTCAGACGTTTTTGGTAGACATTCAGTTGTGTCTTGGCGCATTTACTGTTGATCTTTTTAATTGCCCATGGAGACTGCGACTGTTTCCCCACTCTGTTAAACAGATGACAACATGACATCATATCAACAGAGTTTGAATCCTTTCACTAAAATCTTTCAAAAAAGTTCCAATAATGACAGACTATATATGAACAGAAACTTCAATTGTACCTTTCCATTAGATAAACATTAACCCCTGTCCCACATCCCAGCTTCTTCATAAAAGGGGACGCTGGAATCGTAATGGGGGTTCCAGTTGCTGGACAAGGGAGTAAAATAATGTTAACAATGACTCTTTATTACAAGGAATGGTAACAACGACGAAACTACTGTCAAATGTTATACTTACGTGGGCTTTTAACACTCCTTCTTTTGGGAGTCTTGAAAGCATTTGGAGTGTTTTCTGCCATCTGTCAAGGGACAAAAGGAAAACATGTAACGTTAAGCAGCTAGCGTTGCTAACGTTAGCCCTTTGGACCAGCTGGAATAGGACGAAAACGTCCTGACATCTCGTAATGTGTGTGACCATTGTCAACAGCTTTACTATGGTCTGCTGTCTCTTTCTAGATACAATTAAAAGAACATACTTTTTGGCGACGTAAGTATTCAAATCCAACCTACCCTCTTCACGTTATATTGCTCAGTTGAAGATGGTTGGTGACCGCGCCTATGATTCAAAAACCAGAGCATATCATGACGTCATTTTGTACAGGCACCACAAGTGGACAAACTTTGCAAGCAACAGGAACACGTGGTTAGGCCAGAGAGTTTAGAAGGAGCAATATGTTAAGAATCTTTGGTTAGGCCTAGCAAAATTGTATTGGAAGTTTTCTGAAATATCATGTATAAATATGTAAATGGCATAGTATATATTTAAATATATGCAATGATTATCTGACTTCTGGCCTGTATAGACCCTTTTTGAAGCAACGTCACGCTGGAGGCAAATAAATGTTCCAATGGGCTAAGTAACGTTACTTCACCTACAAATTAATTTCTCTGACTCTGAGTTAACCCTTGTCAAGGCAAA
>JASCQY010000048.1:13434171-13444207 GCA_030264315.1 Sardinella tawilis | reverse complement strand
AGATTTATTTTGTGTACCCCCTAGAATTGATCCAAGTACCCCCAGGGGTACTCGTACCCCAGTTTGACAACCACTGCTTTAACTGATAGTTCATGAATGAAATGAACTCAGCCCTCAAATACACCCTCTCTAACCTCCACCAAAAAAAACGCAGCATTTATGCAAATGTCATCTGTGAACTGCTTTGATATGCAAGAGGCAAGCTAATCTAGCAACCCCTTATCCAGGCATTCAATTTCATTTGATTTTTATCCTATTTCCAATTCCTACACCGCTCATTTATTTTCATATAGAAGCGGTAAAAAAAAAAAAAAACTCGTCTCGAGCATATTTCCACAAATCCTCTTAAGCAAAATATGTAAATCACTCCCATGCACCTGGTGATTCAGAAGTGGTGGTGGTGGTGGTGGTGGTGGTGGTGGTGGTGGGGGGGGTGGGGGGGTAAGCAATAGCACAGCCATGATGTTCAGTTTTGAATTACTGTACTCGTAGGCTACAGTGCAGGAAACGACCCAAATAAGTATGATCCGTATCACTTGTACAGTCTTCGCTCCTTGATATATTATCCATAAATAATTTCTCACAAGAACCCCCCCCCCCGGGCACACACACACACACACACACACAAAGGTACCTTCACCTACACTTGCAGGCTGAGATAAATGACCAAGAGTCCATTTGAACCATATTGCTTATTTTGCAAAAATTACAGTGAGGATAAGGTTGTGCGTGTGTGTGTGTGTGTGTGTGTGTGTGTGTGTGTGTTGGAGGAGGAGGGAGGGTGATATTGAGCCCTAAGGACTAAGATGATACATAAATTCTAAGCAATTGCTTTCATGCATGAATGGGTCCTCAAGAACTCCGCTAATGATCCAGGAAAGACTGCAGCTTGTTAATCTCCTCTCTTCTCCTGGTTGCTCCGGGCTGAGACGTCGCGTCCTGTTCCCAGCCAGGTCCAGTGAGTGATACACAAGCTTATAGGCAAAATCTATCAGCGGACTCCTGATCGGCTAAAGCGCCTTTCATTACGGAGAGCTGGGCTTTATGACTGGCCAATGATCTTATCACAGATTCATGACCCATGCCTGTCTCTTTCTCTCAATCCGGCCTAAAGGAAATCCATTGCCCCGTGGCAGAACCTAATAGCTCACAAGAGGGCAATGGCCAGAGTGCTCAAGGCTTTAATGTTGATGAATGATATATTGGATGTAGCATTTGGAGAAATGGTCAGTGAACCTGGGCATGGTTTTTTATAGACAGGTGGTGGTGGATAAAGTGGACTTTTTTTTTTTTTTTTTTTTGCAATAGGTCACATTTTAAGTCACAGGGGAAGTTGTGGCTACTTTTACAAATGTACAGACTGTTCTATTTACAGCCTATCCCACATCTTTTACTGAGGCTATTTTAAGTGCAAGAAACAAGTTGAGTCACTGTTTAAGTAAGCAATTAAAAAAACCTTCACCATGACAAAACTCAATTCAGCTGACTGACTCTAAGCAAATAGTGAAAAAATAAACACAACAACCTTGCACTAGCTAGACAGGAAACAAGTATATGATGAAGTGCAAAACCAAACCCAGAAAAAAAACAAACAAACAATCATCTCTTATTAGCGCAAAACTCCCACCGGCTGCCACGGTTGTGTATCCATCAGTGTTCCAGAGCAAACAAGTGCGCTGCCACAGAGGCTTAAGCTGAACTGTAAGCAAACCTGACAGACAATACTCCTCTCTCCCTCTTTGTGTTATCTCTACTCACGAGGCTTCAACTTTTCATGGCTCTGGCACACAAAGACCCAGGGCCAGGGCTCTATTGTTTTGTGGGTGAGGAGCGGCCAATGAATCAGCTCCAGGGGCTGGGGGTCGGAAAGGCGACCGTACGTTACAAGAGAGAGAGAGAGAGAGAGAGAGAGAGAGAGAGAGAGAGAGAGAGAGAGAGAGAGACAGAGAGAGAGACAGAAAGAGAGAGAGAGAGAGAGAGAGAGAGAGAGAAAGAGAGAAAGAAAGAAAGAAAGAAAGAAAGAAAGAAAGAGAGAGAGAGAGAGAGAGAGAGAGAGAGAGAAAGAGAGAAAGAAAGAAAGAAAGAGAGAGAGAGAGAGAGAGGATGCAGAGGGGCAGCCAGCCAGCTGGAGGTGAATCATACGTGTTGGAGGGAAGTTTCACAGAACATGACAGGAGTGTGGAGGCCAGGAACACTAAATCTACATAAACAAGACCGGAGACGGGAAGGCAAACCAATGGCACAGCAGAGGAAAAAAAGTGGTTGCGTCAAAGCAGTGGAAAGTAGGGGCACTGGCAAACATCATGTAGAAATGGCCAATGTGAAAATTAAAGCATTCTTAAATAAACAGTAAACAAATAAACAAACAAACACATTAAAAAAAAATAATAAATGAATCATGAATAAGATTGTCAAAGTCAATTCTGAAAGAGATCCAACAAACACTTAATTTGTCATGATTAAGACTAAATCCTCAAAAAAAAACCAAATCTGTTGCTTTCCATGCCTGTCAAACTTAATTGAGTAGACATTTCACCTCAACCCTATTTAACTCGCTCCTGATAATGCGTAATCTGAGTGCTGATTAAGACGTAGGGTTTAGTCAATAGTCCCAGCTAATCTGTGGAGTGGCCAATGATTAGCATCAGTTAATTTGTGGGGAAGGGAAAGGAAGGGGAAGGCTGCGAAACGATCAGCAGAGAACGGAGGAGAGCACTGTGGGTAACTAGCAAGTGATGTGAGCCAAGACAGGCCGTGCAGTAGGGATGGGATGGGTGTGGAGAAGAGCTCAAGGCAGGATGTCTTCATTTCTATACTAAACTGCTGGAGAGCATCCTTACAGTCCAGTACAGTACAGTACAGTACATTTATAATGCATTTAGCAAACGCTTCCATCGGTCAATTACTCTTCTCTAGAGCAACATACGGTTAAGTGCCTAGCTCAAGGGCACAACGGTGGCAGCCGGGTTTCAAACCAACTACTGTCAAACTACTAGCTTGCTAGCCAGGTTACTTAACCGCTACACTACCACCACCCACCACCTTCTCCCTCCACTCCCTCTTTGTGACGAGCCTCTCTCTCTGTCTCTTCTCCTTGCGTTTGGTCTGTGTGGTTGTATCTATTCTTCCAGATGCATGCTGGGCATTTGAAAGGCACTTTGGGATGGATTCTCCCCAGCAGCAGAAGTTGCTGACAAGGCCAGCGGCAGAGTGAGTGGACGAATCACTCTTCTCTCCGTCTCCCTGCAGGTACATGAGAAGGGCACATCGTTTAATATGTCTGTGCACTCGGAAGAGTGTGTTTGTGTGTGTGTGTGTGTGTGTGTGTGTGTGTGTGTGTATGCGCACGGGTGTGTTTATGAAAAGGGGTATGAAAACAATGTGGAAGTTTTTTCTCCAACAATTGGAAATACATTTTTTAATCGCAAAAAAAAAACATCCCTTTACATAAAGCATATACAGTCACTGTACTTTTGCCATAACAAGATCTGGACATACTTCAAGCAATAGAAATCTTGCAGGGGTCTATAAGGATCCCTGAAGATAAGGGGGGATTCACTTTGTGGATATCTTCATATGTATACTGAGGCTATATGTTGAATTGAGGTAATGTGAGTGCCCAGCCAAAGAAATGCTTTTCGGATAACAGAATTACTTTATGTCTCTTTCGCTCATGGGCAAATCGCTCATGTCAACCTGTTATTCTTCGGTTAAGTGAACCCTATCAGCAGCCATCCACCGGTAATTCAGAGGCATTTCTCAATGGTAAGACAACATGGCAAAAAGCAATTACCAGGTCACTTATGGTTATGGATGGTCCATTAAAAATAAAGCCAGCATTAGTGAGCAAGCATTTCTCATGTAAAACTCATTTGAATTTACTTTGCATTAGACATGCAAATGTAAAATACTGTTGCTCGTTGATCTTACCAAATGTCTCATTTTGAGATTGCACAAATCTGAACAGGCATTTTACATCACGTGCAAGACAAAATAAGTAAACAAATCATAGTAAAAAAAATGACAACATTTTTCTTAGTTCTGTTATTAATGTTAACACAGCCAATTGACTTTCTTATATTTACAGTAAATACAAGATGTCTAATAAAAAAGGCCTTTTTGAAATAACGGGGGAGCAAGAGAGGTCCTTTACTCTGACGTCTGGTTGGTTTGCCACTCCCTGCACAGACAGTGCTGCCTCTACTGAAAACTCAGTATAAAACATTTCAATGCATTAACCCTTTGCATTTAGAAATACTTGATATAATCCCTCCTATTTGTACAAACTCATCCAATAGATTTCTTAAAAAATACTTTTTTTAAGAGAAGAAAAAAAAAAGCAACAACAAAAGGCAGGAACAAACATCTTTCAGTGTTCATATCAAGGCTCATTCAGTGACACAGACTGACACAACATGCACCCTTTTACCACAAATAATAAAAAAACACAAACATATTCAGTGTCAAGGGCTCTGCACCTCCATATTGTCAATCAAGGTGTCCTTCTTGAAGAACTTGAGCGTGCGAACGGATCTCCACACTCCCAGGTAACTGTCACTCAGGGACTGGGGCTGGGGGACCGGCTCACCCCCCTCCTGGAAGTAGGCCTGCTTCTGCATCTCGATGGACTCCTGGTCAGTGTGTTCCAGGGCAGGAAACGAGGCCTGTTCGCTCCCGTCCACTGCCCCCGTTTCCAGGGCCCCGTTGGCGAGATTTGCCCCTGCCTCGGGGTCCCCATCAGGCTTGGTCGGCTCGGTGTACGGCTGTCCGGGCAGCTCCTCTTGCTTGGTGGCCTCGTCCATGTCCTGGTAGTTGAGCTTCTTCTTGGTCTCGCAGTATTTGACGATGCAATAAGTGACGGAGCCCACGGTATTGACCACCACGCCGGCGATGAAGAGATTGGTGGGCTCCACGTCGCTGAAGGCCACCATGCCCACGGTGATGGTGGCGATGCTCTTCACCACGCCCACGAAGCTGGTGGTGACGGCCGAGTTGATGTAGGTGCAGTGGAGTGTGGTGAAGTTCATGGCGCAGCCGATGAAGATGCAGGTGATGAAGATGCCCGTGATGGACGGGTTCTTCCAGCCCGGGTAACTCCACATGTCTATAGCGTCCATGCTGACGAAGGCACACACCAGAAGCACGGGCGAGGCCACGATGGCGATGGTGTACTGGGCCGTGAGCGGCCCGTGGTCGCTGTCGGCGCTGGCCTTCTGGATGAGGACCAGGTAGGAGGCGTGGATGATCACAGCCAGCACACCCGTCACATAGCCAAAGGGGTCGCCAGTGAGGTCACCGGCACCTGAAGTAGGTGAGGGATAGAGGGATGAGTTGGGTGGGGGGTGGGGGTGACAGACATACGAGCAATGTGGTAAATAGGACTGGATGAGAGCCAAGTCAAGTCCTACAGCCCAGGGAGTTACAGGGTGTTTATCACATTCATTCCTGAGTGGCTATTCCACAATGGGTGTCATCAAACAGGAATCGGAGATGCAGACACTGAAGCGTGACACAGCCTTGCTGATCACTCTCACTGCACACAGCGGTATACATAAGACCTTCATAACAAGCAAATGCTTTCATCAATTCAATAATTAACTTTCACTTATGCCTCATAGACTGTTTCAGCAACTGCAGAGCTGCAGTGAATTAATTCGGAAGTGAATAGCATTAAAACCGATGGACCATTTTATTTCTAATGCTATATGCTTCATTTAATAAACTTTAATAAGGAAACATGGATATTACCTGCCAAGGCTGCTCCTGTAGTAGTAATCAACACTGCCGTTATCACCCCGACCGAGGGAATTCCGTTCTTTAAAATGCAAACACCGATTACGAGCGTCACCAAGGGGAGACATCGTTTGAAAACCACATACATCGGTAAACTAAGTCCTCTTAGAGACCACAGGGTGAGAGTTGACTGTAGAGTAGCCAGAATACAGACGCTGGAAAAAACTTTTGCTAACTGTAAACTGAACGGAGGTATATCTACTTTCCCCAGTCTTCGCAGAATCTCCAGAGTGAGCGCCGCAGTGCTACTCGTCAGGAACTGGATCAGAGTAAGATAATTGAAGTGGTACGTGGTGATGAGAAATTTCAATAAAATATTCAAAGATCCCGAGAAAAAACCGTGCGCTACAGCCACCGAGATGCCCAGCAAACGACCTTTGCACACATCCATACTGTGTCCGAGGGTTTCCTTCTAACGCAACTTTGGGAAAGCCACGAATGACCGAGAAGAATATCCGCACGCTTCACCTGAATGCTGTACAGCCCTCTGTCGCTTTGAGTACGGTCGTGAATGACAGAGTAATTAATGTCCAGCAAATAAATAAATAAATACATACATACATACACAAATCTGTACAACAGGACCTTTCAGTTTACGGTGATAAAGGCGCGCTTGCACGCATTACGGTTCCAAAAAGATACTTCAACGTAAACGACGCATTGATGTGCTTGTGCACCTCTCCTGAGCGGTGCAAAACCTCTCCCAGTTAACTGGAAAGTCCGTCCCGTCCTATTCAGGGGGTCCCACGTGCTGTGATCACCATCAGAACATACACGACAATACGGTGCTCAACACACACCCCCACGTCGGTGTCCAAGCCTGCGTAATTCACGGTGAAACACACTTGCTCTGGAGTTGCTGATATGAATGCGACACTCGCTGCAGAGCAGTCTCCCACGCCGTCAGCTAATTGAATTGAAAAGCCGCACAGGGAACCCACTTACTTTGATGGACTTCCAAAGTTTTTTACGGTTCCTTTTTTTAAATTATTTTATTTTACGGGAAATCCATTCGACCGATTGCAACAGTATGGCGGAATTGTGCAGAATCTGAATCCAGGGTTCCTATTAATGGAAGAAACGGGAGTTTACCTCTCAAATCTCCGGAGTTTACCTCGCAAAAAGTCACTTCAAGCGCAGAAAAGGGGAATAGGGTAGCTTACAAGCACCGTCATATTAATGCGAGTAAATAATCGAAATGAGCAAATAGGCCACAGAAGATATATGCATGACTCATGATGAACGTTTTAGATCTGTTTATTTTCTGACGAAAATAATCTCTGGTAATTTTGACATACATTCTCATTTTGCAGTCGATGAGGACAAACAAAGATAATTCAACATTTTCATGAATAGTTGATGAGAACAATAAGTTATTCACTCATGGAGTTAAACTCCCACCACAGATAAATTAATACAGAACTCCGCACAGACATTTAAATGAATGACAAATAACACAGTGCCACTAGTTTATGTAGCTAAAATAATCCACTGTACCCACTGATCCACTGATTTATAAACTCTTAAAATGGGGTCTTTAGCCTATCGATGTAGAATGTTGTTAACATAATTCTGATTAATATACTTGATGAGCCTATAGTATATTCAGTAACTGACAAAGCATTAGCCAGACAGTAAATTACAATAGCCTGGTCAATGATAACTGTCAGGGGAATTTACAAATAGGCTACAAATGTTTATGGACACCGTACTACTGATGTATTTCAAGGGACCGACTATAGTGTTTCGCCCCAGTGCCATGTATTTCTGTCACAAGTCCTTTAAAAAAAATCTTCACATCATCAGTAATGGCACTTAGGATGCAGCTGCTTCAGGTGAGTGTGAATCGCGGTGCTCCCCGCTAGGCGAGGAATCCCTTCTCCTATACGTGCGCGCAGGACAATGTGTGTTCGCCCGGCTGCCCCCGAGTCCTCGCTTTAATAGCGTCATTAGGAATACCGCAGCGCCGCCTTGGCAAACCCCGTGCTGGAGAATTGAGACGAACCTGCGCGTCCCCACCCGCTACCCTCCCCCTTGCAGTCTTTTCCCCCCATCCGTGGCTCACCCTCTTTTCTCTCCTCCTTGCGGCAGGGTAATTATCTTTCTCTACGGCGCGCTTGGTTGGGCGCCGGCCAGCCGTGGCACGGAGTAGATTTTTACAGTCTCGTCCCAGGAGCAGTCCACCACCTGTGAACAAAGCAGAACACAGGGTAACCCACTCAGCTCCTTATGCAAAGAAAAATACTTTGAAAAGCAGGCCTACATTATTCTGTATATTTTGTGTGGACTGTGCAATATGCACGTTTTCTAATTGCGCCTGTCAAAAAGAGCTGAGCTGCCAACAACAAATGAATTATATTTGCCAGGGAGGCAGCCTGCAGACTGCCATAGAGTTGTGCTTTTGACAGCCACTTGCCTGCACTGGGAGTAGACCGATATGGGCAAATATTTTGTGTGCACAGGGACTAATCCTTAATAATAGGGGACATAATGACTGGCTTTGTAGTGAGGGTCCGCTGCCTCTTTGACTGACACGGCTTTGAAGTTCTGTTTCATGTACACAGCAGGGCTGAAAGGAAATGAAATGACAGAAAGAAAAATATTACCAGCGCAGAGATTTTGTTGCCTATGCACTCACACTAGTTGTGTTGAGCTGTCAGGTACAGTAGTACACAATCCCACGACTGGGGGCAGAAAGAGGGGATGTGCAATTTGTTTGCGAATTGCTTTTGAAGAGCCTTGCGAGACTTTGAAGTAAGCAGGTAGGGGAGGGGGGGGGTGCAATGTACAAGGCTATGCTTGGAAAGACTTGTGTGCTGACCCTGTGACCACAACAACGGGAAGCAATTCAGTGCGAAAGCAAGAGGTAATTTAGTGGCCATCACTACTACAACTGAAGCCCTCTGTCTCATGTCAAAGGGTACTGTCTGTAGATAGAAAGGAAGTGTCCACGCACACAATTACCCTGCTCATGTACAATTAAAACGGCAACCATCGCCACAAGGTGCACACTGTATGATCCGATCCATTTGACATCAATGCAACATCTCAGCAGAGTCGCGGACCCTCTTGCGAGAGAGAGGCGTCTTGCGGTGAGAATGAACTGTTACGTATGATGAAGTGGCACTGAAGGAACAGAGCTACTCCCTCTTCCCCTCTCTGATGGGCAGACAGGACGGGTGGTGGGATTCATTATTCTTAAGTACTATGGAGAGAGAGAGAGAGAGAGAGGGAGAGAGAGAGAGAGAGAGAGAGAGAGAGAGAGCCGAGTGCTTGTTGCTGCCAAACAGTCAATGCATGAGTCATCCATTGAGGGAAAAGAAATGGCCTCCATTAATTACTTGGCCACGAGCACCACGGATGAGTACCATGACCAAGCCAATCCTGCAGGAGAGACAGGGAACGCTAGACAGAGGGAGAGAAGAAAAAAAAAGTGATGGAGTGGATTGGGGAATCAGAGAGAGAAAGAGTGAGAGATACAGAACAGACAGTTAGAGAGAGAGAGAGAGAGAGAGAGGGAGTGAGAGAGAGAGAGACAGAGAGAGAGAGAGAGAGAGAGAGAGAGAGTGAGAGTGAATGACAATGAAAGAGACAGATCGAGTCTTTTAGAGCAATCGGCTGCGAGGTAGCCCGCGGAACCGCGGTTAATTGAAAGTTCGGCGGGGGCAGATGGCTCGTCCCTGGTGGTCCTCGCATCCATTCTGCACCGGAGGAAACACATGGAGCGCCAGAGCACTCCGCCTACTGTCTCCAGCACACCTCCTACACAATTCCCAAACATAAATGACCCGAACTGTCATACCGGCCTGCCGTGATGCATCGCCCCCACAGGAGCTGGGCCAGGGTGAGTCCCAGGCTTCCGTAAAGCCCCGCTGGGGGGAGGGGGGGGCGGGGTGGTAGCTAATGGCTGTGATGCGCTAGCAGAGGGTGGGATGGAGAGTCGTAAGTGTGTGTGTGTGTGAGTGTGTGTGTGTGTGAGTGCATTGGGGGTGGGGTGGGGGGGGTGAGGGGGGGGGCAGTATGAAAGGTGTAAAGACTGCACAGATGCTGGGGGTTTTGTCTGTGTGCAACCTGAGGACAGGTGATCAATCACAGCACAGCTCAGCACGCACCGGGTGGGGTTACAGCACTGGGCCACCACTGCAGCAGCGCAACGAAGGACAGTAGGGTGTGTGTGTGTGTGTGTGTGTGTGTGTGTGTGTGTGTGTGTGTGTGTTTGTGTGTGTGTGTGTGTGTGTGTGTG
>JASCQY010000048.1:13409006-13420782 GCA_030264315.1 Sardinella tawilis | reverse complement strand
TTGTTTCTCCAGCTTCCCTTCAAAGCAGAGCGCGGTGGTGAATGACATTATCTATCAAGCAGCTGTCAAATGAGGGGCGAGATGAGAGGAGAGAGAGAGAGAGAGAGAGAGAGAGAGAGAGAGAGAGAGAGAGAGAGAGAAACGACTTATGCCGTAAGAGATGGATTTTCTGAAGGGCTCTGTAGCTACCAATTCCCGGCCTCGGTGACTAAATCGAGCGGCTGTCTAAGAACATTTCCTGTGCATGTGAAAAGCAAACTTAAGTTCTGCACACTGCCCGGTGTGATGTCTGTCAAATGCCAAACGTTCAGCTGATCCTTAAATACCAAAGATTAGAGCCGACTTCACAACGGATCAAAGCACAACAGCGAGGGATTCCCGTTTGACAAGAAGAGTCAGTTGCAAGTCCATCAGTATCAAAGGGCTGCGCCGAGGTCTCACAAACATTGAGAACAACCCGGGATGATTTCAAGTCGCATTGATAGGGATGCCATCCAGTTCATCCGTTTACTGTCATCACACTACAGACGCTTGCTTTTATGATATTATGAATGTGTTTAGCAAGGAGATTCGAAAGCATCCTCCTATCCAGGGGAGCTTAGTAACACCGCAGGACCCACAGAGGTCTGAGCCAGTTTATCTGTGTGGGCTGTAGCCCCTGAGGCGGACGACCTCATCCAATAACACCAGATCTTCAGTTTGGAGCGCCCACTGGCTTGTGTGTGTGTGTGTATTTGTGTATGTGTGTATCTGTATGTGTGTGCGTGTAAGTGTATATGTGTGCATGTGTGTGTCAGTGTGTATCTGTGTGTGTGTGGTGTGTGTATCTGTGTATGTTTAACAGTGTGTGTGTGTGTATGTCTGTGTGTGTGATCAGTGTATCTGTGTGTGTGTGTGTGTGTGTGTGTGTGTGTGTATCTGTGTGTGTTTGTTTGAACTGTCCGGCTCATCGGTCACATGTGTGTATCCACGGGCTATTCTGGCACGGCCCAGATGCCCATGCAGCTGAGGAAGTGGTGGCAGCACTAGTGATGGTGGTGCAGCACTAAGGCAGTCTGCCTCCACACACAGCACTTATGCTCCAAGGGACCACGTATCGATCTGTTAGCATTTTTCCATGATGTGCCTGCTAGTGCATGCTGGTGTTTGGGGCAATGAAGGGGGTCAGGGAGTCCCTCTGTCAGCACATGGCTGTAAAGAATTCCCCTGAGGGTGAATGTGTGTACAATATGTGTGTGTTTGTATGTGTGTGTACATGAGAGAGAGAGAGAGAGAGAGACAGTGTGTGTGCGTGTGTGTCACCAGTGGAGATCCCTCCTTTGTTAAAAACTTAAAGCTATTAACTTCGATGCATATGAGTGTGTGTGTGTGTGTGTTTATGTATGCCTACGGTATCATACAAAAGGCTAGCTTCTGAATTATAAGATCATAAACTAAACAGCCTCCGGAGTGGATAAGGACGACCTGCCTGCAAGGCACACTGAACCATTTACAACTTTGCTGAAAATATGCAGCAAAGACCTCCTCAGCTGATCAATGCCTTTTTCACGCTCGGTGACATGTTAAAAAAAAATAAAAAATACTTCTGTGGCACGATCCATCCGAGGTTCCCTACCTGAGCAAGTGTCATTGACTCACTTATATAGCAAATGTTAGCAATAAATCAACGCTATATAGCGATAAAGAGATCTGAAAAGATAGGAGGGTGAAAGGAGAGCTCCAGTGGCATTCATCTTCATCTTCCTCTCCGCTCCAACATGGCTCATTACAGAACTGAACTAGCCTCACTGGATCACACCATCCCTCTCTATTAAACCTGTCTATTGAGCTGCTTTGTTGCTAGTCTTTGCTGTCTCTAGTCCTTTATCTCCCTTCCGAAGAAAAATACAGCATGCAAAGCACTCGGAGAGTGCAGCCCTCCGCGTCAGCAATATGGGTCACTGACCCAATACAAATTCCAGGCAGTGTTAAGGATCACTACCAAAATGCAATCATCTGTTCCTTGTCGTCATACCCATGTTGTCTGAAAATTGTATCCAATTCCGTGCAGTACTTTGAGCATTCCATATTCTTGGTTATAGAACTTGCATGAAACAAATTGTGGAGTCGTCCAGCTTTGAAATATGTCTGAGGTAAATTTGAGCTGGTGGGAGCATCTGGCTCTTCTGACTTATTGGGAGCCAGTTTGAACCAGTTGAGCATTTCATTAGTGAAATGGACCTTACAGCAAAGGGTTTTGGCTCCTTGGGAAACAGTGGACAAATGCTGAATGCTGAAATAGCTGAATAAAACAGACCGTTCAGACTCTTCGAGAATATATTGTAAGACACATGCAAGAAGTGTGAACCTTGTCGTGTGTGTGCAGAAAAGGCATGGATTGCTATGGATTAGAAGCATGCGTGTAACTGCAGGCGTTGTTACGTGTGTAGGCGTTGTGAGGAGACACATGGCATGGCTTTCTTTTTGCTGATAGCTATACAGTAAATCTCTACCATACTGTACACTTGAGCTCTACACAAAATGACAAATGTCAGCCATGGTCTGTAGCATTCTGACAAAACGGCTCTGACAGAAAGAGCCAAAAAATCCAGTGAAACCCATATTTTAGCCTGCGACTGCTGTAAATTGAGACAAGTTGTCAAGCATCTTTGGTCTTGGTCTGAAGCAGTCACTGTCTTGTGAGCGTACCAATAGGTATTTCTCCACCAATGGACTTTTTATTTCCAGTTCATCAAAGCTTTTGCAGCTCATAGAACATTTTTCACACGTTCACACTATATGGCACTTGGGACTATTGTATGTTAAATGTGGTTCTTATAACAGTTTCTTAGATGACACCTGGATGTTCAGCACATGCACATGCAGTTTGAGTGTTTAAATCAACAAAATCTCTTGTGATCAGGACTTAGAAGCAACATAGAATGGAAAACCATTTTTGGCATTGCTGAAAAAGAGAAATTGAGCATGGCCAAAGCCAGCATGAACATCTCTTATGTAACAATTGGGTTCTTCGATGCAAAATTTCAGCAGCTCTCATTGAAAATAAAAAGGGGACAGATTTTGCCTTGTTGAAGGCGAAATTTTCAAAGCAGAGCAAATCAGAGTTGGTTTTGCTTTGTAATTTATTTGGGCTTTATAAGGTTGTTTATCCTAAATGCACCCTAATAAAGCGTGCTTGCTCCTGTTTCCGTGTTTTGTGTGGCTTAGCTGGTATCCTATATTTTTATTATGGATATCGGAAAACCTAATATTTTTACAAGCATATCGCCTGGTGAGTGGTAATCGATTCAGGAAGGGTCAACTCAGACGTTAAGATCTTTCCACACAATGCTGGGCTTGCTCACATCAAACAAACTAGTCAGAATCACCACCGTTTCAATCAATCAATTCAATCTGGCCCCCTAATCATCCCCAATTTTAAATTGGCTCATTCATCCATTCCCACACCCTCAATCTCAAGCTGGTGTGTGGTGATGCGTTCTGGCGCATAATGGCTACCATGCATCACCCAGGTGGGTGCTACACATTGGTAGTGGTTAGTGAGGTGCCCCTTCCAATGTAAGGCGCTTTGGGTATCTTGAAAAGTGCTATAGAAATGTAGCAGTAGTAGCAGAGAGGGTAAAAGCGGAGCGAGAGGAACTAGCGTCCGTTAAATTCCGTGTTCTATTTTTGCAAAATCCCCCTTTATGCAGACCAAAGTCGAGCCCTCATTCGCTAATACAGAAAATCGGGTGAAAGTTTATATTGTGATGTGTCGACCTATGCAGACCGGAATTATTCACGTTCACTCCTGTTGTAACGTATTATGTTGCTCTATCTTGGTCAATATTCCATGATCTTTGATAGTAGTAGTAGTAGTTTGCATGGGATGTCTATATCCATGAAGGAGGCGATGAACACTGAGCATGTGCCAAAAATGTAATCAGATCGAGTGTTTACATCACTGAAATGGAATAAACCAGTCCCTTCAGTCTGACTTAAATTTTAATTCAATCAGAAATTGTATTCCAATTAGACTGCTCACATAAATTCTATGTTCTCTGTTCTAATTGTGCCATTACTCCGGTTAGAAGTGTCCATGTGAATGGGGCTACTGGTTCTAAGAACTGTGTTCATAGAACTGTCGTGCTCATTAGCACCTATTCTGTCTACAGATTGGATCAGTCAGTAGCCGAAATATGCATTTCTGCATTTTGTTGTACTGGTATCTTTTTACTTGTGCAGTGACAGCAAAGCTGAATCTAATCCAATCTAATCTAGTTGCAGACATGGCCACAGGCTAGTTTGTGAGACGCCTTCATCACCACATGAGGAAAGCCATGATCACAGCATGGTAAGACGTTTTCAAAGAGGTGCTCAGAAACTGAGACCCCCTCAGCAAAATCTGAGGGCATCCAGGGACCTAACCCTGCTTCTTGTACCTTTGGGAGGGTCAGAGTTGAAATGGTTGGCTATGAAAACAGCATTTTCTCTTGCCATGGCATCAGCTAAGAGAGCGGCTGACCTGCACTACCTGTCTATTACAGTAGTTGAAGTGCCTGCAGTGGAGCACCAATGGTATGGGGGTGACGGCTTGGCACCGAAATGCGTTTGTAGCCTGGGCATGCTACAATAAACTTTTTTTTACAAGCATGAGAAAAAGCTAGGAAGTGTGGTTCCTTTTCCATTTTATCTTTGTGGCTTAACCTTTCATTCTTACCAAAAACTTTTTCCACATCTTATTTATAAAGAAGCCCCTCAGTCTGCCAACCTTTACACCTCCAACTGAGGAGGAGGGCCAGGTGCTAAGTGATGTTTTTCTGCTCCACTGAGAGCATACAGTACATCTGAATGACTGCTGAATTCTGCCAGTCAGGCTTGCTGTTCTTCTATCACACAGGACACAGATGGGGCCCTGTCTTGTTCAAGCAGTGGTTGTCAAACGGACATCGTGGAGGCCACCTCCAGTGCCTACACTAACTGTGGTCATCCAGTTCCCCTCCCTCACATCCAAGGCCCCTCAACTCATGGGCTGCCCCCCAAAAGAAGGACCACTCTTGGGTGTCTATGCCACTGCATCAGTGTCTCAACTTGTACATTTGCAAGGTTTTACAGGCCTAATGTGGCTATGTACAACTCGCTGGCCACAGCCACCCTCTCTAGCCACGCTAACAATTAGCATGTCCTCCTTGTGACCCTGTCGGCATTAAGCCTAGTCATCCAGGTGCTTGAAGCACCACCTCTGGCGGTTGACAGAGAACAAAATAGAAGGCTGGTTATGTGTGTAGCTGCATCAGTGTCCATAAGCATCTATTGTGTCTTCAGATTGGATCAGTCAGCGGTTGCGTGCATGTCCACAGGCTAGCTTGTGAGACGTCTTTGCCACCACATGAGGAGGGCAGTGATCGCGGAGGAGATTTAGTGGGCATAGAGCTGGCACTGCGGGGCTGCGTGCGGCTTGCCTGCCTGCGAGTGTGTCTGTGTGTGTGTGTGTGTGTGTGTGTGAAAAAGAGGCATTTGACTGCAGAGTGGGAGGTAGGCACAGCACACAGTTACAGCCCCAGTGCCGTGTGGAGCTGCTGCAGGCTCTGTCACAGCCAGATAAGATCAGCACACTGCAGCTGGCTTCACTGGAACACTGTTCTCTGGGCTGCTAATGAAAAAAGTCCCTTGAACGGGAACACGCACGCATACTGTATGTGTGTGTGTGTGTGTGTGTGTGCGTGTGTGTGCGTGCGCACGCACACAAATGGGAATACAAAGACACAGAGAGGCAGAGCCTTCACCATTTGACAGCAATCCTGGAGTCTGATATTAAAGCTAAACTGTAAATCGCACAAGCTGTTAGCGGTAAGACCCACGTAAGTTAATTTTGGGGTTAATTAAAATTGTCTGGGTATTTGCACTTTTGAGAAATACTGAGGGGAGGACATTTTCTGCAGGAGTGGCAAACTATGCTGATGAATAGGATTCATTACCGCCCGGAAATACTTGAATGAACAGCAATCAATAAATGACTCCCACGGGTGCACATTGCTTTAGTGACATCATGTGGTAAACTTTGGCACTACAGCAACATTTTAACCACAGAGTGTAAATTACATACATCCATGCCACCTAAGAGATCTGGTTTTTTTTTGTCATGGTAATACTGGTACATTGATTTACAGGAGAAACCCAGTGTGACTCAATCCATGGCCCTGTTGTTCAAGGTCAACAAACGCTGATAGGAACAAGAACGAGAAAATTAGACCAAAGTACTGTATCAGCAACTAACACTATGTCATTGGAGCACAGTAACTTACTTTCAGTTTCATTTCGCTATGGCCCACTTAGCTAACACTAGCTATTGATTTGTTATTCAGTATGTTGAATCGAATGTTGTGGTTTATTTTTCCTACAAACAGCATTCAGTGACCTTAAACAACAGGGCTATTGACTGATTCACACTGGATTTCAAAAACATACAACAACATAAAGCATGCTTAACATTTTAACTTACATACAAGGATTTAATTTCACGATATAGTGAACACAAGCACTATCAGAACACATCTGTTCACTGCCCGTGTTGCTCATTGATTTGCCTTCTCTCTCCTGCCCTGCCTACCTGATGCTGACGCAATGCACCCTGGGATGTGAGGGGACCAGATGGTGCTGTAGATGACCCCTTCATGACCTCTCAGGGTGTTGAGGCACTGGAGACGCTCTGGATCCCACTGCAGAAAACACAGGTGACATTTTACGAGGATGGATTAGTTAAAGAATCTTCATCATTCATCGTCCTACACATTTTCCAGTCACCACAAATGAATTTAATAAAGAAGGAGAGAAGGATCAGTTTAAAGTTAGATATGACCTGGCTAAAGCATGCCAGGGTTCAAATAAAGGTTCCTATGCTTGCCAGATGCTGGACTGTGTAGATTAGACAACAGATACTTCTTCTGCATTCTCCTGATAGGCATGTCAAAAACTACAATGTTTTTCATGACCAGAAGTGTGGATTGTTACATTTTAAATAACCAGATTGACCAAATTGCTCCTTTAAAGTAAATGTTTTAAATAAAACAAAGCAATTGATGCTTAAACAAAGTTTACAAAAGAGTTGCATGTTTTAGATTCATTCACTTCTTGTCTTATGTAGTTTGCAGATGCCCTGCAGTTATACCTACAGACGTGTTTCATGTTGCACATGTCTGGATTTGGAGTGTCAAAAACAGAAAAAGAGGGAGTGCACTCAAAGGATGATGATTACATATTAAAAACCCAAACAAATATGCAGAAGGAGTGATGTTGTTAAATGTTGGAAATCCTTGCATTTTTCAAGACCAAATTTCTTTGCCCATATGAGCTCTGCGATATTACAGTATGTTCTCTGCTGTGCTGATTTGTACACCTGCAGACTAATCATGGAGATTTGAGGGCACTCACCACTTTAGCTGTGTGATCCCACGAACCTGACACCAGCAGATTCTCTGCACGGGCCTGACTCCAGTCAACAGAATAAACCTAAACAGGGACAACATATCACAGTAATGACAAAATGAATAATTAATTAATTAATCAATACAACAGAAAATATTAATTCTGAAGTATTGCAATGCCTTCAGTTTCAAATATCTTCTAAAACACATTTAGAATGACCTTGTAGGTTTAAGGTCAGAATTTGGTTTCTTAACTTCAAGATGCATCAGGTCAATTCGCTAATTAGCTCATCTGTCCCCTTGGAGAGTTAGGCTAATTAGAATCAGCTGGTTTACAGAATTTTTAGAATTAATATCCCATGTACATGGAATACGGAGAGGAGTGTCATGTCTTCAGCATATTCCACAGACCAGTCTATCTGAGACAAGAATATTCTTCACCATTTTTTCATGTTATCTTGGCAATATTTTCATTCATTCATTCATTCATTCATATTTGTCTGGGTGGTTAATGACACTATTTTATATGGTGCAAAAAACTCCAAACACTTAACTATTTCTGGTTTGCAGGGACTTTAAAGGTGTACTGTGAAATCTTGCATGGTTTTTAGTGCAATTTCATTTTTGTTTAAAATCGTAGCCATCTCCCCATGATCAGCTTGCTGCCTGCCCCCTGAATACACTGTGAAAAAGTCCGGAAACAACACAGGGCTGTAAAATGCCAAACCAACACAAGGAGCACAGGCTGTGCACCAAAACATGACAAAACACATTTCAGCCAAACACCAACAAGATGGTTTGGGGAGGGGTGGGGGTTTGTGAGCATGCACATATGGGTGGGGAGCAGTGACAAAAGTTGATTTAGTAGGGTGAAAGCGTTTTGTTTGTTTACATGGAATATCAACAGAAGTGACATCATTCAGGATCTCATAGTGCACCTTTAAGCGAACAGAGGGAGGACCGAAAGCGATGACGTTGAACTCAAACGGTGTACATTGCAGTGCGTAACATATTATATTAGTCATTGTCTATTAGTCATTGTCAGGACCAAGCAGTAGAGTTTGGCTGAAGCTGAAAGTGGCTGAAGCTGAAAGTATCTGCCCACCAGGAAACAAACGTATCCCAATGGATAGCCTAACCATTGGTCTGGATAACCACTGGTTTCAGATGCATAGCACCAAAACAGATTTTAGCTCTGAATGAAACATAGGTGACTTAAAGGGTGTATCACTGTGGATGGAAATAGGTTCATTCACATTTGCAGTTGTCGTGTCTCTTTCCAGGTCTCTGTCCTGATGTTTTGATTCTGCAGCTGGCTGTAATATCTCTCTTAATTCTCATTACATGATGGATGGAAATGCAAGCAGGTGTGCATATTGTTGAGCATATTTAGATGCACATAGTCTTGCGCCAAATTTTCAATAAGGCGAATGTAAAATGCAATACGTCAGCTTACAGTTGTTCTACAGTTGTTCTCACAACATTAAGTTGTGCTTCTCAGTTGGAACTGTGGGTGGCCTATACACAGTTGACTTGACTATTTGGTCAGACAGTTGACCATTGTCCATTAGGTAACAGCACAGGCCTTCATGAAGTTTTAAATTGCAAACTAAAAGCTTTTTTTGAGGTGATCTCAGACTACATATTAATTCTTGGCTTGACAGGTACAGTAGGCCTTCATGTTCATGTGCATGGTTAAAATGCAATGCACTCTTTCTTATTTGAAGACATCAGTAGAGAAGATAGAAACACTGTAACTATGCAGCTGTGAGCTACACACAACACACACACACACACACACACACACACACAACACAACTGTAACTGTCCTCACCTCTTGTGCATGCTCCTTCTGCACTTGTAGTGGTCCTTGAGGGTTTTCCACGTCCCACAACTGCAAGGACCCATCTCCCGCGCCTGTCACCAGCACGTGCTCATTATTTTCACTCCAGGTGACGTCGAACAGCCCATCGTTCCAATCAAAACTTCAGAGAAATGTACAGTGGGTGATGATGAGTAAGAGTGTATGTATCAACTTGAATGCGAATGATATACATATTGAAACAATCACTCCAGCAAGGGGAAAATAAAAGGGCATGGAAATTCTTCAGACTCTGCCTGGGCACATTGTTCTAGCCTAACACCAACCTTCTGAGGAGAACTATGTCAGCTTCCCTCTGCTCCAGCACAAACAACGTTCCACATCCAGCTATTCCGTAATACTGGGATGTCGCGCATGCAAGTCTGTTCGGTAGAAAGGGAGACACTTCCACTGCATAGCCATGCCGCGCAGGACATCTGAAAGCCTTCATAGCCCAACTTGATCAATTCGTTTAACCAACTAACTAACTTAACCGGCGAGCTTGACAGCAGTCGTCATCTACTACATTTGGGGATGCTATCTCTTGTCAAGATACATCAGCCTGTGCTCAAGCAGGTCAGCATGCATATGCTAGCCTCATCTTTGGATAATAACCTCAAAATCTGTTCATTCATGCACTCGAGACAACAAACAATGATTATCTGCCTAAAAACGCGATTTTCCCATAGGTTAGTCCACGTTACTGTGCCCTACTTCCTTGTTGTGACTGGAAGCAGAAGTCAACACGGAAGAACAAAGATTTCTCCATTTTCATTGGTCAATAGATTAGCGACTTCCCGTCATGCCTGACATTTGCCTACCCTGCACACAGACCTACAAGCCAGGAAACTTTTAATATGTATTTGTGCCAGTATTCTGAAGCCTATGCCCCTAGTGAACTTAAACAAACACTAAATTGAAAAAATTATATCTTGTGAACTGATGAGAGTAAAGTTTAAAGCTTTGGTAGGCTATACAATGGACATTGAACTCATGAAATGTATATTGTTCTTTTTCCTTCTTTTTCTTCTTTTTATCTACAGGGAGATTGTAGGCCTGATGCACATATCAGAATTCACAAGAAGGATGCAAGATTTTCTCAAGAAAGGTAATGTTAACCCGAAGTTGAAACTGAAACTAAATTGATGCTACATTGCTAATCTTATTTCTCCTTTTTAATAAATAGCATGTGAACTAGAGCGTTCAAACTTTTCATTTTAGCCTATATAATCCATGTTATGCAGTTTGTAGGAGTGAAACTGTTATAGTAGGCTAATATTGCTGTGGTCAGCATGTGCTACCCAAGTGTTACCACAAGGGGGTTCCCTTACCCTTCCTTTTATGACACTTGTGAACTGGGAATCAATGAAATCTTTTCATATAAAATCTTTCATAAAACCTCAGTGCTGATTACCTGTTAAATTGCTGATAATTACTTGTAAGAAGAGCAGTTTTATTTGGCTATTTGTACTTTAGTTTCAAACCATCCCACCTGCCCAAAGACAGGTTCTCTGTGGACAAGTAGTAAAACTAACTGTAAATCGTTAAATAAGTCAACACATAACAGTCATAATAAGTCATATTTCTTAATAATTATAATAACTGTCTGATAAAGTTAGTTAAAAAAAGCTAAAACGTATGGTTTTGTCTTACATGTCTTTTGTCTCACAAAGTTTAATAATATAAATGTGATTGTTAACAATTTTATTGCATAAACCAGTAACAATTACTCACTTTCTAGAATTTTATCTCTGCATAATAGTTGGTCCATTGCAATACTTCTGCAAAAATAAGCTTTCATCAACCCAGTGCAATAGTGTATGCATCTCAAGTGCTTCAGAAGCCAAATGAATGACAGTCCTGCTGGCAGTTTGGAACTTTTCCAAAGAACTTCACGTGGATATACAACAAAAACAAACACAGAAGCCATGGTCTGGTGCCAGAGCATGAGTCTTCAGTGACTGCGGCAGAGGTCTTCTTGTTTTGATAAACACTAGATAGTAGCTTGGTGAATACATTATTTGCAAAGTGATATCCATGCTTTTACAAGCCTGTAAGCCTCTCTCAGGAAGCCCCAAATTTCCTCATAACATTCTCTAATATTCACATAGTCCAAAGATATTTAATTCTGAGGGACATCAGATATTATCTCTTATTTGAGAGGGCACAATAAAAGTGGTCATCTTACAACACCAGTGTTTTATTAAACAGTTTTGCTTGTACTGTTTCTTAACAGTAACTTCTTTTCATTTTGTAAGTTCAAATACGATCAAGTAGGTTATCACATTTTAAGTATTAATCAAAGCATTAATAACGATATTGTTTGACATTAGTACATTTCCTGTTCAAAGAACAATAAAGGATGATTTTTGTAAGGGGCATTAACTGTTTTCATGGTGCTGACTATGTGATGATTCAGGGTCACGGTTGGTGGGTTGGAGGTTGGCTTGGGTTGGGGGGCACAAACCGTGTTTTTTTTTTTTCCGGGGGGTGGGCAGTGGTGGTGGTGGGT
>JASCQY010000048.1:13397916-13408064 GCA_030264315.1 Sardinella tawilis | reverse complement strand
GATTTACGGGCGAGCACTGTTCCCATGATTGTCGATGGGCAAGCGGCCGCCGTTTGGAGTAATCCCCATTCACTTGGAAATGCTGATACTTTTTTACTCTTAAGGAATTTAATGGTGTGACAGTGATTTACTAATGTAAATCTCTCTAACAGACCCCCGGGGATAAAGAAAGTGGATTAGGCTTGTAGGGGTGGCAGGAAGGCTGGGCCCATCTTGGGTGTGTGATGTGTGACCTGTGTTGTTTTGGCTTTCATGTCCGACGCCTACCTTGCCGAGATCGGGCTGAGCTCGAGACAAAAAAGGAAAGAAGTGAAAAAAAGAAAAAAAAAATGCCTGCACATGTCTTTACTCTATTCGCGCCGACAGGCTGCTGCTGTTATTCAAATGATGGGGGTGTTAAATAAGGTCCGAGCTGAATGATCTGACCTGTCTTTTTGCATTTGCACAGAAATCTTGTGAAAGTCTAACAGCATCGACATCAGTTGGACTACTAGACAAATGTATACATTTGGATACCGTGAAACAGAGGCTGTTCGTTTCTAGACTGTTGTGACAACACAACCAAACTTCCCCGAAAAAGTTACTGACTTTAGCTTCGTTTTCCAAGACAAGCTGGATGTCTGGGAGCAGACATTGTTTTTTTTTCTCTTTGGTCCTCGCTTTTACATTCCAGAATGACAGATACAATTGCATTTGTTTGTGTGGCCCACTGGCAGTTCTCTCTTTCTTTGCATAATTTAAACAACACACAGGAACGAGCAAATGATTTCCTTCAGCAGACAATATGTTGGTTTCTGGGCCCACCATCCCCTCGCCCTCTTGGCATTCCAGGACCAGCTTAATTGCTCAGATGTGGTGAAAGCAAAGCAGAAGAATGATGCGCTCCAAACTGCCCACAGTTTCAAAAAACATCATATTTAATCAGTGACATCTGGAGTGGTTTTGTTTGCATAGAAAACTGTTACATTTAACAGAAACAGGGTACTATATATTTTTTCCCAAAAATGAAAAAAAAAAAAAAAGTACAGTAGTATCGTTGAACAGGAAAAAATGTCGGAGGAAACAAAAACACATAATAAAAGAGTGCTTGCTTTTCTTTGTGGGTTGGTAAGTTTTGTTACAACTTTAGTGTTTTGTTGGAAAAGCTCCTGTCTCTTCCGAAACAGCAGTGATTGAAGTGCATCATACCGATATAAATGTTCTCTAATTTTTAATATAAATTCTACTTAATCTTTCCCAAACATATACATATTTACAGACTTTTGTTTTTGTTAGTTAAGTGATTTAGTTTACACACTGCATTGATTCATACTGTAGCCAGTTGATTATCATAAAAAAATACTTTGGTTTATCGGAGATATTTGTTGTCCTCCCTTAAAACACAACACAGATTGTGCAACATGCGTGTGTTCTATGCAAGACAACAGAGTGCTATGTATTAACAACTTAATGCCCACTACAGTTAAAAATCGATCTGGCCAAGCTTTAAAAAATACATTAGTTTTTTTTTCATGATATGAAAACCAACTGTGACATGCTCTCTCTTAACTCACAAGAACGTGGGTATGACCCAGTGAAAATCGGTTCAGCTGGGGAGAAATGTCCACCAAACACTGGAACGAATGTCGAGCAACTGATTCTTTCAAAAATCTCAGCAACTGAGATTTATTCTGAAGTAATATAACCATTTTGCTATGGTTTTGATATGTCCTCTGTAGTGTAAAACATTTGGAAAAAGAAAAAAAAAACATCTGGGGATTTTCTCACTCCTCAGGGGTCAGACTGCACATGTTTTTGATGTCACAGTCACAAGATTAAAAAAAAACTTGTGGACCAGAAAAACAAACAAACACACAAACAAACAAGTTCATAAGCATAAAAAAAAAAAAACCTCAGACCAATAAGTAACAGTTTTTTTCCCACCATCCTTTATCTACAAAGTGTGGAGAACTTCCAACCACACCAAGCATTTGGGGAGGGAGGGAGGTGGTGATGGTGGTGGGGTGCACTTTTTTTCTGCGGCAAGTTAAAAGGCCCCCACTTCAGTCCCCCAGGGCCGATAGGGTTTACTGCCACTGCTGCTGTTGCCGCTGCTGCTGGTTTGCTGGGACGCGGATGTGCCACTGGATATCGAGGGGCTGTGGGCCTGCGCCGCGTGGCTGCTGGACGTGCCGGCCGTCAGGCTGGGCGTGAAGATGGGGAAGCCTCCGGGGAACGACAGGGGGAAGGTCTGGGCGGCGGCTGCGGCGGCCGCAGCGTGTACAGTGGCCGAGAGCGACAGTAGGGAGGTGGAGATCTGTGGGGGCACGCAGGGTGCCACGCTGCCCGTAGAGGGCGCCCTGAGCGTGGCGTCAGAGTGCGAGGAAGAGCCAGCGGATGTGGAGGAGGAAGAGGTGGAGGAAGATGTAGAGGAGGAAGACGAAGATGCTGAGAAGGCGGCGGTGAGCAGTGCCGAGCCCCGTTGGGGGACCTCCGAGAGCCTGCTGGAGGCCGCTTCGGACGGGGACGGGGGCAGTCCGTTTGGGAGGAAGGCGGCGGCGGGGAGGGGGTGGAGGGCAGCTGCGGCGGCTGCCGCAGCCCAGTGGTGCGGGTGCAGCGCTTGAGGGTGGTGATGGTGGTGGTGGGCCATGGAGCTGGTCATGGCGGCCGCTTCCCTCTGGGACGCGCAACTGCTCAGGTGGGACACCAGGCGCACGCGGAGAGGGTCCCCCGACTCCAGGCCCTCCACGGAGCTCAGGTAGCGGGCCACCTCAGTCAGACACTCCCGGAAGCCAATGCTCATAAAATCCATAGCCAGGGCATGAGCGTCAAAATACCCTGCTGAGAGATAAAAAAAGGCAAATGATTTTTTTTCCATATTTCACCCTTGTCTTGAGAGGAGATGGAGAAAAAGGTGGGAAAGTTAAGGCAAGGCAACAGTTTGCTAGACCGGAGGAAAAGTCTATGAGAATCATGGAAGAGGTTTAGTAGGAACAAGGAAGTTGGAGAAAAAGTGTAGAGAAGACGAAACAGAGAAAGACTTAAGAGCAGGAGGAAAGAGAGCGGCAGAGAAGTTCTGAATGCCATGTACCTATAAATACAGCTTGTCTCTAGCCAGCTTTAATGAGGCCAACAGCTGTTTGTGATAGCGCGGTGATTAAACGCTCGGACACGCTCTTGCCTCTGGCTGTTAGGAGCGCACTGAGACCCCCGGGGGGCAGAAGCAAGCGTAACGGCCTGTTTTTTTGTGATCGGGATGTTTGCATGTTTGTTTTGTCTCCCCAGTGCACCGGTTTTTACACTCTCTGGAAACCCCAAACAAGAACCCCCCCCCCCCCCATACACACACACCACCACCGCCCACTATCACCACCCGCTCCCCCAACAGGGCGGCCAGTGAATGCGGCCCGCTCCCCTCCCACGGGTTTATGAAAGCAAACACAATCCCAGGGTCAAGTGCTTCTTTTGTCCCGACAGCGCTTTCCCACGAGTTCAATCCTGCCATTAGCATTGATTTCCACTGCTTTAATCTTGTCAAAGGGAGGGGGCTGCTCGCTCAGGTTTCGCCGCAGAGCAGCCACAGCTGAGTTAGAAACCAATTAACTCCTTACCTTTGCCGCCGGTAGCTTGGAGCATCTTCAGGTGATCCACTGTCATCTGCAATATTTCCGCTTTTTCCAATTTGGCAGAGCCCTTGAGGCACAGACAGGAAGAAGTACAAGGGTGCACTAAAGTTTAGTCTTTAATTTCATTTCAGTGATAATAAAGATCAGCGCAAAACGTATTGAGGACCTTTAGTCTGACTTAAAAGTAGGCCTAATAAATATTCGTCTCATTTAGAAATAGAAATAAAACGTTAAACAAAGGTCTAGACAAGTTAGCTAGAAAGTTCAATTCACCTGTTTTTCAAATGCTGTTGGGACCAGTCTGCGCAACTCAGACAAACTGTTGTTTATCCTGTCCCGGCGTCTCTTCTCAATTATCTAAAATGAACGGATAATAAACAAACATTAAAGATAATTAAAACATTACAAAGAATGGCCTAAATAACCCAATGAAACAAGTATGCTGATAATTGTACAAGTTGAAATTTACCCCTCTTCGTTTCTTCCGGGCCATTACTTGTGAAGTTGTTGTGGGTGAACTGCATCTTATGAATGAACCGCTACTTTGCCTGGGGGGCAAACATGTTAGATATCAATTTACTGTTTACACACTGACACACTTTCTCCAGCACGTCAGCTCAGCTGGGAATATTACAAGACTAATCTAAGATGCTTTGTAACTATAATAAAGACGCAGTAGCTTATTCGCGTGTTAAAAATAACCTGCAAATAACGTGCAACAAAAATCATTAATTATGATTACCTAATTAATTTGCTCTGTGATTTTACCGGGTTGCCATGGGCACTCAAAATTCTCAGAAAGACAAAATTTGTTAAAGTTCACTCTAGTGATCTGACTACATTCTTTTTTTCATGGAAACTGTCTTCTTTAACGTCCACACGTAGATGCAAAGTGTAGAGATTACAGATGACAAAGTTGTTGTTTTAAGTCCATACCCAGAATAATTGTTTTCGCTGCCGACATCAATTGTTTCATCCATGTCGCTGTCAGAAGTAGTATCCTCACAAGGCCTCTTCATCGTGATAATGGGTTTTTTCCTCAACGTGTCGTCGGTGGAGCGTGTGCGCTCAGGTAGCCCTCGCTGGGTGACTTTACAAATCCCTCTGAACTTGTTTCCCACGAACCGTTGGAGCCTCAATCGCAGGAGCGGGGGAGCGTTACCGCCCACGGCCGGCTTGGGAAACACCCACAGCAGAAAAAAACACGCCCCGAGCTTCGCAGGCTGTGTGTGTGTGCGTGTGTGTGTGTGAGCGCCGTGCGTTTCCAGCTCCGGCGCTCTCGAAGTTCCCCTGATGATTGACTCTTCCCAGTTTTAGCGCTCGAGTAAAACATGCCCGTGGGCTCTGGAGAAGCGTGAGAAACATTTTACAAGACCGTCAACCATGTTTAAGGCAGCAATATTGCATATGCCTGGTCGTGAAAAGTCAGATTAGAACAATAAGAAAAAGTTTACAATAATATGGCCCGAAATAGTTTTAAAAGTATCAGAGGATGGGTGTCGCTGATAAGAAAAACTACAAAGAAAAAAAAACTCTAGTAGCTTAATTTTAACCAATCCGGTACAAAGGACTTTAAGTTCAAACGATTTAAAACTTAGGCTAAGACGTTTTTTTATATTTGTAGAATGCTGGAGGTATTTTTATCTGTTGGATCTCACCAACTTCGTCAGAAAATAGGGCCGTTATTCACGCTTGGTGTCAAGTTTGGCTAGTTATCAAAGGCTGTCCTCGCACCTGGACTTTGGCGAGGCTGACCTCTGATGGCACATCAGAAAGACCCAATTGACACTGTACAGGCGGCAAAGGACAGTTGCCAAGGGAGGCTGGGAGCAAGACAGGCAGCGCTGAGAAAGGAGCTGGGGGCGCAGCTTCTTGGACGGCTAAGGGTCTTCTTCATTAAGGAGAATTATTGTGCCTTCAGTTTGGGTTTTAGAGAAATCCGAAGAAACACTGAGCAGGTTTTCTTAAAAAAAAACAAAAAAACATGACCCTTTGTGGAGCAGATTTCCAGGGCATGAAATGAATAACAGGCTTTTACCACATTAATCCGAACAAAAAGCAGCATGTTTTGAGCTCATCAATTGTCTTTAGTTTACAAGTTGTTTTTGAGGGAAAAAAATGTATGTGTTTCATCTCCATCTCAGTAAACACTCCGAGCTAACCGTGGTGTTGTGACATGATTAGACAAATGAAGTGTAAACCACAATAACAAACAAGGCAAATACACAATACACAAATGTTCTCTCTCTCTTCCTCTGTCTCTGGCATACTCTCTCTCTCTCTCTCTCTCTCTCTCTCTCTATTACACACACACACACTCACACTCACTCACAGACACACATAAACACACACACACACACTTCTCTCTCTCTCTCTCTCTCTCTCACACACACACACACACACACACACAAACTGGTCCCCTTGCCAGTTGGAGGCCCCAGCTGTAGCCAGTTTCCTGGGTTAAACAGTGAAGACCGCGCATTGTTTAGCCACACACAAAACCTCCCCTGTCATGTGCCTTGGGCCCGGTGGAGAGCGGCGCAGTCTCCCAGGCTGCCTGCCAGTGTGATGACTCGTTCCCACAGCCCCTGCGCGCCGCACTGAAACCCAATCATCGTGTGAGAAGGCGGGCAGGAACATAGGCAAGGCGAGGGGTAGAGAGAGGGACGGTGGAGGGGGTGGAGAGGTGGTGGTAGTGGTGTGTGTGTGTGTGTGTAGGGGTGGGGAGTGGTGGAGGGCTATTGGGCGGAGGGGGCTGGTGTGACAGGGAGGTTAGCAGCGGCCAAGCGTTGCTTCCACTCCGCCACCACCGTGGCCGACACCAGCGCACACACACACACACACATGCACGCGTGTGCACACACACACACGCACACGCACACTGGACAGGAGCAACGCTTGTGCGGCAGCCGTGGCTGGTGTTACTGTTCACTCGTAACCCTATCCCCCCCTAGGCTGTGCACACACACACACACACACACACACACACACACACCACTTTCTATCAGTGTTTGCTGTGTGTCCAGTGGAGCTGAAAACCTTTGCTGGACAATACAGGACGGCACACAGAGGATCCAGAGTCACTCCACTACATGACCTCTCTCCCATTCTTTTTGTAAAAGATCTTTCTTGTGTCAGGCCAAGAAGAATGCGTGTGTGGTTCTCCAGCCATTTGGTTTCTGTCAGAGTGTTGCACAATACTATTGCTGTGTTTCAATAGAAGCAAGCCATAAAACAAAACTGCTTTCAATCAACTCATTTAGCCACAACTCCTAGCTATAAAAGACTTAGTGGGTTTAATGAAATGGCCAGGTATCATATTCTCATTTCATATTGTGCTACATTACTGTATATTCCTTTTGCATTCGTATATATCGAATAATTCTATATATATATTGAATAATATCAATATATTATTCGCATGTTGTTAATTAAAGAAAAAACACAGTACTTGTACATCAGAGGAATTGTTGGTTAAAAGTTCAATAAATTAGATTTTCCTGTAAACTCTTTTTCTTTACTTCTTTCTTACTTTCTTCTTTCCTTCCTTCCTTCCTTTCTTTCTTTCTTTCTTTCTTTCTTTCTTTCTTTCTTTCTTTCTTTCTTTCTTTCTTTCTTTCTTTCTTTCTTTCTTCAACATTTTCCTCTGCTTGTCATCACCACAGACTCCACAGAAGCTGTTGAAGCCCCAGGTTTGCAGACAGACTGTGTGTAAATGTTATCCTATCTCCCGCTGCTACCGCTGGCTGTACTGTGCGTGTATATGTATGAATGTTTGTGTATGTGTGTATATATGTGTGTGTGTGTGTGCGTGCGTGTGTGTGTGTGTGTGCGTGTGTGTGTGTGTTTGTGTGTGTGTGACTGTGTCAGTATATCTGTGTGTGTGTGCGCGTGTGCGTGTGTGTGTGTGTGTGTTTGTGTGTGTGTGACTGTGTCAGTATATCTGTGTGTGTGTGTGTGTTATGTTTGAGTGTGAGTGAAAGTGTGCATGCTCTCTTGTCTCATTCCGTCTGCTCTGTTCGACTGGAAACAACCTGTGCTGCGTTCACTGCTGGCTGACTGGCTGGTTGGATAGCTGGCTGGTGGTGGGCGGGGGTTGGGCAAGAGGTCTGGGCCTGCCTGGGCTCGGGGGCTCCTATCTAAACTGGGCCTGTCAGCACCCTCTCATAGGCCACTGCCGCGTTTCGCCTTTCCCAGGTGTGACCCGGGGAGGGGAGAAAGGCGCTCTAATTAAAAACATTCTGTCCGGCCAGCCTCTAGCTTCGACCTGGACTTTCCCCTCTCTCACCACACTGACGGATACGTCCACCACCCCCCCACCCCACCCCACCGGCCCCTTCAAAGCACCACCGCCTCTGCTTCTGGAGAGGCTCGCCAAACCCTCCGACTTTACGTAATGTAATGGCACACGTTCTTTTTATACCCAAGCAATTTACACTGGGAGAGATAAAACTATAATTAGGGAGAGTATTGTTGGTACTCTCGAGCACCTATACACACTTTTCCCTGGGACACTTTACCACAATAAAAACAAGATAGATACAAAAATAGAAAAAAAGGAATAAAACATCAAAAACAAACAAACAAACAACAACAAAAAAAGTGTGCTCCTTTTCCTTGTAATTGTAATCTACATTGTTTATAATGGCTCCTTCAACATGTCATGTAATATTTCTAAATCTCTAGACTAAATGTCTTTTATTTACTCTCGTTCATCACCAACGAGCCCATCAAACGTGTCAGCAGACATTCCATATAAGGAGGTGTTTTGGGTTAATTATTTAAAGAGAAAGGGGAGAGGGGGTGGCGGGTAAAATGTCCCTGCAGTTCGTGTCCGTTATCGGAGTATTTCTCCGTGCTCCGTCCTTGGCAGTGGGAGACGGAGTGCCTCCGATAAAGAGGCAGGGTGTGACTCCCAAACAGAAGATGGAGAGCGTCCGCCGTGGAGATTCCGGGACAGGGCTGCACTGGGAAGCCTGTCTGGCTCGGCCGCTGTCACCTCTGGGAATTTTCTCGGCATGAGGTAGAATCACTCCCTCTTTGGAGATGCTTGAGAGCGCAGCTGGGTGTGTGTGTGTGTGTGTGTGCATGTGTGTGTGTGTGTGTGTGTATTGGCGGGTGTGTGCATGCGTTTGTGAGAGAGAAAGAGAGAGAGAAAGAGAATGTGTGGTGTATATCCATGAGTTTTCTTGTATATTAGTGTGTGTGTGTGTGTGTGTATGTCTATGTGAGTCTGTGTTTGTTTGTGTGTGTCTCTGTGTGTGCGTGTGTGTGTGTGAGCATCTGCGTGTGTATGTGTGTGTGTGTGTGTGTGTGTGTGAACATGTGGGTGTGAGGATGTTTATGCTTCTGTGTTGAGGTGTTTACACATCTGACCATGGCTGCTGTGCGTGCTTGACCCTGTGCGTGCCTGTCTGAGAACACACTGTATATGTGTCTCAGTGTGTGTCCGTGCCTGTGTGTCGGCATGTGTGTTTGTGTATACACTTCATATCTGCATGTGCCTTCTTTTCAGAATGTCAAGGTGTGTGTGTGTGTGTGTGTGTGTGTGTATGTATGTGTGTGTGTGTGCATGTACAAGTATGCGTGTCTGCATGCATCCATGTCTGTGGATGTATGACTTGTACTGTATGAGTGTGTGTGTGTGTGTGTGTGCGTGTGTGTGTGTGTGGGTACATGCACGTGCTTGAGACAAGTGTGCCGCTGGTTTCCCAGGGCGGGAGGAGAGATTCCTTTCATCCCCGGCATACTTGTTCTGTTCCACGGCCATGTCTCACGGCGTGCCCCTGTGTGTGCCACCCGCCTGCTCCCTCGCCCCCCTCGCCAGCCTTGCCCCCCTTTGCCCCTGTCCCAGCCCCTGCCACTGCCCACTGCCCACTGCCCCGGTGTGCCCATGCTATCAGCCGTTCCCAAGGCTAGCCGGGCCTGGGAAACGGCTGGGTGGACCCGTTCCAAAGTCAGCATTACATGCATTTATTGTTCTTACCCTCCCCGCGTCCCCCTCGCGCACACAATGAAAACAACAGCGGCAACAGCGGCAATCTCAAGACCTCCCTCCTCCCTGAACACGAGCACCCCCCCCCCACACACACACACACACACCCCTGGCCCCCCTCTCACTTTGTGAGCCCTTGCCTTTTCTTCTTTTCTTTCCTCTTTCACTTTCTTTCTTTCTTTCTTTCTTTCTTTCTTTCTCTCTCTCTTGCATGCTCTCTCTATCTCTCCCTGTCTATCTGTCTTTGGACTCGTTACACACAACGTTTGGACAACGTTAACTGTTTCATGGCAGCGGCGGGTAGATAGTATTGTAGATGCTGACGCCTCTGCTGGCGCTGTTGTTATGAGCCTGACGCCTGTCCAGCAGCTCCAGTCTGTTTATCTCCTCTCCGCTACAGTAAGCATCCATGCTTAAGATCTCGTTCGAGAGTTAGAGTACTTCCGCTTAAATTGGTGCTGGCAGAAGTCTGGCCTCCACTTTTATCATCCTCGCTGGAAAACCATTGTTGTCTATGCATGTATTGTACTTTTCTAGTTCTTACTGGA
>JASCQY010000048.1:13385416-13392916 GCA_030264315.1 Sardinella tawilis | reverse complement strand
TCTCTCTCTATCTCACACTGTCCTCTCTTCCCTTTTTTCATATTACTGTTTTTTGGTGTCTTTTCATTTCTCTCTCACCCTCTCATTTTTTGTCTATCTATCTATCTCTTTCCTTCTCTCTCTTTCTTTCTGTCTCTTTAGGCAAGAGGGAAGACTGGGGTAGTGGAGCTATTTCTGTTTCCACAGCCCTTGGAGGTGTGACACATCATTACCTGCCACCACCACCCCCCCCCTCCTGCTCTCACAGGCCACTGAGCTCATGCACTAGCCAACAAAGTATCATGATTTTCTCTTTTACACTCACCCCACCACACACACACACACACACACACACACACACACACACACACACACACTCACACAGTCACAGGCACACATACACACACACAGACACACACACACACACACACACACACACACACACACACACTCACACAGTCACAGGCACACATACACACACACACAGACACACACACACACACACAGGCACAAGCATGTACATGCCCACACACATACACATCCCCACCGCAGTCCTGTTTTTATTGGCTGATGTCATTTCCTTCTCCTGTTGAGCGGGCAGTAGGCCCATACCATCTTTGTTTTCTTGCACAGCCTGATAAACGCAGGACTCCTTGGTAGCACATGTCATTAAACTGCTGACTAGCCAACATCAGCAAACTCTTACAGCGTGATAGTTTCACTTGATTATCTGCTGGTTTCCACGGCCTTAATGTCCCCCCAATGATTTGTTGGAATCTGAGTGTCTGCACAGCCTGAGCCTTCAGCTGCACGCCACAATGCATTCACGTCTTTAGAGGCCAGGCAACTGCGTCCGACTCCCACCATTTGGGCTCCGTCCAAAAAGCAGTGTTATGGCTGGCTTATGAATCTGATCAGGTCCCTCTCCACGGTGAGCTTTTATGTAATTGTACCACCGCATCCACGGCTGTGCCGGGCCATGCGTGAACACATGCAGAGTTAATCACATAGATCTTTGCAAACAGTGAGAGAAATCATCCAAGACACCTCTGTTACCTCAAATTCTTTCAAATGTCTCTTTTTGCTCAAAGGCTTTAATGTACTTGTAAAAACTACTGATATATTGCATTGGCAACTCCTTCTTCAAAAGAGAAGGCATTGGGCTTTTGGAATCAATATTTGATGGCACACACATAGCTTTAGTCTGTCATTTGTGAAATATTTGCCTTGTTGCAGGCAACCTTTGGAAGCGCACAATTTATAGTCTACATGTCCGAAGGGCCAGCTGTACGGCCAGTGATGAATGAAGTTTACACATGCAACAGCGAGGGGCTTCTGAGGGGCCTCGCCATCATAAATTAAGGCACGCTTCTGGAGGCGTACAGCCTAAGATGCTAACGGCTGTGGTTTGCTCTCAGTGGTGTTATGTGCACCATATATCACATGCTGCTGCGTGAGCCCCGGAGTGTGGAACAGTCGACTCTGCTGCCAGGGGGAGGGAAAGGTGCCTGAGCTGGTTTATTATTTAGAGCTAGTCTTTGCTGGGGGCTCACCAGAATGGTCAGCGTTGCCCTTGTGATCACTGATGCTGTGTCATAGGGGCGTCATGCTTTCACAGACAGGAGGGAAGAAGAGGAGAAGATACTGTATTTGCCATAGGAGACACAGTATGATGCTGGATTAGCCATACTAAAGCGGAAGACTACAGTGACACACTGCTTGCCTGCCTGGCTTCCTATAGTCTGTCTACAACTGTCATCATTTTTTACATTTGATTATTTTCTAATTAGGTTATAAAAACCTGTCTGTTGATGCTTGGTTTAAATTCAGTAACAGTATTTGTCATGGTTAGGATGCAGAGTTTAGTTCGCATCTCTGTTAGCGATTATGGAAGTGTTACTGATTACATTGTTACATTCTCCAGGGTAGGCCTAATGGAATAGCTGTAATTGTAAACAGAATCGTTTATCACCTCTTTGTGTCTCATTTCTGTCGGTGCAAAGACCTAGCATCACACATCACATCATCAAATGCGTCTTTCTCTTCCTCAGAAAATTTGGAGAAATTAATGCAACACATAAGGCAGCGGAATTAGTCTGGAAAAGGAGTAAGACTGAAAGAGTGTGGAAAATACAAGCCAATGCCTTACTCATTTCACCCAATCACAATGAGGGGACATTTGAACTAGAGTCAACAACAGCCATGATTCTGTCATTGCCTCCAAATCAAAAACATAAAATGTTATTTCTAGTAAAACTTTCCACTGGAAATACTTTTTTCAGTTGTTTTGAATGTATCCATTATTGGGCTGAATGACGATATTTTTTACCATTTGAAGATAATGTTTTTGTTTGTGGAAATATGCTAGATGTGTACAGGCCTACACCAAAAAATATAAAATGACCTTCCAAACATCATTGATTATTACTATAACTGTATGGCATGGTATGCTGTATATGATAAACCATATCTAGTTGTCCACTGGAAAGCAATGAACTCCTTCCTTGCTGACCGAGACCGAACAAACATGATTTGTTTAACCTTGGGGTCACTGTTAAAATGTCAAAGTGACCATGGCCTTGGTTGTGACATGCTGATGAGGTAATACAAACAGGCAGAATTTTGGAACCAAATGCCCCCCTTTCTTTCTGTCCAGGTCAGGAAAAGTTATTTACAGTGAGAGAATTTAGTCCATGCCTTATACTTCTAGTTTGACTACTGTAGCCCTACTATCATGATGTGACAGCCTACAGTACCATAGCATACACACATACTCTCTCTCTCTGACTTATCTCTCTCTCACATGCACACACAAACACACACACACACACACACACACACACACACACACACACACACACACACACACACCTGAACGCCATCCAGCACCATTCCTGCTGTGACCATGCCCAGCCCAGCTAGCAAGTAGGGGAAGAGTACTTGGACACCGATCCTTAAGGAGGTCTCTGAGTTGACAACCATGCTTCTGTCTATCCACAGTCCTCTTCTCTTCTTCCTCTCTCTTCTATCGCTATGACAGGGAAACGCCTCCAACAGTATTCACTGATTTGGGACCAGCTTCTCCTGTTTCTTCTCCATCCGCAGCCATCCTGAAGAAATGGTAATCACAGGTCCTAGAACTAGTGTTTAGGGCCCTGAAGACGACCCGCCTCACTGTGGCAACATTACTATATCCTGAAGGGCTCAAAACACTCTTTATCAGATAATCAGCACTCACTGAAACCCCATCTACCTTTGACCATCATTTATAAGCTCAAAGGTACCTGGGGTGGGGTGGTGGGGGGGGCGTACACACCCACCCGCCACATACCCCTACTACACACACGCTAAACCAGCACCCAATAAAGCTAAAAGACAACAAGGCAAAATGTTACTTATCTACACTCTTCTGTTATGTGAGCATTCAGCATTTTTTTGGAAAAAAATTCTATGCATGGTATCCACAATTCAGCTCCCAAATAGTTGGTTCAGCAGAACTTGGAATATCTTAAAAATGACAACCAAACCTTATCATCTACTAATACAAGCTTAAACAATGCACACCATTTTTGTACTAGTAAATATTACTTGTTGCCAAATCAATTACAACTATGAATGAGATGCAAACATCAGAATCATCATCAATGTACTGTATGTTTGACACCTTGAAACCCCAGAGCCTTTGCAAGAATCAGCTGTTCAATGTTTTCCCACCATATCTAGTTTCACCGCCTAACATGGGCCCTCTGTGGGGCTTTAGAGGGATCAGCCATTTTAGTCACAGTCTTTAGGAGAGCTCTCTCTCGGGGCTGGCAGGGGATTGATGATAAATTAGATGTACTTTGGCTGATGAAACCCCAAGTTGAGGGGAGAATAAGATTCATCAGTTGGCCCAGAGACACAGAAAAGGACCAATGATAGAAGAAAAGAAATGCTTTGTTCTGTTTCCCCTAGTGCAATGTTTGTCTTTTTACGGTGGGCTGAGAAGTGACAGAAGTGACAAAGCTGTTTTTTGAAACAGATCATTTGAGAAACAGAGGAGATTGCAACGAAGAGCAAAACACAACGCTATAGCTTTGTTAAAGGGTGTTTATTTGAAAACACATTGAGGTCCGATTTCCAGTTAATGTGCAGATCAAATCCATGAAACTATCAGCTATACTGATAACTGTGCCACTTACATCAAAATAATTTTTCTGCTTTCAGGAGAAATAAAACTGTTGGCTTTGTGGTAAATTCACATTTTGCTGCAGATTTAACAGTAAAAAACATTGAAATACTGAATATAAAGGCACCATATTTATGTGATATGTAGTCATATTTTTCATTCAGGCAATCTGATTGCATAGAAATGTGGTTTATAGCAAAACCATGGCCACTCGATAGGGTATATCAATTTGATATAAAGCTACAAGGTTTGGGATCTTTCCAAAGTATGAATCATAGTGAAGCTGATGATTAGTCTAATGATAGAAAATAGGGACTTTGCTTCAATGGCTACTTTTCACAGTTGATTTCTGTAATGCCTCTGATGTAGCTAGTGTTTGTCAGAGTAGAAATGTCTCATGTCTTCAGCGGGTCATTGTCACGCTAGGCTACAGGCACCGGTGGACACCTCGTCCGCATGTCTCCAGGTTCTCTGTTCTCAGTACTCAATGGTGACTGCTTTGGTCTTAAGGTACTCGTTCAGAGCCTCTTGACCTGGGGAACACATTCAAACAGACAAAGGATTAGAGGATAGCAAGCATGTCTGTGTGGTAACTCCACTTGTCAGTGATGTCTTTACAAAACTCTTTTCCTCAGTCCTCTTTTCCTCTTTTCCTTGTGTAAGCACACACTGTACACTCCAGAATTGAAGTTCATGTAAATATTTTTGAAATATTCTAGAAATAATAAGGTAAAAATCTGAAAGTGAGACGTTTATTTAAATGTATTAGGATGTGTGCTTTGGGCCTTACCCAGGTCTTTGCCGAATCCAGACTGCTTGAATCCTCCGAAGGGCGCTGCCACATCTGTCTTATTGTAGGTGTTCACAAAGACAGTGCCAGCCTGCAGTTTCTCACTCACGTACAGGGCTTTGCTGATGTCCCGCGTGAACACTCCTGATGCCAGGCCGTATTCAGTAGCATTGGCTCTCTGCAGCACCCCATCCACATCCCTGATAGAGACAGACAGACAGACAGACAGACAGAGGGATGGAAAATAGAGAGAGATGTGGAGAGAAGAGACAAAGACCAAATGAGGGTAAAGAAATGAGTGTGTGTGAATGTGTGTGTGTGAATGGCTAATGAAGAGTAGCAATATCAGTATTCAGTAACTAACCCTAATGCACATCTTCAGTCCTTTACGCATACTAATAAAATAGAGAGTTCCAAACCTTGATTGTGAATGGCTGAATCGCGTTTGATGCCATTGTAAAAAATCTCATAACCTCTAATCTCTGATCACATTTCGTTCTATACCTGGATTATTACACCACCCTACAAAAACTGTGTTTGGAAGTTACTTGGCAACCATTCAGCTAGAGGAAATACAGTATCTTTTTTAGGCAGAAGAATGGTTATTTCATGAATAAATCATGCTCTTTACATGCGCTACCTGCTTTAGAAAAGCAATAAGCCACTCCAGGCTGTGGTAGCAGGCCAACATCTCCCCCTAACCATTACAAAATTGTCATATTGTCCACGGCCTTGAGTGGCTCACTGCTTACATACACAGTACCTCCCCATGACTCATTTCTATTACGCTCTGAAGAAGGCACAAGCTGTTATGTGTGGGCACTTTGGATATTTTAACTTGAAGGATGCCTTGGCTTAGAGAGTTTTCTCTGTTTTTTTCCTTGTGTATTAGACTGGAACAGACTCTGGGATAGACACTCACCCATCCTTAAACTTGGAAATGATCATGATGGGGCCAAAGGACTCCTCCTTGGCGACGAACATGTGGTCCTGCACGTCAGTGAACACTGTGGGCTCGAAGAAGAAGCCTGGCAGGGGAGAACACAAGGGAACACAGACAGACACACAACAATAAGCCCACCAGAGAGATAAACTCTGTTTCTCTCGCCAGCGCACAGTTCCTGATAACGCAGCTATTCTGCAGACTGCAGTTTTTGATTTAATCAGATGACTGTTCTGTACTGCAGTGGTGACAGTGTGGTTCATGTGTGAGTCTTTCTGTGTGTGTGTGTGTGTGTGTGTGTGTGTGTGTGTGAGAGGGAGAGATAGAGAGAGATTGTGTCTCTCTGCAGCGTGACGTATTGCACCTAGCTCGGTCCCCTGTGGCGAGGATGACTCACCTGGCCGGGCACATTGTTTGCCCCCGCACAGCAGCCGGGCCCCCTCCTTCACTCCGGTCTGGGCGTACTCCACCAGCTTGTCCAGGTGAGCTTTGTGGTTCTGGGGGCCATGGTCAGTCGAGCGGTCCAGAGGATCTCCAATCCTCATCTTCTTCACCTCCTCTAACTAAAGAGAAAGCAGAATTGTGTTGTATTGTGTTGTAAGAAAGGAAACAGGCCTTTAAATATATTGGCGCTTAGCTGTTTGTATCTGTGCAATGATTACATGTCGATGAAATGTAATTGTGTGTGTATGTGAGTGTGTGTGTGTAATACACTGATGCTTAGGGCAACGACAGCGGTGCCCTCTTGTGGCCTGTAACTAACAGTATATTAAGCTAATCCTAAAATGACTTACCACTATGGCTACAACATTTGCAGCCACTTATACAATACAGATTAAAAACATTATACCCTTAGAACCACTGACACAATGCACATTAAAAGCATAAATATTCTCACAAACAAACAAACACTGGTTAGTTACAAAATGTTTCTGGGAAGTCAAACTGGAGCAGTGTGTGTGTGTGTGTGTGTGTGTGTGTGTGTGTTATAGCTCCCATCCTCACCACTCTCTGCACAAAGGTGTCGTGAAGGGACTCCTCCACAAACAGGCGGCCAGCCGCAATGCAGTTCTCTCCTTTGTTGAAGAACACTGAGCTCATACCCTGAGAAGCCACAGAAACAGCAAAACAGAGAACAGACCTATATTAGCATCACATGCAGTATATACAGTGAGTTAAAACCACACACACACGCACACACACACACACACACACAAACACACACACACACACAGAGAAGCACGACACAAGACTATAGCATCTCGTGCATTTCTGCAAAATGCGCATTTTCTGTTATTTTTGTCAGTGTCAACTCAAGCTGATTCTATTCATGGCTTCTTCCAGCCACTCTATACATAGCAGGCTCTGTGTCTGTCTGGGTCTGGCTCTGCGTCTGGCTCTGCGTCTGGCTCAGGTGTTTGGAGGAGAACACCTTCCATTCAGCAGCAATATGTGACGGCCGTAAATAGGTACAGAAATAACACAGAATTTATGGGTCAACACGAAGCTGTCTTGGGCTACAGATCCCAATGCAAAAGTTGCATGTGTACGTGTGTGTGTGTGTGTGTGTGTGTGTGTGTGTGTGTGTGTGTGTGTGTGTGTGTGTGTGTGAGTGTGTGT
>JASCQY010000048.1:13314378-13325713 GCA_030264315.1 Sardinella tawilis | reverse complement strand
CACACACACACACACACACACACACACACACACACACACACACACACACACACACACACACACACACAATAACCAAAGAAAACAGCGAGAGCTCAAGTGTAGACCTACTCTGAAATTTGAAACTCAATATAAGTAGATGGGACATTGTGTGTGTGTGCGTGTGTGTGAGTGTGTGTTTGTGTGTGTGTGTGTTGGCTTGGTGATAACTGTAGTGGTACAGGTACAGTATGGCTGCTTGCTTACCTTGACCAGCTCATTGTTCATCTCCTCTCTCTCCTCGTCAGTAACACTGTTGTTGAGGTCCACCTCTGACACCATGTCCTCATCCACCTCCCTCAGAGGCTCCGTCTCCAAAAGACCTGGACATGGACACAGAGAGAGACACCAATATGGACGCATGTCAACATGTAACAGTAGGAGTCATGTTGCAGTTTACTTTGCAAAGTGTGTTGTGTTTGGATACACAATGCAGATGCAGATGCAGATAGGGACAGCTCTTCACAGGCAGCCCAGAGCAAATAATACCACAAAGGATATTACATTCTAGCACTTGTGAAAATACAATCAGATCTGAAGATGTTTCTTCTTCTGGATTCCTTTGGTGAGGAAAGGCAAGGCAAGTTTATTTACATGGGCGAGCACATTTCATATGCAGACAGTTCAATGTGCTTTATAAAAATAAAAGCAAAGTACAGTAAATAACTGCATTAAAGAATGAAAATAAGAAAATCATCGATAGTCACTGAAAGAACTTCAAACCTTTACTTACACCACACATCTTCCCTTTCTATAACTGCACCTAACATGGTTTTCTAACATGGTTTTTCTTCTGTCTGACCTCTCTCATAATGCAATGGTGAAGGCCCAGCCTATAGACCCATTTCCATTGTTGCTACTGTCAGCAGTAAGGGGGAAATGATGCGTGTGAAAAACACTTGCTAGACAATTACAGAATTCCACTGAAGTCTGGAAGTTTTGAAAGTCACTGTGTGGTGGGAACTACTCACATGTCTTCTGGTAAAAAAAAAAAAAAAAAAGGAATAAATTGAGGGTAAAGTTCACGTGGGAAGGTGACCTGGCATTCTATTGCCATGGGAACAACACTAATGTGTGTGGTGTACAGTCTTCATCTCTCCATCGCCATGACAACGGCAGTCGCCTCTGCCCAACCACAAACACTTTTAACGACCACCTTTTGTCTGCAATTATCTCCTCTTGGGACTCTCAGGCTCCCGCTGGAGCTTTATTTTTACCCATTTAATGGAAGGTTCTAGATGAAGGAGCAATTCAAAACACCTCCATACTTTTGAGAGTTTCACCAGTTATGAACATTTTTTTTTTGTTTTACTGCAATTTGAAAGTCAAAGAGAGACTTTCACAGAGGCCTTATTTTCGCCAAACTCTTGACACACTGCGAATACTCCTCCTATTAGAATCTCTTACTCCACCAGTTCCTTAAACCAGAACTACTAAACGGTGATATGTGAGTTAAAGAGAACAAAGAAGCTTTATCTGATATCCCTGTTAAGTAAGTCAGTCGTTCCCTCTGTTGCAGCTGTATGCAGGTGAAAGCTGAGAATCCATTCAGAGATTAATTTTGTGTACCCCTAGAACTGATTCAATTGTGTCCAGGGTTACTCCTGCCTCAGTTTGACAGCCACTGGAGTAGATAAAAGGCTCAAACTCAAATCAGCTGCACAGATCATTTCAACGCCTTTCAGCAACCACTTCCATTGTGAGATTTAGCCGTCTGGCCAAATTCAATGAATCTTCATTAAGTTGAATAGTTACAGTTGGTTTTAGACAAAAAAGTGCAATTTGTGCAGCATTAGTGTTCAATTTCCCCCATTAGAAATTTCCCCCATCAGCCTCTGCTGCTCACATGACGCCTGGTCTGATCTCGCATCACTTGGAACAGAAAACAACTAATCCCATTAATCTTCATCATAAAGCAAAAACTTGATTAACGGGAGAGTCCCGCAGGCCATTCCTTCCCAGCGGGGAGAACTGGAGCTTGAGCGGGAGTGGGAGGGGCTTGAGCAGGAGTGGGAGGAGCTTGAGCTTGAGCAGGAGTGAGAGGGGCTTGAGCGGGAGTGGGAGCAATGGCGGGTCACTCTCTAAGGCTGCCATTGCAGCTTTAGGCCAATAACATCCTTAACAAATTGGACAGTGGCATCTGGAGTGTGTGGTTTCTTTTTGGTTTCTTTCCTTCTTGTTCGGTGAATGCTACAACCCATGATTCTGCACCTCAGGATTATTTCACTATCACTGGATAGTGAAATAATGACCAGGAGCTTTCATAGTCAAGGGCAGAGATTAGAGAAGACAGCAGAGAGATGGAGACACACACACACACACACACACACACACACACACACACACACACACACACACACACAGATTGTGGTGAGGAGGACATGTGGTGAAATTGAGAGGCAAGCTGTATGTAAAGTACAGGTCTGTCACACTGTCCTCTGTGTCCCATCATTAAGGGAAGCCTTGGACCTTGATTCTGATGCTGAAGGACAACCCCTACTTAAGCGATTCATCTGCCCCCAATTTTGATTGTGATGGACAGCCCTAGTTCTGTGCTTACTGACTTGCGTGCACACGCACACACACACACACGAATAATGAGGAGACTATCTTTCCCTGCATATCTGCTGTAGCCACTGCTGATGAGTCACCCTGGCGAGCCAAAGCACACAGACGCAATGATGGAGTGGGGTCATGAATCATGATGTGGAGGACCGCTCAGCACAGACAGCAAAATGGCCAACTTGGCAATACGGTGTGTGTGTGTGTGTGTCTGTCAAACCACTCCACACCATACACCCACATGGGATCCATACTGGCCAAGATGTTCTGCTTCACCTCCTGCCTGTTTGCTAGTTTTTTGGCGCCGTTTCTTCCTTGTTCTTTTGGCTTGGATAAATAGAGGAATGTACAGTTTACAGAGCCAATGGTCATTACCTCAGCAGATGATTGGAGTGGCATGGCAGGGGAACTTGTGATGCTGTTTTCTTATGGTGGGGGGGGTTGTTTTTGTTAGCTTGCTTGGTAACTTGGTACATCAGCCAATCACAACCATGCTCCTGGCTTTGGCCATGGGACAGAGATTGTACGCTGGCTGGAATCTCTGAACCGGTCAAACAGAGAATCAGCTGACCTTTCAAGAATCAATCAATCAATCTCTCTGCGCTAGTCATGGGAGAAACCAAACATTTCCACTAAAATTAAGATTTCTGTAATGACATTTGGATTCGCATGTGTTTGCCAACAGACAATGCCTGGAGTGGCTCAGTGGTTGTCAAGGCTATGACATACTGACAGAAGTCAAGGCTGCTTAGCAAAACAGGGCAAAGCAAAAAAAAACACAGAAAATGAAAACTTCAAGTGAAAAGTCTGTAATCATGACCTGTTTCTTACTGCCCAGGCTAATGATATAAATAGCTGAAATTGTGCAATTTTAAGTTCAACTTCATACAAGCTGCACAGAGGACATGAAATTCCCGCTCACTGATAGCAGAGACGTTCCAAGAAAAGGAAGTTACCGTGGGTCTAATGATGCAATATCTTTGCCTTACCTTCAACTTTCTGTGTGTTATAAATGTCTACGCACTTTAAGTTTGAGCGAAATCTCCGTTTAAAACTCAGATTAAACTGATGGCTGGGGTCAGAGTAAAATGGGTCTTCTTCTTATGCAATTATACAGCTAAAAATCTGATCGCTTTCAGAAAAAAAAAACCTTTACACTACTAAATTTAGAGCTTCTTAACCGGCCCTTTTGGAGAGATTCAGAGATTCGCATTAGTGAGTCATAACTGATATTAAACTACACAATCTAGAGTGGAGAGTATTTATAATGGCTGCTTTCATGATGCATAGTCTGCAACTCGGGGGATGACATAATGTATTTGAACAGCCTTGATTACTTTTACAACAACTCGCACTTCTGATCTAGTACATAAACACCAGGCTAAGAAACGTCAATCTCCCCTCCTCTCCCTCTGACGCACCAAAACATGTACGCACACACAAACACACACATCCTTCTGGGCCTGAAAGCTCTATACTTGAGATTGCATAATTCTTCCTTTCCACCCCAGTTCACATTCCTGTCAGTAATCTAGAGCCAGATTGAATGAAATGTCTATAATGTAATCTTTGGGATGCGTGGAAGAGGGGGCAGTCTGATTTTTCCAGGTCTTTATAATCTTTTGAAAACTGTGCATGTTTCATAGAATTGGCAGATTGTGAGTTTGTTTACTGATCAATGCTCAGCCAAACAAAGTTGACTGTTGATGCAGAGGACAGAGTTTGCTGTTGATGCAGTGGGCATCTTCGATCGTCTAAATCTGTGTTTGATAAACAACAAACCAAGGGCTGAACCAAAATCTTTACAAGCCATAGTCCACGTTGATGCTGCCTGATTGAATCAATGATTGGTTGCCTAAATCGCTATCACTGACAGACTAAGGGCTTTTTGTTGGTTGAACAAAGGGATTCCTTGGCTGCAGTGGGGAGTGTTTGTGTAAAAGTGAAATCTAATTTTATCAGGAGGTGGTCTATATTACCCTACCCTTTCCTTATTTAGAGTGCATCCCTCCAGATGCAGCACAGTCCTCCACATTGTCCAACGACTGCATTCCTCGCAACATTCTTCTTGTCTTTAAGCCTTTATGTTCGACAGGGAAACAGCAGACATGTTGTCTGCTCACTGGCACAGCTATGGTGTATTGTTTTGATTTAGCCTGCAGCAGCCAATGACACCGCACTTTTTATTTGCTTTTTCACCGATAAGGGGTGCTGGGATGGCTCCAGTTCGACTGGTTAGCTTTTAATCTCATTAAACAATATCACTTTACATGCTGTGGTGTTGTGTTCAATTGGCTTATCCAAGTTCATCAAACAAGGACCCCACATGAACAAGAACAACACAACAAATAGCTTGAGATATACAAACATACATACACAAACACTTCTTGTTACCAAGCATTGCCTGAAGTGACTGAAGTTAGGCTATAAACAACATAAACTGCTGGACTGTTTCGGCAAACTCTGTGTCAATAATCACAGGACGACTTACGTCCAATCAGATTCCTAGTCTGGTCCTATCTTGGTTTTATGGGATAGAAAGGGAACGTAAGAGTTACTCTGGTGTGCCTTATGGGAAGGAGAGGGAACGTAAGGGTTACTCTGGTGTGCCTTATGGGATAGAAAGGGAACGTAAGAGTTACTCTGGTGTGCCTTATGGGAAGGAGAGGGAATGAGAGAGGAAATGTAAGGGTTACCCTGAGGTGTATCGGCTGGTGGACAGACAGAGGGGAGGGAGAAATTGGCAGTCATGTGCACATCACATTACCCTTTCAACACATGACCGGGAACTCAACCTTCCCACACACCCACACACATTTTACTGAGATAAATCAGATTATTATATTTTTAATGGTTATGCACACTGCCAATGTCAGCCAACTCCCCGACACATGCAGGTAAAAACACACACAAACGCAACACACACACACACACACACACACACACAAACACACACATCTCACACCAACCCAAGTTTTGATAAACACTGCACACCACTGCTTCACTCATTCATTTCAAAATCCCCGTCTAAACTCATCTTCGTCACCTTGCAGTGCTACCAGAGTGGGCTTTGGTCTGAGCTCCTTAACGTTCTTCTGTCCAGTGTACTATCCCTCGATGTCTAGACAGTCTTTACACAAATCTGATCAAACAGAGCTCACATTCCCTTCCCATCATTATATCTTTTACTCATCCGCCTAGTATCTATCTGTTCATCCATCCATCCATCCATCCATTTAGGATTCTATCAGCTCAATTCATCCATCAATCAATCAATCAACCTTTGGGTTGATTGGGGCAATTTGTTTCACAACAGTGGGAGCGGCAACACAAAACAATTATACACATAACAAATAAATACCATGAATAATCAGGGGGAAAAAGAAGGGGGGGGGGAGTAAACTTCCTGTTCCTCTTAGAATTTAGAAAAGAGATAGCAGCAGGAACAAAGGAGTGTTTAATTTGTAAGATTTATCTTACTCTTCACTTATTTCTTCATTTATTTAACCCTGCCAATCCTTTTCATTCTTTATTTCTGTTCCTCTCCAAATCTCTCACTTGCTCTCTCTGTCTGTTTCTCACCCATACTCCCACCCACACAAGCCTCTCAAAGTGCGCTTTGTGTTCCTCAACTGCTTTCAAGACACCACAGACACCGTCCACAAACACTCCAGTGTGTTCTGTGTGTGTGTGTGTGTGTGTGTCTGTGTGGCACTGTGAAAACTGGGAGATTTAAGTCTCCCTCAGATATGGGATAATGGACAGCTATGATCACACTCGTTCCCTCTGCCCAGCTCTCTGCTGAATGAGACCTTCTATCATCTGCTGTTCAATCAAGGCCAGCATTTATCCCTCAGTCAGTCGAAGCCATGTGTGTGCATATCTCACTTACATGGAGGCCACATTGATCAAAGCAACCATTGACGTTCACTCAAAATTCAAGATAAATGTCTGGCTTCCTTATCTGTGGCCTGAAACACTAAGAACCACAAAAGGGTTTGCATCACTACACAGTAGTTTTGGACTGAACCTCTGTTGTACAGTAGATCAAGCATCTTCAATGAGGTTCAGAGAAGGGTAATCTCTGACGCCTGACTGTCTCCTCAAAGCTAACCCTTACATTGCTAAATTGCTAATTCACCTCCTGAGCATGACCAGTCCAGCGTGCCCAGCGTTAAGAGTGCTGTGACGGATCATCAGTGGCCAAGTCCCCCGTGGCCAACAAATTCCTCTCTCAGGGCAAAGGGGGAACAAGGAAGCAAACAGACAAACAAGATAACTCGGTTTCGGAGAGTTTAATGAATCCAATCAATTCATGGAAGGATGGGTGGTAGGGTGGGAGACTACAGTATATGTCCACAATAGTGGGTTCCAGAGATGTTAACCCCCCAACGCCAAGCCACTCCATCCCGCCCCACCCTCCTTCTAGACCCAATGTCTGAGAGTCCCACTGCACTGTGCAATGCAGGAATAACCAGGGATTTTCCTCACGGATTATCAGTCTGGATTTATCTCGGAGCTGCCTGCTCTGCCACACAGAGCATTAAGCACAGAGGCGTCATGTCAAAGATGGCCCTCGGGAAAAGGCGACGCACAGCGTCAGGGTCTTATGCAACTCGCGCAGAACAAAAAACCCCACTAGTGTGTGTGGCGTTGTAGCATAACCTGCAAGTGACAGTTCATCACTAGACAGAACAAGAAGAAGAAAGAAAAACAAACAAACAAACAAAAAAACAAAAAACAAAGGCCTTACCTGTTCTTAGATGGCCACCATCTTCCATGGGCAAGCACAAAGGTTAAAGAGAAAGACTGGTCAGGGGAATCTAAGATTGGCTAAACTTAACACTGGCTTTTGCAGAGTCCTCTCAATAGCTAAGGTCAAAGTTGGTTAGTAATGAAATAGACACTGCTTTGGTTTGATTTGCTACACACAATTTGCTGTTCTGCAGTTGTTTGGGAGAAGCTCATCATTCCAACAGCAAGAATCAACACACAGCGACGGCAGAACAGAACAGAACAGAACACGTAAGACAGAAAAAAAAATTCTGGACTACCACTACCATGCAAATGCGATAGAATAGGTTTGAGACAAAACACTCGGTTTCTAAACACTCAAAATCTCTTAAAGAGAACAGCATCACCAAACATTTCACACAATAGCCCTCAAGAATGTTTGGCCATGACTGTTTAGTGTCTTCTCCTTCAACTCAGCTATATGGTTCTCTATTAGGCTATATCAACACTCAAGGCATGCATAGACTAGGCCTACAGTGCATGCATACTCCAACACATGCAAAAAGAGTGGTAGATAACACAAGATCCCCTACAGATCAAATCAGTATGTTTTAGGCCCAAATGTTTGTACAGCCATTCACCAACTATCAAGGCCTACCGGTGCGTCTATTTAATTCTACCAAACACGATGACAAAACTGAATGGCATTCACAACTGAATGGGAGATGGGATGAAGCACAGGTGGATATACTGTAGGGAGGATTTCTATAGGGCAAGGCAAAGCCCGTCACCTTCAGAGTAGAGATGGAGTGAAAAATTGCTTGGCATAACCCATTCATCGGAGATTGAGGTCTTACCCCACTCCCCAGCCTCAGGACTCAGTACACTAGAGTACAGCTCTGGGACATTTTGTGTGGAGTGAGATGAGAGACAAAAAGAAGGTTACAAACAACATACGTTCTCTCTGCCTCATACACACACACACACACACAAACACACACAATCTGAAATGGCATGCATGTAAAAATCAATTACTGAATCAACATGTTAGATGAAAGTCAGATGAAACAGAATCTTCTATGGTGGTGTGGAACAACGAGCCAGAACCTGTAAATACCTGAGGTCACAAGTTTTCAGTTATTTGGAAACCGGTAATCACGTGGGAAGCAAACATGGGTGGCCGCCAGCAAGTCATATGGTTTGCGAAACGGCCAACTGCTAAGCGAATATCCGTTGCAATGGACAGTTGCCTTCCACTGAAGTGGATAATTTGTTTACATGCCTTGGAGTTCTGGCCTTAGAAAAAAGTTGTCACATGCCTCTTAAACAGGCACAGATGCGGCCCGTTTAACTAAACATGACTAGTCACGACGGGCTAGTTGAGCGTAACTAGAGCACTTGGATAGCCCAATATAAGAAACCAATTCCATGCAAAATTAAACGACATTTCAAGAAACTGGGTGAGTGGCATGCTTCGCCAATTGGGACTGGCAGCAGGCCTAAACCATTCCACCATCGTGTAATAAACATGCATCTCCCTGACAAGATAATGGAGCAGCGTCTTGACAACATTTCATTCATGAGTTTACTCGCTAAGTTTACATTTCGGGCGTTTTTCGATTTGGTTAGTTTAAATGTATCCTCACCCTGTTGCCGCGGCTCCATGTCAGCGGTAGGTTACCGTCCCTACCGACAGGTCCAGTACACACACAGGTCCAGAACTTCAGGCACACAGACGGCTCCTCGATCAGCTGTTCACTGTTCTGCCTCCGCGTCTGCTCTTCAAAATCCTTGTTTACGGGATTACGCATTTCGACGCTGTCGTCACCGCCTACATGGGCGGGGCGTGCAGAATTACTCAATACTGTGTGTGGGATTATTAATCGCGTAACATGAAAACAGCCTACGCATGCAAGAACGACAAATTGCACCGTCCTCTTTGTATCATCATTTCTGATGAGTACTTTTTATTATTCCGATGGAGTAGAGCATATGGGCTCTTGAAGAGTTTTTTTTCGCCAGGATGATTTAGAATATCTGCAGAATGTCATTAGCCTAAATGGTCTTGATGTCTAGGTGTACAGATAGGCAAGCAAACCCTCTTGAAATATTTTTAAATTGTAATTTAATTAAAAATTAAAAATAAATATGTAAGCAATCACATCAAACAGGTCTATGCCTATCGAACTGGTCTAAATGCAATAGTGTCGATCTCGCCCACTGCTCTGCCAAACACTCAACACGATATACGTAGAGTGGTTCATTTATATAGCCAGAAATTACACTCTGATGCACGAGAAATCAAACGAAAAGATAATAATAATAATTTAGCTTGATGTTATTCCAACTTTCAAACCTTCATGATAAATGTGCGCCTTGGTCATTATTTTGTGCAACACTGCCATCGTCTGTACAACTTTGGTAAGTACACGTTTGGAACATCTGAAGAAAAAAAAATGACTAACTGATTGAATGAATAAAAAGATCCAATGTGGGGTATATAAACCACTCTCATCCAACAAAAATAGATATTGTGGGTAATCTTTATCGGAGCAATCATCATGCTTTTAAGCTACAAATGAGAAGGCCAGTATTAGGCTATCAAAGTAGCCTTTGCGGGTGATCAGTGAACAACACTGGTGTCAGTTTTAAACACTGTGATATCAGTAGCCTATATTTAAAGATGGCTCAGAAAAAGTCCACTTTCGCCTGGATATCCACATTGATTGTAGTGTGTGTGTGTGTGTGTGAGAGAGAGAGAGAGAGAGAGAGAGAGAGAGAGAGAGAGAGAGAGATGGCAGCACTTAAGGCCATATTGACCAGAAACCACTTAAGCAAAATTCATTAGGTTGGGGTGCCCATTATCTGATGCCAATGGGCTTGGTGATAAATGACAACAAAGTAAACATTAAGAACAAAAGAAAGAAAAACTCAGTGTAACCAATGCAATTGCTAAACAGAATCATTTAAACAGGGCCAGTGCTTGGCCTCTTAGAAATACAAATGAAAAACAAAGAGAAATAATAATAAATGTATTGAGCCCTGATATTTGACGCCCTAGGCGATTGCCTAGTTCCTCTATGCCAGGAACCAGCCCTGCATTCAAATGTCTCCCCACATGCTCTATCACTTGTGGCTGCATTATTATGCTTGTACTGCATGTCAGGAAGTAAGTCAGTGATGTTTCCTCTTGATGCACTGTGCAGGAGGATGCACGGGCACATGCTACATTACATGCATTCAGTGTTACCTGACTTTAAGCCAGCTGCTGTCACCTGCATCCAGCAATGCATTCTGGGTTAAAAACGCAAAAAAAAATAACCAATGGAATGGGAATATGAAAGGGCTTTCAAACCAGGGCCGCGTTTCCCAAAACGTTCTTAGTGCTAAGTTGATCTTAACATATGGCATTTACTATACCTTAAGATCTACTAAGCACTAAGAGCGTTTTGGGAAACGCAGCCCAGAATGCATTGCTGACTCTTGTCTTGTAAAGTAAGCTGAATTCATTTATCGTTTCCTCTTGATGCACTTTGCAGGTAGCTCCATGGGCACCAGCTACAGTATTGGACTCACAGCTTGGTGGATGGGTCAGCTGGCCTGGGAACAGCTGATAATCATCTGGAGAAACAACCAATTCAGATTCAAACAACAATCCATTACCAAAGGTTGATTAATTGGTTACGTCTTGTTTTTGCTTGGTTGAAATGCTGTTCTCACATATTTGATTTTTAATATCATTGCTTCAGATGTAAATTATTTTGCTCTGTCTCTGTGTTATCCTCTTGTGAGTCTAAGATTGAGTGGATTATGGGAATGAAATGAGTCTCTCCCACTCTCTCTCACATAGCCTACACACTTAAAGCAACACTCCACCATTTGTGGAAATATGTTCATTTTCCATCTCCCCACGAGTTAATTCATTTAGCCATACCTTTCTCCTGTTCATCCAGTCCTTCTCTGAGTCTGGCGATATCTATTTAAGCTCCAAGCTAGCATTTAT
>JASCQY010000048.1:13187769-13200538 GCA_030264315.1 Sardinella tawilis | reverse complement strand
GTTTCGTTTCTGTTCCGTGAAAAAAACAAAAAGTTCCCGGTTTTCGTTTTCGTTCCTTGAACCGGTTCAAAGCCCTGGTTTGAGCCCTAGCACTGGGGTCACATAGTTCATGCATACATTCAGTACATACATACTTTTAGCTAAGCTTGTGTCTCTATCAGTGGAACAGTGTGAGAATAATGAAACATTTGTAGAAGGAGTGGGGTAGCAGAGAGAAGCACCGAGACAAACGGTGATATAGAAAGAGAGAGACAGAGAGAGAGAGAGACAGAGAGAGAGAGACAGAGAGACAGAGAGAGAGAGAGAGAGAGAGAGAGAGAGAGAGAGAGAGAGAAAGAGATCATAGGATTATTGGGATCCCAATCTCCAGTTGAACATTAGAAGCGATACTGTCAACAAAATCTCTGTGGATTAACTGCATCTAGCAACTAAAATAGAAAATGATAGGTCATTATGAAGCCTATGTGCACCCTGTCAAAACCTCCACTAACTATCATTTCCCTTCACTAGGTTCATTGGCTGGTCTTTCTCACGGTGCTCAAACAGAGTGAGATAATTGCACACCATTGCTGCAGGTAAACAGCAGAGGCTTCGGTCGACGTTTGTATTTTTTCCTGTGTAATTACAACTAATTGGCGCCTCGAAAAAAAAAAAAAAGAAGCTCAACAGAGAGCCACGGGAGATGTCTTTTCAAATTGCAGTCTTGAGGCCCTCTGTTTCCACGTCACTGGAAATAGAGAGACTCCCAGTGCTGAACATGGAGCAGACAGGAAACAGGTTTTAATGAAGTGTTGTGGTGGAGCTAACGCTAGCGTGAAGGTCACCCATTGCGCCTGGTCATTTATCTGATGTTGTCACAGCTCCGGCAAAACTGTTATTTGGAGGTGGATGCTTGGAAGAGAGAGAGAGAGAGAGAGAGAAAAGAAAAGCCCATTTTCAAGGCCTGTTTCCACCCCTTCTACTTTCCTTATAGTGTGTCCACGCATTAAGACTTACTGTGGCACAGTGGCACCCACCAGGAAGAGGAGACTGAGCAAGCATGACAACTTCCCAGGCCAAGAGCAGCCTTGCTCTAGGCTACAAGGCTCCTATACTATGATACAGTATGACATGTCACAGAGTTGTCTTGCTCAAGTTCTCAGGTCCGACTGTCATTTCCTCCAAAAACTTTGTCGACTCGTACATTTGTAGACATTTTCGGCAAACTGATTTCACCATTACGGCATGGCTACAGGAGCCCTGACTCTGAAATGCCCTCGTGCTGTACATCTTTCACATTTGTAATTGCAGACCATTACTCTTCGACTGCCGTTAGGATTGGGGCATCACAAAATCGGTGAGATATATGAATAATGCTCGGCTTAATTCATTATAGACATGCAAATATCAGCTATTTTCTCTAACCCGCAGTTGACACCCATTAACCAGTTATTATCCATTTATCACCAGGCAGTGGGGTGTGTGATTAAACTTTAAAGCGACGAGGCGCCATGAATCTCGTTGACCTTTTGGAGAACACGATCCCAAACAGAGCCCCATTTTGGCTTGATTCATTTGTCTTCATGGACATGCCACAACAAAAAGACAAAACAGAAAACAGAAAACACTTTCTTCATCTTTCAGCCAACAACTCTACATTTCTCATGGACTGCAATAATATCAACGTTTACCTTTTTTGTTGTTTTTCCAAACACACTTACAAGTGAGGTGCATGGACAACTCTGTGTGTATGTATGTACTGTATGTACTGTATGTATTTATGTATGTATGTGTGTATGTTTGTATATGTATGTATTATGTATGTCCCTTTAAAGTTCACATAAGCCACTAATACATACCTAATTAATGCCTGTATTAGTGACTTGTAAGGCATGTGTTGTTGGGCAATATCAATCATTTGTTAGGCGTGTATTCACACATTTCCTATTGATGATATATTAGGCCTTTATTCTTGACATAATCTTAATAACGGCCTAGTAGGCCATGATCTCTACTACAAAGGTGTGGAAGAGAACATCTTGGGAATTGTGGTGGATTTGGGAGGTTCACCTGTGGTAAGAAGGCATATTTTTAACGATTAAGTAGATATTCAACAAATAATCTGAACTGAATGAGCTTGTGGGAATTAATTGCACAATGCCAAAGATCATTGAAATCTGACCGTGTTCCGCTTTCACCCTCTCTGGTGTGGCGCTCTAAGTCATCCTATTTGTTGCACTGATTGGTTGTTGTAATTTGATGTGGGTCTAGCGCAGCTAGGCTATATGTGTGTATGTATGTACAGTATGCATATACTGTATATATAGACGTGTGTGTGTGTGTGTGTGTTTGTGTGTATGTATTTATGCAGGAGACTAGCCTGGTGAACCAGATTCTTTCACTTCTCTACACTTTGAAAAAAGTCAAGACGGTCGTTTGATAGACATTGTATATACTGTACCTGTGCATATATACGTGGTTTACTAGGGCATTTGGTGTGAACTTTAAACCTATTAGTTCTGCCTTTAATTTCTGTTTGAAATCTAGTCAAGTTAATTTTATTTACATAGCACTTTCACATAGCAGAGTTGAGTCAAATTGCAGAGGTAGGCTACTAGATGGTGCTAGCCTGGGGTGCGTTTCCCAAAACCATAATTGCTTACTAGTTAGCAACTTGGTTGGTTGGCAATGGGAAATTGCATTGCAACCAACAAAGTAGCTAACTTAGTTAGCAACTATGGTTTTGGGAAACGCACTCCTGGCTAGTATGTGACACCATGTCTAAAAGATCTCCCCCAGTTGCCAGTTTTAAATATCTGACTTAAATAACGATCATTATTTATTTAGAAGTTTAAAATAAATGTTTTTCTTTTTTTTTCTCCAGTGTCTCTGACACCTTGTTGGTGAGGTGTCTCGACAGTTATGGCAGTTATTCTTTAAATCACTCCTGGAAATGATGTGGGAAATTGGTTCCCTCAGGTTCCGATATGCAGAGAATAATCAGCACCGTTTCTTCCCTGATTGTCAGGCATGGTGACCATGATGAAAATAATGACAGCTAATAAAAAATCAAGCTGTCCCTTCTGGTCACAGCTGAGGACGAAAACGGATAAAAAAAGGGTGAATCTGCATTAGCTGCTCTGATTACTTCTGTGACCTGAATGACCAATGTTTTTTTTTTTTCAAACTATTGCTCCACCTGAGGTGAGCATTAATCTCTTCCAGTCACTGCAAATACATTTGACTGCAGGAAAATGTTATTTGTTTTTAAAGTGATAGACAAAGGGTCTTTTAGGGAAATGTTTTTTTTTTCTTTTCTTCTGTTTTGTCAATGCTGTGTGAAGTGACCAAAAGCATTTAACTGTGGCACAACAAAAAGTTTTTCCTTTTAATCATGGATGGATGTTTTGTGTGGGACTAAACAGCTTAATCTCAATGGGTGTTTCAAACCTGAGCAATTCTTGCCAGTGCTGTTAAACCACAGCGGTTAAGTTAAACGTCAGCTGAAGGAATGGGGAAAATTCTTCCACAGCCTAAGGCTATTTTTGTGGTGTGTGTGTGTGTGTGTGTGTGTATGTGAGTGTGCGTGTGTGTGTGTGTGGGCAACGGGCATACTGTCCAGCCTGCTGCGTAGCTGCCATGCGACCCCTCTCAGCTCAGATAACATCTGGCACGGTCCCCCACAATGCTTTTCCGCTAATGCAATTTATAAGGCCACTTCCATCCATCTTCTACAATGCCCTGCACTTATGGGATGGCGCTACTTAAGATATTACTGCTGCAGGAAAAACAGAAGGCAAGAGGAAAAGAAAAAAGAATCCCTCAGCATTGTGTTCCAAAGTAAAACAAGAAAAACACTGAGCAACCCTCCTCTCCTCTCCTCTCCTCCCCTCTAATACTCCTCTCTCTTTCCCTCCATCTCCTTTTCTTCTTGAGCCAGTGACCAAAATAAATAAATAAATAAATAAATAAATAAATAAATATTAATTTGGCAGGGGAGGACAGGGGCTACAATTCGATTAAAGCTTTTCATTATTTTAATGGCCAGTGGAGAGCTGAGTCCACAGTACTGTATGGTTGCCCAGGCTTTTAAGGCTGGGGACCTGTGCTGATGTATGGATAGATTACTACCCCACCCCCCATCCTTCCCTCCCAACAAACCAACCAGGCCACCAACTAACACCCCCCCCCCCCACACACACACACACACACACACACCACCATCACCTTGCATTGCTTTCAGCTTCCCTATACTCACATTCACCTGTACTGGATGGCGGAACGTTGCCAGGGTGTATGAATGTGGTGATGAGGACAGATCTACTTTGAAGAGACAGAGGTACGGAGGAAAGGGAGAAAAATGCCTCGGGGTGGTAGCCTAGTCATGGTGGCGTTGTTAGAGATGGAGGAAGGAGATGATGCCTTGTTAGCCCAGGCTGGGTTAGCCAACCTGTACTGTGTGTGAATCTACCCCAGGCACCATGTCCACCAGTGGCAGATGAGGCAAAGGGCTCAGACTACATGGCTATTCCAGAGCACCAGACCTGACACATCGCTGGACATATTATGCACAGAGCCTAGCATTAAGGAGCACGGGGCTATACAGTAAACACGTACACACACACACACACACACACACACGTATACACACAAACACACACACACACATACACACAAAACAACAACAGCGACAATATAGGCCATTACATAAAAGCAGACTAGATGTAAGTAACCAAGAATATATAATAATATTGCACACACACACACACAAACACATACATCCACACACATGCAAACACCCACACACAGACATGCCATGTACTTGCTGCTTTTAATGATCATAAACAGAAGGTCATGAATCATATAACACATATTGTACACACACACACACGCATACACACACACACACACACACACAAACACACACACACACACACATACGCACACACACACACACACGCACACACACACACAGGGGAGCCACACAGAGCAATAAAGGCTGGCGAGAAGCGTGAGGCGATAACAGATCAATCAGGCACTGAGGAGCTGACAGGCAGGGACAGTTTGTCTCATTTCTGGCCTGCCTGCCTCCGGCAGCCACGGACACCAGCAGCAGCTCCAGCCCCCACCCAACCCCCTACACACACACACACACACACACACACACACACACACACATGCATACACACCCACACACATACACATGCATGCATATACATCTACACCCACGCACCGCCACATACACGCATACACACATCTCACACACACACATAAAAAAGACCCCCCCACACACACACATACTGCATATCCCTACTTCCACCCACATTTCTCAGGGGATCTGCAGCCCTTATCACTCCATCTCTCTGGCTCAGTCACTCTTTCACTTGCTTTCTGACCCTCTCCCTCTTTAGATCACTGTCCCAAACGTCTCTCTCTTTCTTTCTTTCTCTCTCTCTGTCTCTCTTTCTCTCTCCCTCCCAGTCTCACTCACTGGTTTCATATCCTTTGGTCAAAGTATCTTTAGACTCTAGACATCTCTCTGTCTTTCTCTCTCTACATATTTATTTCTCTAAATCTCTCTGTCTTTTTTCCCTCTACATATTTATTTATGTCTCTCCATCTCTCTGTCTTTTTTCCCTCCATATATTTCTCTCTCTCCTCATCTCTTTGTCTCACTCACTCACCTCCATTTCACTCTCTCCCCAGGCACATCTTGTTTCTCAAGACATCTCTTTGCCTTTCACACACTCTCAATGCCTGGCATTCTCTCTGTCTCTCTCTCTCTCTCTCTCTCTCTCTCTCTCACACACTTTCTGTTTCTCTCTCTATATCTCTCTCTCTCTCACTTTCTCAGTTCAAATGTTGATGAGACCCTGTCTTCTCTTTTTCATCTCCATTTCATTCTAGGTATCCAAATCTCCTTCTTGTCTTTACTGACTCTTTATTTCTCTCTCCATCTCCCTCTCCATCTTTTACTCCATCCCTCTCCCCTGTGCATGTCTCTACTTCTCATGCATTAGAACACATCTGGATCATTTCTCTGCCCTAATTGTGCTCCCTTTTTCCGTCTAATTCTTACCCTCAATCTTCCACCTGCCCACCAGCCTACATTCATCTCCTCTCTCTCCCTCTCTCTCTTCCCTCTCTCTCTCTCTCTCTCTCTCTCTCTCTCTCTGTCTTTCCCTTTCTTTGCCTTCTTTCTTGCATTCCTTCACTCTCCTCTTGCTGCCACGCTTGACCTCCATGTTCCTTCATTCCCCTCCTCCTCCTCCTCCCCTCTCTTTTTTCTCCCTCCTCCTCCCTCTCCTCCGTCTATCTCTTCATGTCAGCCAATATCTCCTGTCGCGTGTCACCCCAGAGACCCTCATCTCCTGGGCTTCCTGCATGTGCTGTTTACCTGACAGCCCCCGCAGGACAGAAAGCTGACTGGCCTATCTGGGCAGCATCTGCCCGCCCTCCAACACCACCACCACCACCACCACCACAACACCCCAACACAAACCCCAGCAACCTCCATCATCCCCCCCAGGGAAGGACTGGAGGACAGGGGGACATGAGAAAGAAAGGACACAGGGCTTGGAAGTGGTGCTGGTGGTGGATTGATCTCCTTTTCTACTTTGCAACCAACAGGGGGTCAAATGGGGGCTCTGCTGAGCACGTTTGCATTGGGGTTTGGAGTGCTGGCTGTTTGTTTTTCCCCTGTTGTGGATTGAGGTGCGGAGGTTGGTTGAGTCTATCACCGATTGTTGACACATTGGGGGTTGAGGGAGCTCTAAGTAGCTCTCCTCAAGGTCCTTCTGCTCCTGGGCTAAGGGATGAAGGAGGACTGAGGAAGCAGTGGGGAAAGAAACGAGAAATGAGAGTCGGCTTGATTGCTTTGCCCAGGTTCTCAAAACATCTACTGAACATTTTGTGCATGATGAGTGTTTTTCAAGCGTTTGTTTTGGTTATACAAATAACACCTTTCTTCAGATCACTCCACACTCTCAGATAACATTCAGAGTTTCAGTTCTTAACCATGTTCCTCTCTCTCTCTCTCTCTCTCTCTCTCTCTCTCTCTGTCTATCTCTCTCTCTCGCTAGTGTATGTAGTCGCCACCCTGACAATAGGACTGGAGAAAACAGACAAGATTCTAGTGCTGATTCCTAACGGTAGAATCCTATCAAGGAGTAGCTGCAGGTGTGGATCAATTGCTGGCTGACAGACAAGTCCACTCATATTGGCTTAAACCAGCATCCACGCTCTATAAACTCTTCTGGAGATTGTAAATACAGACAATAAACAGGGACATAGACTGCTTAGCCTGTATTTTCTCTGTCTCTGTAATTAAGCTCAGAGATATTAATGCATGTTAAAACAGCTTTTTATGAGTTATGTGAGGATAACAGTGTGTTGCTTCAGTGGACTTTAGCCTGCCAGTGATTAGCTCCAAAAGTGTTATGCTTGCCATTTCCTCCAAAGCCAGGACTTTATATCAGATAGGCCAGTAATGGAGAGTTTAATTTTACTTCTCTATTTTCTTCAGGCTTTTAAAAATGTTGTGAAACAGTGATGAACAAAAATGTGAATCATTCATGGTGCAAAATGTGAGGGATGTTTATGCAAAGGGCAGCCGTGCTTGTGCAAAAACCCACCCTACAAAGGACAGAAGAGAGGAAATCAAACCGCCTACAGTACGGCTATGGCCTGCTCCCTTCATATTCAAGTAGCTGTACACATTTTGCATATGGCCTTTCCTCCCCATTAACTACCCCTCTGAGACCAATCTTGGCAGAGGTAAAAGGCAAAATGAAATGCTCTGACATTGGCCTGACTGAGGTTTTGTCTCTGTAATGGACACATCAAATTTTTACTACTTAATTACCAGTCGTGGAGGCTTAGACACAGAGGGTGATTTTCCCTGCCTTTTTGCTTTTTGTGTTAATGTTTGTGTGTGTGTGTGTGTGTGTGTGTGTGTGCGTGTGTGTGTGTGTGTGTGTGTGTGTGCGGCGGGGTGGCGGAGTGGAGAAGTGCATTGATTATTGAAAAGGGCACTAATAATTCACAAGGTGAGTGACAATTGGTCTCACACCGACTCCTCACACACACACACACACACACACACGCACCAAGAGCAGAAATGAATATTACCTTCGTAGCAGAGTCACTGCATATAAAGGTAAAAGGAAAAAGGATAGCCTATTCTTAAGTAGCCCTTTCTTTAGGGCAGGAAATAGAGTGCATCTTATTTTGGAAAGAAAATAGGGTAGAAATGAGAATATGATGGGCTGGAAAAAGAATGAATGGTGTAAAGAAAGAAAAAAGAATGAATGGAAGTGAGAAAGAAAGAAAAAAGAACAAAAAAAGGAAAAAAAGAATCTAAAACACTGATAGCAGTGGTGACCTTTCCTTTCACAAGCCAGAGAATGAGAGTGAATTCAACAGAGGGCATTTATTGACGTGTCTCTTCCTTGGATTTGGTGACTCGCCTTTGAAAGATCTGGTTGCTGTCCACTTAAGAGTCTTTGTGTGATTTATAAGCACAGTCTAGAATCTTGCAGAGGAAGGCAGGCTGTGATTCGATGATTCGATGTTCACAACAAGGCTACACAGCCAACCTAGCTAACCATGGAACTGGTAATGCTAATGCATGACACCTACCTCTTCAAATAAACTAGAATGCAGTGTCAAACACAATATTAGATCACCCACAACTTCAATAAAAAATGTGCATAAAAAAATATGAATCCAATTAATTCCATCAAGAGTGGCTAAGGCTAAGGCATGATAGAGCTGCATGTGTCTGAGCTGATGAACTTTAGACACTGAGTCTAAATGACACGAGTGTGGGTTTCATTAATCATTCATGGCACTGAGCAGCATGGCTGGAGCTTTTAGGAGAGCATACACACGGCTAATGCTTTGGCAGGCGACAATGAGTGGCAAGTACATTTAAGTGCTCATAATCACAAAGTCCCCGCTCTTAATTGCTTAGCTATCGCGTTGCATTATTTTAGCGACGTATCTATTCACGGCATGACAATCTGGTGACACAAGAGCATAAAAACTTCACAGGAGCTGTTGCTGAGAGAAAGAAAGAAAGAAAGAAAGAAAGAAAGAAAGAAAGAAAGAAAGAAAGAGAGAGAGAGAAAGAAAGAAAGACAAACTTATTCAGTGGGTATGCATATGCATAGAGTGCTGAAGGCACTCATTGATAAATGGCCATGGTCTGGATCATTAGCATAAACGTGGAACTGAAGTCAAGCACCAATAGCCAGAATGCTGTACAGTACATGTCACATGACTGGAAGACAGAGCCAATCATAGACAACTATAAACACTTGGCACAAGCTAGAATGGGCAAATGTGATGGACTCCTCCATTACGAAAGGGCTGAGTATACTTGCTGTTCCAGACAACTGAGAAAAGCAAAAGTAGGCCTACTTAGTATACTTAGTATACAGTAGTAGAAGGCCACACTCATTTCTTCCAGTCAGAATAGACCTGACACTATTCACCACTGCAGAGAGAAATATAGTGTACATGCCAGTCTACAGTATACCCTTCTTAGTGTCCTTACACTGATTGAGCCTAGTCATTCAAAGAATCTACATCATTCTGTCTCATCAATCACGCAAGTCTCTCTGGACTAGCATCAGTGTAAATAGCTAAATGTCTAAAAAATGACAGAAAATGAAGCAAAACCAAACATCTGTTCATTAGCTGATGTTCCATCCGGCAATACCTGCAGCAGTGTGACATTCCTTCCTGATGATAAAGAAACTGAATTAAACCTCTTCATTAGACCCAATGTGGTTTTACAAGCTCTGAAAATCTCAGTAGACCATTTCAAGTCAGAGTTTCCGAATGTTCCCACAATCCATATACTGTATAAGTACTGTATGTTCCCACATTCGATATGTTATGTTGTATCTTAGATTGGGAACGAAAAGGAACGTTCAAGCATTGCTTTTTGTTTACATTGCTGAAATGTTCAATAAGGTAAAGGTCAACTTTCTATAACTGAAGATCTTCATAACACCTTGCTTAAGAAAAAAACAAGTAAAAAAAATCCAGACAACTATGTACACTCTAGTCCCTTGAAAATAACTTATGATATAGCAAGAGGGGTTGAGGCATCCATACATCTCTTCATTTAAGTGCTAATGCCCATGCGGGAGCACAGATATGAGCGGCATGACTCTCCGCTATAGCCTACTAGTCTATTACAGACGGCAGACACCTTTCAGACAATAGCAGATGGGATGCGCTAGCCAGTGGAGCATAGGTGCCTTTAAAAGCCTCTCGTGGCGAGGCGCGGCGCAGCACGGGCGTAATCCTATGTGACACACTGCATAATCACCAAGGACCTGCAGCAAGACATACGAGGCCCCTTGGCCATCAATCATTTAGGTGGAGTCACGTGCTGGAAATGATGATTGCTTGCCTCAGAGCCTGTTTTTTTTTTCCACCCACTTTTTTTCCCGGCTCAATAATATTCTCAGAGGAGACATAAATATCTAAAAGAGCCGAGCGCAAAGCAGCTCGTCTTCGGTCTATCAACTGATGGGGGTGGGTCGACTTGGAAGGGGGTGAAGGCAGGTGGAGGAGGGGGGTTTGGTTAGTGTGTGTGTGTGTGTGTGTTTAAGGGGGGCACATTATGTGTGCATTTAACAAGCTAACCCTCTACCCATTCCTTGCCTACTGAAACACACACACACACACACACACACACGCACACACTCCCATGCATGCAGACCCACCCACCTGGCAACATCTGCATGCGTCAGCAATTGAGAGAGTAAAAAAAAAAAAAAAGAGAGACTGATAAAGAGAAAGGGAGACCTAAACAGAGCGAGAGAAACAGACAGAGAGTGATGGTGTGTCTGTGTGTGTGTGTGTGTGTCTGTGTGTGTGTGTGTGTGTGTGTGTGTGTGTGTGTGTGTGTGTGTGTGTGTTAGGGAGGGGGTGGTAGTGGCAACTCCCACCATCACCGCCACTGCCAATGCTCTCGAGGGCAGCTGTTCTTTAGCGGGGAGCCAGAATGAATTACACTCGCCAGCATGGCAGCGGCACCGTGGGCCACGGAGGACGGGACACAATGGAGGGGGAGGACGCCGCACCTCACCTACAATAGGCGACTCCTGCGCCGCCACCCCCACACAGCAGCTTATGATAATTCGGCGAGAAACTCTCCCGGCCCACAAGCAAAGAGTCAAGCAGTCAAGACGAAATCCGAACTGTGTGCTCGCAGACAGATTTGAAACCACTGAAACTCTCTCTCATCACGCAATAGCTACACTGTTACACTGGCGTTTCACCATCATAATGGAGGTAATTTAATAACTATGGATAAATCACAGAGGAATAAAAAAAAAAATCTAGAAATTTCTGAGTGTCACATATCGTGTTCTCTGTAATTCCCAAGCCGTGCCCGTGGCGGTCAATGTCAGTGATGGATTGCACTAATTACAGCTATAGGATCGCATTCGGAGACACAGTAGATGGCACAGCATACAAACACTAATATTCTCTTTCTCTGCCAGTCTGCTTTGACTTGTCCTAGGCAATTTGGAGATCCCATGTCAGACTCCAGGCTGTCCACTGTTACGTCTCTCAAACGCAGCATCTGTCAGAATCCATTTCCAAACAAATTACGAGCCCGACAAGACCTGAACGCTTTGTATAATTCAGCCACACAAAAATAGGAAATTCATCTTGCCAGTTAGCCTGAGTTAGACAATCTTGTGGCGTGGCACATAAGGCAATTCACTTGGCCGCATGGAGATATGGTAGCTTTGTGAATTGTCTAGAGTGATCTGTTGAATCACTAGTCAATTTGCCCTGGCTATGTATACTGCCTAACGAGGCCATGAATATATCTCTTCATTTCCTGAAGATGAACTGCTTTCATTCAAAAAGCATTAGGCCTACTGGCATGATGGCCCTCTACAAATCCTAATCCGCAAAATCAAACAAAATCTAAAAACGTCAGGTTTGAACAAAAAAATAATCACATTTAAAGAAATGTCCACATTAATATCAATGCGGCCCACACTATGGTTGAGTTACTGCAAAAGCCTTGTTGAAAAAAAAAACCTCTGCTAGGTAGGCTGTGCTACACATTCTGATAAATTACTGAAATAAAGGCCCAGTTCTCATAATCCATGCCTCTTTTCTCCTGGAGCTAAGAGTCCACTGAAGTTCATTGGCCTTAGCAGCATTACCATCGTCCATTTGCACTCCCTGAACACGGGGGGCTTCGGAAGCGGTCAAGTGAAGCGCAATCATAATCCGTCATCATGGACAGCCTCCCTGCCGCCTCCCACAGTAGGCAGAAGAATGTGAGAGTTTCAAAGTAGCAGAGTGTAAGACTACACCAGTGTAACAGAAGCTCATTCTAAAGGAAATCAAATAGGCCCATAGACACTGCCTGTGTCAGTACGTCTAGTGGTACTGGACACTGGGATATGAGATGTTGTCACAAGAGCACACAAACATAAAGGAACATGAGCCTCGGAAGACACAATACTTGGAAGACCTCAAACGAAAATAGAACAGAGAAGAGTCTGAACCATTCAGAACATGTGTGCGTGTGTGTGTATGTGTTTGCTGTGATGTGTGTGTTTGTGTGTATGCATCGTATGTTGCATGTGTCAGTCAGTGTGTGTGTGTGTGAGAGAGTGTGTGTGTGTCAGCTTTCTTCTGTGAGTGTGTGAGCTTTTTTGTTTGTACACTGTACTGTATGTAGCATACATCCATGTGTGTGTGTGTGTGCGCCTGTGCCTATGCCTGTGTGTGTGTGTATGTG
>JASCQY010000048.1:13165159-13183832 GCA_030264315.1 Sardinella tawilis | reverse complement strand
CCCCTTAACAACATCAGGGGAGCCATCTGCTGCCCACCCCATTCCCAAATCACCCTTTATGAGGAGCTCCTTTGGAAACCATTCCTCATTGACAAAGACCTTGACCTCTAATGGGAAAGACACGAAGGGTGGTGAATGGGTGAGGTTCATAAAGGAGGGGAGCGGGGCGTGTATGGCAGCAGGCCGCTAACGCCCCCGTGGGCTGCACCCAACAAGCCCCCCCCCCCCAATCACCTACCCCCAATGACCCCACTAGGGGCCTGGGTCACTCTGTAGCATGCAGCTGCCTCACCACCTGGGACCTTGGTGCTCGGATGGAGAACCTCTCAGTGCAATGCGGCCACCCCGAGGCGTCCTTCGAGCCCCTTATGCAATCTTCCAGGCCCATTATTACAACTGCTGTTGAAAGAGCGAGTTTCTGTGGCCTAGATTTCGGGTGACTAAATCATGTTCATAAGGAGGAGGTTTTTTTTTTTTTTTTCAGTGGTGTGTATGAGGAAGCACGGTGGATGATGGAATGGAGGTGTGTTGTCACTTTTTTTTGTATCCTAATGGATTTTCGGTGTTTGATGTCTTCGCTTAACACTGATCTCAAATGAATGGCCCCTCTTTTCTACCACGTTTTTTGTGTATGCGCACACAGACACTCACACACACACACACACAAAATGAATAAAAATACCTTTTACACTGAATATTAACACTCAAAAAGTGTAACACTATACAGCAGTCACTGGCTTGGCCCAAATGTTTCTATTAGCGATGCATAATTAGCTGCATCGTCGAATAAATTCACAAATTTGGAAACAGTGCTACCACACAACCCAACACATTTAAATGTGTCCCCGGTTTGTTTATTTGGTCCCGGTTCTGTTGTTGGTCTGCCCGGCGTATTGATCGGGCTTCCTTTTACTGTCAGATTACAGATCAGATTACATGTGCACACATCCGACTTGCCACCTGAAACCTGTCACACTGCCCAGAGATAAGCAGCAGTGATAAAACAGACAGGGAAAGAGGGAGGAAACAGAGCAGAGAGAGAGAGAGAGAGAGAGAGAGAGAGAGAGAGAGAGAGAGAGAGAGAGATGAGGAGAGATGAGAAGGGCCTATATTTCACATGTACAGCACTGTCATAAAACTGTATCCACAATCTGATTCTGGCCAAGATCAAATGGCTAAGGCTTCAGTCATGTTTGGGAACACTGGATGAAAAATACCATGCTGGGGTATCAATGACTCCAGGCTGAAGCACATCATCCTTTATACAGAGACTCACTTTCCAAACCTAATGTTGTTTATTTCAAAAGGCTTCATCCTATATTGAACCAGCAGGAAATTAATTCTCAAACCTGTGTGGTACAGTATGTGATCGATTTTGGTTACTGTAAGTTCCTTAGCAGTTAGGAAGAAGTGACTTTCAACCCCTTGCTTTACCAGTTTCCAAGCTTCCTAGCACACTACAGCTGATTAGATAAATGATTGATGGATATACTTTATTTATCCCAAAGGAAATGAAGGGTTAAGGTACTGCCTAGAATTTTCCGCGTGCGGAGGTGCGTCACTAGCTGGAGAGTGGGAACATGAGTATCTCATATCCTCCTTATTTATCTGCCACCTTCTATTTACGGTCAGAAGCCGAGTTGAGAAAAGTATCTGTGCAGGCTCCTCAAAGTGCTTCCTAATGAGAGCACTCCCTATAATGGGGGGCTGCTGTACAGTAGATGGGCCCAGGCTATTGCTCTGACCTCGTCCCACCATCTTAGGCCATTATTCCCTCTATGCACTAGTGCCTGTCTATGCACCTCTTTATCTATCAGCCATCTCCACCTAGTTAGCGCGCTAGCATTTTTGGCTATCTGTTTTTATCTCTCTGATCTTTTGTCCCTGGCTCCCTTTCCTCTCCAGTATCCGTTTCTTTTCTTCCAAGCCGGACTCATCTTCTTTCCGCCTCTTTTCCTCCTCTCCTACTCTCTTCACTCCTCAAGTCCTCTCAGACCCCCCCCCCCCCCAACAACCCACCCCCTATATCTACCCCAGCCCTTCTCTTCCATCTCTCTCCTCACTTCTTCTTCCTCAATCCCTCGCTCTCTTCTTTCCTCTCTTCTACCACTCTTCAAATCTCTTCTTATTCTCTCTCTCTCGTTCTCTCTCTTCTTCCTTTCGATTTTCTTTTCCTTTTCTTCTCCCCTCTCCTCTTCTACAGCCCCTAGATCTGAGAGGACATCAGCAGCAGGCAGAGCTGGACATCCTCTTCAGACCCACTCCAGGCCCCTCGGTGCAGTTTACACACACATGACGCAATCAGCTCTCCCCCTAAGAGCACCGATAGGGGAGAGAGAGAGAGAGAGAGAGAGAGAGAGAGAGAGAGAGAGAGAGAGAGAAAGCGGTAAAGAGAGAGAGCAATAGAGAGAGAGAGACAGAGAGGAAGAGAGAGAGAGACAGAGAGGAAGAGAGAGATAGAGATAGAGAGAGAGCAGAAAAAAAAACAGGCTGCACAAACACACCGATCTACAACACTCCAGCCCCCAGAACTCTCTTCCTCCTCTGCAAAACTGAAGATAACTCCATTCTCTTCCCTGGGGAGCAATACATGTCAGGGAACTAGGGAGCAAGAGAGAGAGTGAGAGAGAGAGAGAGAGGGAAAGCAAGAGAAAGTGTGCCTTTGGAAAGGTCGTCACCTGACGCGCCATTATAATATCTCCATTTGAGGAGAGAGACAGCCACTGATAAGGCGGAAGGGGAGGCAGGCCTGCGGTGACTCAATAGTGGTTGGGAGCTGGGGCTTTCTGCTCAGAGTGTACTTTAATGCAGACTACCGGCACATCTGTGTGAATGTGCACAGACATTCACACACTCTCTCTCTGTCTCTCTCTCACACACTCACACACACACACACACACACACACACACACATACACACACACTATATGTGTAACAAAATACTCATTCCCCATCACACAAACATTCAAACCCATTGCAAAAGATACAGGGAAAAACAGGTTCCACTATAGATGCACACACACACACACACACACACACACACACACACACACACACACACACACACACACACAAAAGGCATGCTCATGGGAAAAAACAGAGCAGCATCAGATATTTTCTACACCGGTGCAATGCGCTGTGTCGGTGCGTTCTTCCGACAGAAGCATGTAAGGCCCTCTATCTCATTCCCCCCCGGGAGCCTCGGCAGTCTGAGAGAGACTCTCTGCTGTGGGAGCGTGCACAGACAGGTACAGGCTCGGCATTATGGGTAGTCGTAGTCTCTGAGCTACATACAAAAGCTCTGGGAGATGTTTATTATTAGATCGTAAAACTACCGACCAAGGCAGCTCGACGAGAGAGAGAGAGAGAGAGAGAGAAAGAGAGAAAGAGAGAGAATAAGATGCTCTGGCAAGCTGCCCTTAGTTGTGGCCCCCAAAAGTTATGCCTTCCTTCCAGGTGCTGGGGAGTAAGCCAACCGGGAAAATGGCTATTTATTTTTCTGAATGCTGTTACATGTCGTTCAAGAACATGTGAATAATTCAACTGCATTATGAAAGGTCAGAATAATGATGGTTGGCATTTTGGGACAAGATCACTGGTTAATTAAGAAATGCTGTCAATCACAGGAAGGACTATGTCAGATTTGAAAACAAAAACAAAAAAACATTGGTGAACATGACATTTCCACATTTCTTATTCAAGACCAATACATGCATGCAGACAGTGCAAGGCAGACCAAGGCCACACCCGCACCACTCTTGGTCCAGATCTGGGCCAGACCTCAGCAACATTCTTTTATTTAGAGAGTTTCAGACACTGTGGTGAGTGTAGGCCTGAGCGTCTCTGAGTGCGTATATTACATTGCACCAAACACTCTCAGCGGGCCATGGTACCTTAAATGACATGGTCCTGACAGCTGCTATCTGCCCTGTTCGTCTGTGCAGACAGCCAAACTGATGACTCCCCATTTGAAATTCCTCCATGTTTGTTTATCGCACAACCACCACACCTTCATCACCTCTCCAATCCCACCTCCACCCTCACCCCCCCAACCACCCGCCCGCCCATCCTTCGATTCCTTGGCTACACACCTGTGTCGATGTGAGTGTGCGAGTCGGGTTGTTCCTGCCTGCCTATATCCCTTTACGGCTCGGCTCGGCAGGAAATCTTATCTCCGGAACACAGCTGCGGGGCTGGACCCCGTGTCATCGCTGTGTCCTTGTGCGCCCCAAAAACGCCGTTCCCAGCGCCTCTCACGCACCGACCTGAGAGAAAAGGTTAATTTGATGCCGTGGGGGCTGAGAGTATCGTAGGTAAATACCTTGCTGCTGATATGCACTCAACACACAAACACACACACACGCACTGACACACAAATAGACACATTCACAAAGATCCACATACACATACACTTATCAGTGTGTATGTGTCTTTGTTTTACACATACAGTACATACATACACACACACACACACACACAGAGTGCTATACTTAGAACACAGTCGCCGAGCTACGCACACACACACACAGACACACAGTCATTTACACAAACACGCAGCACACACGTTCACCCTCACATGCACCTCTGGCACTTGTATTTATTGGCCTTGTTAAGCCCTGACTGATTTATAATATTTATAAGAGTCATTAAATCTCCCTGCCATCTCCCATATCCACCGCCGATGTGGGAAGCCGATGATTCATCTGCGCCACTCTCGGCGATATCAAGGACTTTGTGTGCGGGGTGATGGGCCGCCTCCTCTGGCAGGTCTCTGTCATCACTCGCTCTGCCTGCACTCGCGCTCCCACTCCCGCCCAGCACACTGCCTGGCCTTTCATCTCCACCAAGGGTTCTCCAAACACGGACGGATAGCAACTATTTTTCCTCACCGCACGTAACATCGCGGATAGGCGAGCACAGACTGCTGATAAGGAAACCATTAGCCATGCTTAAAGGAGAAATCCCATGTGATTCAACCGATAGACCCGTTGCTTGAGGTCACCAAGTATTAGCTGCAGGCAAAGGAACAAGAGAATTTGATACAACATAGCTAACAGCTAGCATTTACTGAATGGGGCAGTGAGTGTCTGTGGTCAGTTAATTTAATATTAGCTGCCGGGTTCACTATTTGGTCTATACTGTATCAAATTCTCTTTTTCTTTTTTCCTACTGACAGCAACTCGGTGACTCCAAACAACAGGACAATGTATTGATTGGTTGATTGATTGATTGCAACTGATTTACAGATTCATTTACATGAGGGTTGTGCCCGGTAATAAGATGACTGATCTACTGTACTGTAGATCTAGCTGTCTTACCAATCCATAAATCAGCCTTGAAAATGAAAAACAAAAAGGTCAGCAAACAATATAGATTGTAATATAAATATATATATATATAAATTAAAAAATCCACCTATCGACAAATTAGTTTTGGTGACATATTTGTTTTCGCTGGAGGGGAAAAAAAAATAAAATCTTTGGAACTGGTTAACACAGAACCCTCCGCACCGGCTTGCATGTGGTCTGTGTTTGCTCTGTGCATGTGGGTAAATGTTTTGATGAAATCTGGCCAGCCGCCTTTCCCTGCCATCTGTCGGAGTGGGCAGAGCGAAGGTCAGACTCCAGAGCTGCGCTGATGGCACCAGCCTGCATGTCCGCAGCCTTTTGTTAGGGGCGGCAGAGACCAGTCATGCTCTCCCAGAACGGGGATCAATAATGATGATTTTTTTTTTTTTTTTTGGACTGAACACAAACTCGTCAGGTTGCAAATTTTGGCAGAGCGGCCAAATGGGATTATGTAAAAGCAATATGTTGTTGTTCTGTGCGTACAATGTGTTTGTATGAGTGAATAATGGGTGTGAGAGTGTGAATATCTGTGTGTATGTGTTTATGTGCATTATCTTTTTCCACTCTATCTGTGTGGGTGTGGTTGTGTTTTTTTTTCGTGCACTGTATGTGTGTGTGTGTGTGTGTGTGTATGTGTGAGAGAGAGTGCAAGAGCGAAAGAGAGATAGAATGATAAAACAACAGATAGACACAGTGTCTGTGTGTTTTTCAGTGAGGAAAAAATTGGCAAAGAACAAACACAGCAAAGCATTTCATAACACGCTCTATGTTAAATAGAGCGCTCTGAGCCGCACACAGCAGGTGCCCTTACTGTGTGTGTTTGTGTGTGTGTGTGTGTGTGTGTGTGTGTGTGTGTGTGTGTGTATGTGTATGTGTATGCATGTGGGGGGAAGAGTGACTTCTGTTTAGGGAAAAATCCACAAGCTCCCCAGTCAGGGGTAAACCTCCACCTGGCCCCTCGCCAAGGGAGGGAAGCAGCAGAGAGAAAGAAAAAGAGAGGAGAAAGAGAGTGAGAGAGAGGACAGAAAGAGAGAGAGGAGAGGGAGGAAGAGAGAGAGGGGTAAAAAGGGAGAGGAGGGGAGAGAGAAAGAGAGGGAGAGAGAGGGGGGGAAGAGAATGAGAGAGAAGACAGAAAGAGAGAGAGGAGAGAGGAAGAGAGAGAGAGAGAAAGGGAGAGGAGGGAGGAGAGAAAAAGAGAGAGAGAGAAGGAAAGGGAGAGGGGGATTTAAATGGCGGCACGTGGCAGAGTGCACAATTACAGTACACAGCCACTGACAGGTGCAGTGAGCCTTTGCAGGATATGGCCTCTCTCTCCGGATCCCTCATCTCATAGGGTCTCTGTGCTCCGTCCTCAGGCCAGTTCTGTGAGGTACTGTACTGTAGGTGCTTGTCAAAGCCATGGCCCAGGACATGGCAAATTGTCAATAGGGCATGTGGCTCTGTGTGACACAGTCGAGAGGAGCTCATTTTTTGTCTCTTGCGGCGCCTAAACTCACAGATGGCGGAGTAGGGGAACAGGAAGAAGCCCAAACACTTGAACACATGAGGCCTCTTGAGAACAGATGAACCACAGTGGAGGCTTGACTTTGATATAAATAAGTTGGAGTTCCTCGCTAACGCATTGTGTGTTTTCCATTCATAGACGAATCTGTGCACTGAGGCTTCCCAAACTAGTCCAGAAGTATGCTTAGATAAAACTCTCTATGTCTCTCCGAGATAGATAGGCCCATGTTTCACAATAAGACTTTTGGAGACAACCTCTGTTGATGATTGGAGCTTAGGTAGGGGCTGGAGGATTTGGGGGAGTTATCTAAGTTTGACACGTCTAAACCCTGCCAATGCCTCAGAAAGGTGAAGCTCAACACTGTGACCAGATTTCAGAAGGACAGCCAGCCGTGTTCGCTGGGGATCTAGTACCTCTAATCCACGACCAAATCTGGGCAAGTTCTCCCCTGCTGAGAGGGAGATGGAACGAGCATTTACACAATATAGGAATGGAGTGAAACAAAACTTTAATGGGAAACCCCATTCATTTTTTTTCAGGATAGGAAGCTGGTAGGGTGGAATATTACAACTGCTCATTTATGGGGTGAATTTAGAAGGACTATAAATTTAAGTTAATTTGCAATGACATTGCACATTGAAAACCGCAAGGGTTGTATCACAGTATACCATACGCATACCATAAATTGCCGCATGAAAGAATGGTAGAACTGTGGAGTGGTTGAACAATACAATAAAAACAAAGTTAAAAAAATATATAGCCTATAGTATAAATAAAAAAAAAATGAATAACCTCAGGCTGACTCGGAACACAAATAAAAAGCCTCACCTCAAACTTCACTCAGTGCTAGTGGCTTTGAAGGAGCTTGCAGAAGAAATGGAGAGGGTTTTTGTTTGTCTTATACTTCCTAATCCCTCCAAATTTGGGGGAGCTGGTTTGTTAGATGCTACAGATTCCACCTGAATCATTATTGCACACAGTGAATCTTTGCATTACTACCATGTAAATATGGCTCTTTGTGAAGTGTTGGGTAGTTAATAAATGCATTTATAAGACCCAGTTTTATGTGGTGCATAATCCAACATGTGAGATGGAGGGGGGGTGCTTCATATAAACTGTAGCTTCATCCCCTAACCTTTGGTTTTCTTTTTGACAAAGAACCTATATTCATTTGTTTAGTTGTAATATTGAACCTCTTTCTTTTAAAACACAAGCCAGCACCGAGAGCAGAAAAGCCTTGTTCCAATTACACAACAAATTCAGAGCAGATCCCTTCCATTACACAGCTAAACGTAGCTGTAGGAATGTATTGTCGACCATGTGACTGTTGCTACGGAAGGAATGGCTGAATTTACCTTTTGAGGAGGAAAATGGGAAGCACGTGCAGCGAGACTCAGAGAGCATTCGACTGTTGTTGACACCTCGCTTGCAAAGCTTAAGTGGCAACGCTTAAGAAATAACTGTGAACCATTACATCTCATCAAGCTGAAAAGAGAATGGAGTAAGAGAAAAACAATAAGGGAGAGAGAGAGTGAGGGAAGAGAGAAAAGAGAGAAGAGAGAACATAACGAGATGGAATGAGATTAAATGAGATAGGACGGGAAAGAAATCAATTGAGGGTGAATCTCATTAGTTTGGAGGTAAATATACGCAAAAGAAAACGAATTGTGTATTTTTCCCTTGTCAATTTGTACAAAACACTTTTGATCCCGACAAAATAGTTGTTTCTCTGTGCCATAGACGAACAATGTAAACAGCCTGTAAATTGGAAGCCATTTTTTAAGGCACAATAGAGCTCTCATCAATATGCTTTGTAATTAGCATTGTTGGCTCATCATAAATATTGAACTCTATTCAAATCATTAAAAAAGCACAGGAGAAACAGATGGGAGCTGGGAGTTAATGTAAGATTCTTTCCATCTCTCCCTCTCTATTTTGGAACATGGAGTCCTCCGAGGCCAAAGCGATGCCGATATTTTCAAAGGCATTTGATAGCGAACGAACTTCAAAAAATCAGGACAATGGCTAAGCTTTCTTGTAACAACAAGGCAAAGCATGCGCCACATTAAACACAAGTGTCTACCTGAGGACTCTCTCTGTTTGGGAGACATATTTCAGCTGGCTTCTGGGCTGTGAGAACTGATGCGGGTTGAGTGTGTAGGAAAACTACTAAATAGGCTACAACTCTGTTGTACCTCCACAATTACCCTCACTTTCACAGCATGATTAGTGACCTAGCCCTACGACCTTAGTGCCTCCTTAGTGTGACAATCTGGCCTTTGACTAAAGCCAACTGCCGTCAGTGCCGTTAATATGCAGCAGTAGAAAGAGATGTAGATGTGGGCAGAACTTCAGGGACATAGTTTCTGAGTACAAAAATCAAACTGGGAACGGAGAGCAACAGATAAAGGTCCATTGTCCATTTGGACTTGTGATAAGTCAAGGTGTCCCTTTCAGATTAAAGCCGTTCTTTTGAGTGTCAGGTGTTAAGTGCAGGTTTTGTTGTCTGCCCCTCAGTCCAAATTAACAGACCACATTAAAGATTAGCTTTTGTGCAGCGAGCAAACACAGCCAAGCTTCTCAAGGGCACTGGGCCAATGTAGACGCTGCAAACAGACTGATGACTGCAGCACAAAATAACAATTTCCCAATTATATGGGTGCCTAGAGAATGAACAAAAATAGTGGACATTACCACAGCCAAGCACTGAACGAGAAGCCAACAAAAAACAGAGGATCGTTCTCGGAAGTGGTGCATGCATGATTATGACTGAAATCTAATGTCTAAAACTATCAGCGGGTGCATGAAATCAATTCAGCAATCTGATAAAACCTTGAATAGCCGATCTGACCCAAATGACAATGCTTAGCTCCTCTCTGTGCCTAAAACATGGACGAAAATGTGAAAATGTATAGCCTAAGTGTCTTGTACAGGCTACTAGGTTGTGGTATGGTGGTTCATCACTGTATCAATGCATGCCAACACGTTTTTACAAATTCTTCACATGGTGGTTATAAAATGCAAAAAGACATTATTCCCCCAGCTGACCTTTTTCTCCTGTCAAGGGTTTAGTGAAGTCTGTAGGTCCCAGAGAAAACAGTACCTGAACTAGAGAACTGGTTATAGGATGGTATGTTAATGGTTGTTAATGCAAGTATTGCTGGATAACATCTACTGACACCAGGACTCCACAAATTAATTCAACGAATACAGCATGAAACTCTGACAAAGTTCTCAGAGTAAAGAGTAAAGACGTTCTTCATAATATGCCTAAGAATAATATTGGGTTCATTACGTCATCCCATTATAAGGAATATTTTATGATTCCCGTCCAAAATGGACCACCTACTATGAAGATGGCACAGGACGCATAAAGCATGGATCAGGAGTCTTTTAAAAAGATCCACCCAGGCACAAACCCCTTCCATAAACCTGACCCTGAGTGCTTTGCCCTGGGTGAGCAGGTAATTACAGTGTGTTGACCACACTGCACCAAACAACCCTAAACTTACTTATTTTTCTGCGAGCGGTCCGTTGGCTGAGCTCTTCTCTGAGCCTGGCATGCACATCCATTTGCAAAGGAAACAGGCATGGTGGGGTGACACCAATGCCCTCAGGGTGTTCTCTCAAGGGCAGACATTACCCAGCGGTGGGGTTAAAAGCTTGTTAAAAGCCTTAAGCTAGTGTGTTTGCTATTTTGCCCATATTCATAACCCCGGCAATAAAACTGGCCCCCTCTGGTCATTTCATCAAATCAAAGGCATTAATGCTATGATACATTATGTTGATAATATGGCCTCACTTTGTGATGAAGGGGTAACCAGCAGCTCTTCTGGATGCAAATCACTCGGGTCAATGGCTGTGTCCGAAAGAGTAAAAATGCTGCCTTCAAAGGAAGCATTTGGGGGCAGCAAGGCAGCAAGGCATGTCTGAATAGGATAAATGCATAAAATGCTGCCTTCGAAGGTACCTTTGCTTTGCCCAATTTTGAAGGAAGCATATATGAATCCTTCATGCTGCCTTCAATGTCCAATGTTCTATAGAATTATGTAGCCAGCTGTCGGTATCTTGACAAGGGTCCTTGAACAATTAAATAAACAAAAAGACTAGCTACTGTAGGTTGTCTGAATCAAAGTTTTAAGCCGGTGCCTTGATGCCTTCTACAGCAGGTAACTTCTTAGACAGTGAGGGCAGCAAGACGTTGCCTTCCCGTTTCAGACACACTGAGTGAGTTTAGTCAGATGAGTTTATGAGTGCATTTATGTGCAATAATGTAAAGGTGTGTGTGTGTGTGTGTATGCATGACTATTTTGCTATTACCTCTAGTTTAGTCATAGTTAATGAATAAGAGTTAGTTGTGTTCCATTGTTAAAAAACACTAATTTGCTCTGAAAACAGTAAGATGGTTGTGGAAATACGTTTCTTGAGGTTTACTTTTTGCAGGGTCAAGTCAGCACTTCGAGGTAAGAGAGTGGCCTGAATTCAATTAAAGAGATGTACTGTGACTCTCTAACAAGCCCTTCTTTCATGAAAGGGTAGGCTATTTTGTTGTAAGAACATAGCATGCCTACGAGTGATTCCAGAAATACCACTGCTTCAAGCATTTAGCAAAATGCGCAGAGTAGACAAAGGCGTCAGGGTGTTGAGAAGAGCTCTTCACACCGATAGAAAATTCAGTGTGTGTGTGTGCGCATGTGTCTGAGCACAACATGTGTATTTGAAGTCTGTAATTAAGCAAAATTACAGATGTGTATACAGATGTGTATGATCACATGTACATTGTGTGTGTTACGTATACCTGATCTTCTGTATAAGTAAACTGTGTGTGTGTGTGTGTGTGTGTGTTTGTGTGTGTGAGTGTGTGTAGAATAGAAAATATGTTAAAACGGTATGAGACAGGGTGTGGTGCTCTAAGATGTGGAAAGGTCACGCATGTGTGTGTGTGTGTTTGTGTGCGCAGGGATGTGAAAAGAGGCAAAATCTCAAATATGTGTCCAAGTTGGCACCTGCCTTTTCAAGGTAGAGGTGCTGCAGCCAACTGCGAGCACAGCACCCCTGTTTCTGTCGACTTGACCTGAATTGTATCTGAACAAATCAAGAGTTAATTCACCCCTCCTGACCTAACTCCTCCCAGACCAACCAGATTCATACCAATGAACTTGGAATCAGTAATGAGATATTATCATGAAACAGTACTCAGCTTGAACATTTCCTGGAATATTCATTCAATAACCTACAAGCACAAACTTTCAAGATATCTTGGTGGGGTATCATAAATGTATGCTGTGCTAAGACAGCAGCAAGGACCTCCAGACCCTACTTCCTGTTTACCTAACAGCTTAAAAAAGGGAAGGAGACCATCAGCAGGATCAGACTTGTTGAGGCATGTACTTGAGAGTGGAGTCGGTCGCAAGGCCATGTTGACAGCTTCCAAAAAGTGGAACACAAGCCAGGCAGCATTGCAGTTCCTTTTGAGTGTGCTTAAAGTGCCACATTGCCACAGCTCACAACAATAGCAACACTGCTCGAGGAGTTTTAAGCTGTGCGTCAAAGGAAGGGGAAATTGGAGAAGGAGAGAACAACTTTGGCAGTAGATGGGTATAGCTGGCTGTTAAACGCAACCTGTCAGGGCTGCCATCCCCAAAAGGCATCAAGGGGTTATCACACCTGAGCTGCCCAGTCTGACTGAACTGAGACTGTGGTGACTGGCACACCAAAAAAAAAACAGCCATCTGCGACCATTTTGTTTGGTAGTGATGGGTGGGTGTACTTGAGGGCGGAGGGCTTTGCTGTGCCATCCTTATCAAATATCACGTGACCCATCACGCAAACATGATTCAGATTGCCAGCTGTTGTGAGAGAGAGAAGAGGCGAGAGAGAGAGAGAGGCTTCGCTTCTTCTACTGTAATGTGTTGTCTAACTGACATGATTCATGGAAGCGAGAAGTGGGAGCGCAAGCTAAGTTATGGAATGTTACCGTGTGACTGTTCGCCCAGTGGCGATTAGACATGGTTTGGTGACTGCTGGTCAGCCGGACATTCTCAGAGATTAGATTTGATTAAAGGAGACTCGAGGCCACATTGTGTATTTTGGAGAGAGACCATCACATCACAGAGAGGACCCTTGAAGTCTAGCACAATTTATATGTATCAGGAGGGACACAATTTAGGGGAAAAAAAACTAATTTGAAGCTATCCATTTCTGTGCAACAAAGACCTTGACTGTAAGGGTGTGTGTGTGTGTGTGTGTGAGAAAGAGAGAGAGAGAGAGAGAGAGAGAGAGAGAGAGAGAGAGAGAGAGAGAGAGGAAGAACAAGAAAGGGAGAGAATTCTTGTACATGTACAAACACACTGCCACATTTAGCACGAGTGTGTAATCAAATAGATTTCTGAAGCCCAGCGTTTCCTGATGACCCTGTTGATCTAAATTTCCATCCCCGCACTTCTCCTAATTCGGTTATGTTCCAGCTATGAGAATGAAGATGGAACAAATGCCTTTCTTCATCTGGACCCTTAAGTCATTTATTTTAAAATCTGACAAGAGTTGCAGCTGTGTGCACACAAACACTACAAAGCGTTCGGGGATATACAGCTATATGGCAAAAGGCCTGACTGTCATCACCGTGGAACGATTGAAACTACACATTATAGGCACGACTGATTGCGCTCACGGGCAACCGTAACCATCGCGGAGCGTACGTCATTACGCTTCTCCTAAAGCTTTCAGTAACCACTGACACCCATAACCCCTCTCAATGATCACACTTTCATATGGGAAGCGCTCCCACGGTTATATTGTGAAGGCACAGTGGCGTGCAGCAGCAAAAATCGGGAGGAGCACCAATGCAAGTCCTTTGTGTTTCCGAAGCATCCAGCGTTACACGTGAATAGGAAAAACATTTATTTTTCTTCTGTTTAACACTTGGACTAACCCGTGAACCGGGCTCATTACACAAGGGTATCTGTGTGAACATTACCGTGAAAGAAACGCCATAAGGCTTTTCATGACATCTGGGGTTAGATGAGTCGCTTTACGCACAACATGCAGCTTCAACCGCACACACACTCAATATACCTCAATTCAGAAGCGCGGTTACAACTTACCAGCTGCATCCCACAAATGAAAGCCAGCGTACATCGTCCGCTGCAACAGCCCATGATGAACGCTACACTGGTTGTCCCTTTCCACGTGGGTCCGTATTCCTCCAAACTGACTGAAAATCACCACTGTTGTTGACCGGGATGTGGCTGCCGGACCACCACAGCAGCAGCGACGCGGCGTGCCGTTAACACCTGGTACACTTCCAGGCAATATCAATCAGTTAAATCGTATCCTCTTACTGCGGGCATACCTCCTCGTACAATCATCCACCTTTTACCACAGAGACGATAAAAGCTATTTGGAGCCAATGAAAAAAAACGCCTCTGAATTTTAATTAGACAAGCATTTGAACGGACGGCGATGATGACAGCGACCGTTCCCAGTAGAAGATTCTGAAAGTCCGTTTGCTCCTGGTTGACTCCAAGCTTTTCTCAGAACTGTTGGGTGTATGCTCCAAAGCCCAATTGTGAGAGTGAACAATTAAACCGATATCCAAAAAGGCCAGTTTTGATTGAACATATCACAGGGGAAATGTCCGCTTTCAATGATAGTTCGCAGAAGCCCTTACAGGGGGTAAAGCCTAAATTTGAGATGAGAAATGTCACTCTCCTCCACAACGGTCTGCCGCTGAGACAAAGCAATCCAGTGTTGTTTATGGCGATGGGGCTGCTTTCATCGCTCCTCCCTCCACGGGTCGTTGTGTGAAACTGAATTAACCCGGCTAAAACAGAAATGAAATGTATTATGCACACATACCAAAGCCGCCGGCTAAATGGGCAACGTCTCAAACCCGTTACGTGCTATTTCTTTGTCTTCCGAATATGCGACATATCTTTCCCTTGATGGAAATCGATATAAACGTACAGTGTCTTGAAAATCCGGTGCATCCTTGGTTGCCAACTCTCTTCAATTGTCAGTTGCCCGCCAAAGCGACACTTTTAAAAAGACAGTTGTTTAGAATAGTGTCCCGAAGATTTATCCAGTGACAGATACTGACAGAAGCACCAAAGGGGGACAATAGCCGAGGAACACTTCGCCTAGTCGCCAGCTCTACCATCTGACGCTCCAGATTGAATGAGCCGCACGCAGTGTTCCTCACCGCGGGGATGCAACTAGGTTTCTTTCTCACGCTGTGGGCTGGAGCTGAGGCGAATACCGCGCGCAGCTGAAGGCTCGTGCATCCTTTGAATCCACTGGATTAGCTTTCTGCTTCGTTTCTCAGTGGGCGTTTATTGCCAGGGAGTTGAGATTTGATACTGAACTAATGATTATAGCCGATGCAATATCGCCTGGCGGTTGTGGAGAGCTAGTCGCATGTTCAAGGTGGAGAAATTGATCGACATTTAGTCTACTTGCCCAGAGTCGCCCTAGAGATTAAGTGGGTTAGGAAATTAGTTTGATTTTTTTTCCCCAAATGTAAATAGTCTAGGCTTCCTACACTGTGCGCTTTCTCCTCAAGACCTTATGGTATTTTCAAAAATAAATCTTGATCGAAGTGATTTATCAGTCTTTTCATATGAATCTTAATCATAAGTACGTATTTTAATTATATGACTGCAAAGTCATATAGGGCAGCTTCTGACAACAGTCTCATGTTCTATCAGTTTTATAATTTAGCAAAGGGAATGCTTCTAGTGGAGTGTCTGGATGTCTTTGGTGACAAGCCACCGCGAGAGCTGACAGTATTGATTGAACTTTTTGACTTTGTCTTAATTCGAAGGTCTGATAAAGTTATCAAGGCTTGGAAGCCTGCTCTCCACCTCCGCTGATAACTTGGCTTTGAAGGTGACACTCTTTCCCATCGCTCGTCATTGAAGTAAAAATTGTGGTGAGTATTTACGCCACAGAGAAAATGAAACTGAAAAGGTTACCCAGAGATGTCTTGGTTTCCAGAGACTTTCTTTTTCATGTAGAAAGCTACATTTTCCCATGATTGATTAGACCAGCATGGAGTTATTTCGTAAATTAATACACACTGTTTCTGCAATGTTCATAGATGACATTAATGTGATGTATGCACTAGGCCTATAGCCAACTGAAACTTTCACATTAAACTGCAGTAATCTACATTTGAATTGAATGGGAAACCTACAAATAGCAGTATAAAATGCAACAGTTACATACATACATTTGCAAAATTAGTCCCCAAAAGTTGCTTGAAATCACAACCTCATTGAAAGAACATGCTTGTTCAACCACAGCCTTCTCATTTCTCTCATACAGCTGCAAGATCTTGTAATTATTTCCTTCTTTAGAGGCATGTAGGCCTATGAATTTAAATGCTCACACTCTCTGAGAGAAGCAATGGCTCAGAATATGAACAGAGATCAGTAGAATCCTCCGAGCAATAGAGGCTTCTCATTTCAGAGTCAGGCATGTATTCCCATGGAGTATAGCATCAATTATCTCAGAGACAAGGATGTCAACAGAGAAAATGAGTCTAATAACATTCAGTGGAAGCACGCCATGCAAACAGAGCTATCCATAGCACAATAGTTGGGGGTGATAGGTATTACTCACACTGACGGACTGTTTGTCGCGTTAGTTTGCTTGTTATTCAGGGAGGTGTCCATTAATTTTCATAGTCATCTAACACTTCCATGTCACCTTATGTCTGTGTTTGCTTGGCTTGGTTCAGTCCTGAGCAATAAGCAGATGTACTGTTGAATGTTTTATGTCTGGCAGCTCTGTTTCTACGAGACAGCCGGCTATAAGCTGAAAGGATGCAAGCATCTTGCAACTTTCCTTGAAGACAGTTCTGATTTCCAAATCAGAATTTGGAAGTCAACAGTCCACAAATGGAAAGAATTCTTTGTTTGGAACGGTTTCTAATCTGACTGAGTAACATTGTACTTGATTTCAACACACGGTATCATGAGCATTAATGACCGTTGTCATTAAGTGTTATTCGTTTTTTTATAGTATTGTAAAGATGACACTGTTTGGGATGCAGCCATTCCAAAAACCAAGTGACACTTAATGACAACAGTCATAAACATTAATGAAGTGTCATTAATATTCATGACACGTCATGTTTATGATAGGCTCATGTCACTCATATATGTCTACACCCTCATGTGAAAGTCCTTAGGAATTGGAACTTAGCAGGTTATCTTGGTCTCACTAGAAGTCCCCACGGTGCTATTTAGCTGGTGTCTTGCAACACTGCGTGCTGCTGATATGTATTAGGCTCAGTCAGTGTGTGTGCTGCCCTTTGAATCCCCCACCCTGGATTAGTACATTCAGTGAATTGTATAGACCAAGACCATGGATTACATTTCTGCTTGCAGAAGGCCGGCAGCACTCAAGCAACAGATTCACTCTGAACACCATTGTGAGTCTTTTTCCCCTGTGCATCACAAGTACTGTATAGAGTACTTAATGGTGCTTTTTGTCCTCAACACGAACTAACAAGTAAATGGGGCATAGTGTCTTACTTTCAGTGTAATTTCGCTATGCCCCATTCACTTACCAATAGTTATTGGTTTATAACTCGGCCTATGTTGCATCAATTTTTTTTTGTTCTTTTTGCTACAGGCAGAATTCAGTGAACTCTAGGGCTATGGATTGATTCACACCAAACTTCTCGTTCAATGTTAAGGTAGTGGCTTGCAGGCAGTGCTGCCTGGAAGGTGACGTTAAGGGCTCAAAACACCATCAAGCCGTATTCCTAACGCTAATCCTCATCCTAAACCTACACTGTTGTTTTTTTTTTTTTTTTTGCCTTCAACGGTGCCTTCCAGGCAGCGCTGCCTAAAAGGCACCATTGAAGGCAAAAAAGACCAGTAGAGCCTTCCCTGACTAAAACCATAGTAAACAGGGCTGTGCCTGTGTGTTTATAGACTAAGCCAATCCAATATGGCGGCATTAGCAGAGAACCCAATGACCTGCTGACAGGGCCACAGTGGAATCTCAGCTAGGGCCTGAGGACCTGAATCTTTAGCTAATTACCAAAAAGAGGTTGACATTCATCAAATGAAGGAACAACTTCACCATCCCCTGTACCTGTCTGGCGTCTTTGGGCTCTAATGGAAGTCCGTGTTAGTGGGACAAGAGGTGGTGAAGTGCTTATATAAGCACTGCTAATGAAGCAATTAAATTCAACAACAATGCCTTTGGTGCAACGGCTCAATAATTAATATTTTAATAAGGGACGTGACAGGCCCCTGTCGGGTGCCCCAGTGCCCCCTAGTGGTTCAAGAGATGAAAGCAGTTCAGTTTTGCCTCACCCATGTTTCTTTGGAGTCACTTTTAATTAGATGGAATAGGCTTGGCTGGAGACTGTGTGTGGGTCTGGGGAGGACTTTAGCTGCTAATGTGGTGGATCTCTGCAGTGAGGTTTCACTGTTTCTGTCGCACATGGGTTTGTCTTAGGGAGGCTGTAGCACCCCTGCCCGCTCCCTCCCTCTCCCTGTCTCTTTCTCTCTCTATCTCTCTCTCTCTCTCCCTTCCTCTTTCTCTCCCTCTCTCTCCCTTCCTCTCTCTCTCTCATGTCCCCTAACTGTTCACCTCTGTTCTGAACTGTACATGATTTACCTTATTTGATGTACTTCTGACAGAGACAAGGGTGTTGAGCAATGACTTCACTGTGATTGTATGCACATGTGTATGAGACAGAGAGTGAGAGTTGTGTTTACTTTCAGTTGCATACACACACACACACACACACACACACACACACACACACACACACACACACACACACACACACACACACACA
>JASCQY010000048.1:13126267-13140966 GCA_030264315.1 Sardinella tawilis | reverse complement strand
TTATAATGACCCCCCCCCCCCCCAACACACACACACACACACACACACACACACACACACACACACACACACACACACGTACACCACCTCCCTAAACATTGAGAAATCAAGCAGTACATGACAACTTGAAGAGATGGATCTGTGCGCAAGAGGCCTCTATAAATCTATAACAATCTTTTCCAAAGGAGCCACTGTCATGAATTGTAATCTGACATGCATTTTATTTCTCTTTTTTTTTGTTCATTTCTAAACAGATAAACCCAAACCTAAGGCTAAAGAAACTAAAGGTATAGACCATTGCTGAGATTAAGTTCATGCATGCTGCTTTATCCAAAAAAAACAACCACAGAGCCTGTTTAGCATTTTAACCCCCACAGATGGCCACGTATACAAACCTAACAAGGGCAGGAATAAGGTGAAGTCCAAAGATCAGCGAGAGTGTAACTATAAGGAAATGAATGCCAAAGCTTGCCCTCCTCCATCTCCTCCAGTCTCACAGGCAGTCTGGGGAGAGCTGAGCCTGCTGGTTGGACCTACAGTACAGACGGATGAGTCACGTTGTGCGCAGGTGTAATTAGATCAGCTTTTTACTAACACAACTAGGTCTGCCCAGCAAGCTGTTTGCGCTACTGGCCCATGACAACATGTCAGATTTGAACATTAAACCAAATGGACAAAAAGATCAAGTCAAAATATGCCTTGTTGGTAGAAATGTGCAATTTTGACTGTCAAAGCTGTTTAAGCTTGTCTGCTGATTTTATGCATTATTTGGTGTTCATCTGTCAACTGAATGCTGGGAGGGAAGCCCCTGACTGTTTTGTGTTGAATATTTTTTTTAGACTCAAAGCCACCATCTTGTGGCTGAGTACACAAGTGCAATCTACAGTATACAAGTGCACAATCTGTAGGCTACTGAACTGCTGATAAATGAATAGCCTACTGTACAGTACATGCTGAATTATTGCTTACTTGTACCTTACAGCTAAACCTGAAAAACCTAAATCAGAGAAAATGAAAAAGCCAGCAGGTATTTATTTTGTTATATTTAAATGTACTTTTGAAATGCAGTTTCCACAATCTGCAGTAACAAATAGCCAAGCAATTGCTACACAAGAGCAGAAATAGACTTTACACGTCTAGACATGCATACACTGTAAGACAGCATGTAATGTGTTAGTTTTACATTGCTACAGCAAAAAAAGAAAAGGTTGCCAAGAAAAATTATAAAGACAAAGATGGTATGGAATTGTTTTGCTCTGATAGTTCATGTTCCTCTTCATTGAAGAGTACAGCTTGACATTATGCTCAATATACAGAGTGTATCTCATGAATCTAGTCATTTGCCTCTGCAACTACACATTACAGAAAGGGAAGAGAAAAAGTTGAAGACGACAAAGGATAAAGATGGTATGGGGGCCTCATGCTTTATAGGGATAAGTTGGCTAAATGTAAGATATTCACATGGGTGCGCTAGTGATGGCATCTACAGTTAGTGTAATGTTTCTTGTCCCTAGACCAGCCTGAAAAGAAAAAAGGTGCTAAAGAAGGTACTGCATATTAGCTACATTGTCTGCTTCTGTAAAGTCACGCTGCGATTTGGATCTGCTTTTCAGATTCTTTGCCTTAATCAGAATACATTCTAAGCTGGCTTTGGAGCAAATTAGAAAAATCAAACTGGAGTGTGTGACTTTGTTTTTAAGGGTGTGACTTTGTCTTTGTGTATTGTTATTCTACAGCTAAAAAGGAGGAAAAGGTGACCAAAACAGATAAGAAGGGTAGGCTAGCTCCATGTGCTTTGGCTCCAAAGTAGACTAGTTGAGCTTTGCCTTTTCTTTGTGCTGTATGCTGACATCTGATGTGAAAATGTTGTATGTGGCATATCACAAGAGTAAACAGAAACATTAGAGAACTTTAGCTTTAATATTCAGCTCCTGTATTCCGCCCCATAATGACAAGTTAAAGGCTGACTCAACTGCAGATTGCATTTTTTTTGACAATGTAAAGAATGGTTGCAGCAATCAAGTTAGTAAGAAATTATTGACTTAGTACACTATGCTTACTGTATATTACAGCCAAGAGGGAGGTAGAGATGAAGAAATCAGATCATAAATGAAAGCTCCAAGCACTTTTGCCTTTAGCTAGCAATAGAGCTCTGGCATTTTCAACAACAACAACAACAACAACAACAGCAACAACAACAACAACAACAATAATAATAATAATAGTAAGCAACATGCTTACAGTTACATGCTATACAGTCTGTGCCATATCAAATTATATGTTGGCTTCAGTTTAGAAAAACTGAATTTGGGTGGAGGCTAATTTGAATCAATGACTTTGAGCATCATCCTTTCACAGCCAAAAAGGAGGAAAAAATGAAAAAGCCAGATGATAAAAAGGGTATAGTATGATACACTATCGCCTATTTGAGCTTTGCTACAATGCTTTGTATTTGTAATATGCTGTCATTATGGCCAATGTTTGCAACTGTCAGCATAAAGTACTGTTGAAAAATCTAGATGTGAGTGACAGCTTATAGTTTAACCTCAGATAGGAGGTGCATCAAGCATGAGCACATTTAAAATAACAGTGTTGCATCATCATAATTGACTAGGTACATTATGCTTGAATTGCAGCCAAAAAGGATGAAAAAGTGAAGAAACCACATGATATAAAGGGTATGAAAGGTCCATGTGCTTTCGCCTTCTGTTAGCAAAAGAGCTGTAGCATTTTAATGTGTTTACAGTATATGATTTAGCCTACTGCGCAGCCTGTGTCATGTCATATGATGTGCTCGCTTTGGTTCAAATGAGAATATGCTAAATCAGATTAAAAGAAAGTAAAACGCAGCTCTGTATCAAATAACTTTGTGCATTATCCCTTTACAGCCAAAAAAGAGGAAAAAATGAAAAAGACAGATGCTAAGAAGGGTATGATAGCTCCATGTGCTTTTGCCAAATATTAGACTAGTATAGATCTGCCATATAGCCTAACTTAGTGCAATATGCCAAATATTAGACTAGTATACAGTAGATCTGCCATATAGCCTTAGTGCAATATGCTTGTACTTTTCGTGTGTAATTCGCTTACTGCTTATCATTTAGTATATCACTCAAAATACTCAATTAGGTGCAAGATGAGAAACACAACATAACAGTGTAGTTTGCAGGCGATGATCAGCTTTTGTGCATCAAGCATAGGCCTGAGCTTTGGTGACCAGACGTCCCCAATTTCTGGGAACAGTCTCTGTTTTTGGTGGTCTGTCCCCGGTCAAATACAAGAAACCAATGTTGTTTCCTATTTTTGAGAATCCATAGACCTGTTGTTTGGCCTGGTGCTATCAAAGCAAAACAAAATTTGATACAACATAGTGCAAATAATAACCCGGAAACTAACACTGGGGGAATGGGCCACAGTATCTTTCTTTCAATTTCATTTCACTATGCCCCACTCAGTTAATTGTTGTTGGTTTGGTATTCGGTCTTAAATTTTCTGGCTCTTTTTCCTATAAACAGTGTTCAGCGACCTTGAACAAAAGGGCCATTGATTGACTTCTTTAATGATATTCACTGTAGAAATAGGAACGTCCCTGCTTTTCATCTCAAAGGTCTGGTCCCCTTAGCCTAATCAGTTTTTGTTGAAATTACTGGTCAAACATACTGTAAGTCGCTATATTTCACCCTGATCAAGACACAATGCTACAGCAGATTGCATTCTTGGACAACAACAACATGAGTAAAAGCGTAATTGGTATCAAATGTTTGACTTTGTGCATTATCCTTTTTCAGCCAAAAAGGAGGAAAAGATGACAAAGACCGATGACAAAAAGGGTATGAGATGCTTTTGTCAACAAATAGGCTATTTGAGCTATTTGCTACATGCTAATGACTATGGCCAAAATATGCAAGTGGGGTAAGGAAGTAGATGTGATAACTTGCTGAATTATTGCTTACTTGTACCTTACAGCTAAACCTGAAAAACCTAAACCAGAGAAAGTGAAAAAGCCAGCAGGTAGTTAGTTTCAATAGTTTCATTATATGGTAAGCGTAAAGTAACAGTTTGCCATTTCATCCTTAAATGACTGAGTAGGCCAATTGTGCTTCATTACAGCCAAAAAGGAGGAAAAAGTAAAGAAGACAGATGACAAAAAGGGTATGATATGCTTTGGCCAGCAATTGGGCTTTGAGCTTTGCCATAATATATTTCTTTTATTTGCAATATGTTAATCATTATGGCCAATATTTGCAAGTGATATAAAAGCAGTCTGTTACTGTAGGTGTGATAACTGATAGTAATTCAGTTTTGCATCATTTAAGTTTGGCCGCATTATCACTCCAAGGACTGACCTAGTAGACCTACATTTATTATGCTTAAATTAAATTACAGCCAAAAAGCAGGAAAAGATGAAGACAGATGATGTAAAGGGTAGGCCAACACTAGCTCTGTGTACTTTTGCTTCCACTCGGCAGTAACAATAGAGCCTTGCTTCTTGCAAACAATATACATGTAGTGTGGAGCCTCTGACAAGCTTCTGTAAATATCAATGTGCTTTCATTAGGAAAGAGGGGAAGGTTAGAAAAGAGAAATGAAACGACTCTGTCACTCAGTTAGTTGCTGATCTCTATCAAAACACATTCTCTTAAAAAATGTGATTACGGTGCAGTAAGTAATCATTAAGTAACAGTTAAGGATCAAGGATTCAGAGAGCACTGCAAGCTACTGATAGGTAGTTGAAGTCACTGAATGACTGACAAAGCTTATTTGAATCATGCAACACTGCTCCCTGCTGGTTAAGTGGAACTCTCAACAAAGACATGACAACTGAGAGATGACAACCAAGTGTGGATTAATGTTTGATTGTTTAAGAATTATTGACTCTCATCAACAGTCATTTTTTTTTTACTTTTATTATCAGTCTGCTGTTGTTTAGCCTGTATTTAACTACAAATTGTCTTATTCACAGCCCCTAAGGTTCCAGCTGGCAAAAAGAGTATGTTTTCCAGCTTTGTGTACTGCTGGCCTCAGGCTTGAAGTCATGCAGTAAAGCCAAGGCTTAATGTCTGAAATTAACCACTGTGTGCAAACACTCTTCACACCTCTATCCTGCCTCACTCACTCCCTCACACACAGAGAGAATGTTAATGCTTTGCTCCTACATCTCTCCTGCTGTTGGAAATGTTTATCAGTGATATTTGCTATAAATATCTGCTATAAAATTCACTGTTTGATGTAATAATTTTATTATACTATTGTTGTATATTGTATACACTGTTGTATGGTACCCCTCAGTCATCACCTACAGTGAAATAATGCTCCATTTAAATTTATTTCTTGTTGAATAAGGAATAAATTAATATCAGTTATTCCAGTTTTCTGGTTACAATCACTAGAAAATTGAGTCCACTGACCAACCAATTAAAATCAATTGACATGACATCTACAGGTGGATATCTCAGGGAATTCATTCAGCATTCTTAGAATGTGGAAAACAGGAAACTAACTGTTGGATAATCATTGTATGTTGATGATGTTTTGTTTTACTACAAAACAATTACACTCTGCACAGTCCTAAACTTACATCACAGCTCCTAGCATTGCAGTTTCAGTCTTATAGCCACATACTGAAGCCTCGCTATTGACCTCAATGACTTTGTCTTCACAGCCCTCTTACATGGATTGACAGTGAAAATGATGGCAACAAGTGCAACTTGACGAAAAGAAAAGTGTCAATTTTGGCATTTGTCTATTTGGCATTAAGAGGATCTGTGAAAATGTTCGGCTTCTCTGCTTCAGCTTTAAGTACAGTAGACAGTTTAACAGTGCAGTAGGCCTAGAGCTGGGCTTGCGCTAGATACTAATTCTTAAAAAGCATTACAATCATACATTGTTTTATTGTAGCAGCAGATGTTCCAAAAACAGCCAGCGTGTCCAAAAAGAAAGGTACTTCTAAGACAGGTATTGTGCCTGGATTTGAACACTGATGTACGAACAGTATATACTGTACACATTGTGTCATCAAAGTTGATGAGCTGCCATTTTTCTATTCTCAGATGCTGACGCCCCCAAAAAGGCCACAGAGAAGAAGCAGAAAAAGAAAGGTATGTTTCTCTCGATTATTAAGTATTCCCGATTTTAACATTAATTTCTAGCATGATCATTCTAGTATGACCATGCAGCAAGTTAATTTTCAATTATAAATTTATTTCCTCTCTTCAATACATTGCTGGGTTAACTAGGCCTAAATGAAAAAGCAAATTGAAAATGATAATATGTCATAATATGGCATTTAACAGTAATTATGGTACCCCTTGGTAGTGCCCTAGCCCAATGCAACTGACACAACTGGCTAGGTGTTATGGAAATGTTATTTGAATGTTTGTGCAATCATACACTGATGAGAGACTTATTTCTTTCTGTTATACTGTGTAGAATAATAAGTGGATTGAAGTTTAGATTAGGGAATTATATTGAAGAGCTATAATGAAGTTTTCCTTTAAATCCTCCTAAATATTATGATTCTTTTCAGTGATTGAGGTTCTAAAGAATGTAACACTTAATCCACAAAGGGAAGACTTCAAAGATGGTATTACACAAAATCTTTTGGGCTTCCCCTAACCAAAAAGAGTGGTTCTAATTCACGACTTTTAAAGCTAGCAGAAATAACTTTCAAAGACCCTTAACCTCAACCCATCAAGAGCAGATGGGTTTTAATTGGGGCACATAAAACAGAACAAACACTGCATTTGCAGTCGCTTAAAAATCCTTCACCTTTGTCCTTAATCTCAATCTCACTACCTATTCCCAGCACATCAAAATACAGACTTCAGTCTCTCCTCTAATATCTCACCAATTTGTTGAAGATTTGTGGATATTCATGTATATCAAGCATACAGTATAACAACTACTAAACACACACACACACACATGCATACAATATTGAATGTAAGGGTTATACTATAAGTATTATTACTATTAGTTATACTATTATAATACTATGACAAAAACTATGAGAAATTATATGTCATTATAATCATATCATACCAAAATGGACAAAAATGCTTCTGTTATAGAAAATTATTTTCCTTTTCTGCATCCACATAGTCTATATGTGTTTAGCAGTTCAGTCTAGTGAGAAAGACAATCACAGCCTCTATCATGTGTCTGGCTACAGTAATTTGCAAGGCTATTATATGGAACATGGCATGATGAGGCAGATTTTATAAAACCACAGTAGACAATAAACTCACCATGAGAAACTCTTCCACAGATTCCAAACCTAAGAAAGAAGTTGTGGTCTCCTCCAAGGAAGGTAGGTGTGTCTCTACTCCTACAGTAGTGTATCAGTTAGAAACATATGCTTGCATGTTGTCCAGTAAACTGGACAGCACCACACTGTCAACTTCAATAAAATGCACTTTCTGTATTGTTAATATACATGTTATTATATATCATCTATGCTATCTTAATATACAAGTTTTTTTTCTTTCACTTTCACCTCCACAGCAAAGCCTGAAGATGTGGCCCTGTCTCCAACTGAAGGTACAGCTTTTACAAGAGATGTTCAACAGGGTTGGCTTGAAGTACATGATTCTTACCCTGTGATGATACTTAGCCACAGGGGGCAACCATGAGAGTATATCAGCTGACTGTTAAAAAAACAGCATTCTTAGCCCCGTGAGCTGTTTCAGGCAGAGTGCAATTCTTGAGCAGCAGAATTAGTGCTCATGTAGTTGGATCAGTTGTTGTAGCAATAATATGTATGCTTTTGAAAACCAAATTTAGGAGGAGCTTTGTCAACTGTGCAGGGGATTGTAAACTGTCGTTTACACTGTCATCATCTCCACTTTGAGATTTAAACCCTCTTACACCGTGTCACACACTTTGACAAAACAAAACATTCTAATTGCCCCACCTCCTTCCCCGGTTCACCTCTTCTTCATGGGCGTTTAGCGTTCACAGATATACTTTCAGGACCATGGACAGCAGCCATGCTTAACATGCTGACAGTCAGCACTGTAAATCAAACAGCATTCTCATAGGCAAACCAGTGAATCAGATCTGAATCTTTTTTTTATGTGTTCATGACTGAGGGTAAAACACCTGATAAATCAATGTGATTAACAGCTGGTCCATGCCGACCAACGCCAGTCTACTGCCCATCACCTCCTGGCTGGTATGGTAAGTAGGCTACTTCCACTAAGGAGCGCTTGATTTAACCAGTATAGTCAACCATGGATGACTGAGGTCCTTCTGTGTTTCCACTGAAAAACATCTCAGTTGTATAAAGTTCAAACCCTATGGATATATAGTGGCTCAACAAATGCTTTTAGTTCTCCTCATGTGACTATTTTCTGTTGTTTTATTGTTTAAAGGCCCAAAATAAATGACTAGCCTGGGTAAACCAAGACCGCTGCTCAATCAAGAGAGTAACTCTGGAGAGGTGATTGACTTCCCATTTCAGGGGAACTAGGCTAGCGCCACCTAGTGCTTCCTCTCAATTTCTCATTGAGCTCCATCACTGCGTCAGAGATCTGTTATGACCAAATGGAAGCGATTGGTTGAAGCAGAGAGTATCTGCTCAGCAGGAAGCAAACATGTGCCACTGGATAGGTTTCAGAAACCACGTGAAAGCGTTTGATGCGTCAGGCTAAGACATAACCAGCATGGGCACTTTCAGAAAAGCAGCTTTCATGGGAACTTTCAGAAAAGCAGCAAACACATCTTTCATGTAAATGAAGGTTGTCACTGAAATCAAAGAAATGGTGCATTAGTTTGACCTTAGACTGTGACATGCTTGGCTTCATTGGTTGTGATTCATATGAAGCTTTCTCCATGCTAAATGGTTGTGATTGGTTCCTGAGGTTCGGTGATTGGCAAATAGACGGCAATGGTATCCTCTCCAGATGAACCTTAAGAGCAAGTTCTTAAGAAGATTTTATATTTGAAGGAGCAGTATTTCTTGGTTTACCCTTGCAATGAGCTGATGTAATTGTGCTCATTTTGAGTTGATGTAATTCACCAGTCTCGCCTTTTTTTTTTACACAAGGCGATACATTGTGACCATAATTTATTTTGCAGTGCATCATATAGTCACAGAGAATCCAAAGCCACCGGAAGTGGGCCCAGGTATTTCATACGACTGTGAAATCACACACACAGTTGAAGTGGGGTCCATGATCACTAGTACAATACTAGGCAACCAGCTAACTGCTTCTGTGTCTCTGTGTACTGTAGATCTAGGACAACTTACCCAAAGCTTAACACTCTCACGCTCACAGTGTGCTCTGTGCTATGTTCTGTCCACACACTGGAGAAGTAGTCCACGTTTAGCTTTTTTTTTTTGCTCCCTTTGCGTTCAAGGGTAGATCAGAGCCCAAGCTATTATTTTTCAGATCTGCTCTTCCCTCTAAAAAAGTATGAGACCTAGTTTTTTTTTTCTTCTCTCTCTCGGTCTCTCTCTGCCTCTTGATCTCTGCCTCCTGATGTAGCGCTTGGAGGTCATATTTTTCCCCCTGCATGGGTTGATAAGAGTCTGGATCAGAGTGTGCATTTGATTTGATTGCTTAATTATTCATCGCTGAACTTCCTCACTTTGGGCGAGGGGTGGACGCTGTCTCTGATGTGCAATTAGGTGCCGATTTTATCTCACTTTGACCACTCGGCCTGCATTTTACATAACCTGAGAAAGCGAGGGGGAAAAAAAGCACAGGGATTTGCATGACCCTGATTCAAATTCAGTCCACCAAAGCAGGGGCAAAGACAGCCACGTCTTTGGCTTTAATTATTTTAACATTTTGTTTTTTTTGCTTTGCTGCTTGACCCCCTCAGGGTGTGAATTGTTTCTTTCTTGTTTAAGCCATTTTCTGAAGGATTTCCAATGGCATATCATAATTATAATACCAATTATACTGTATGTTTCTTATCAGTGCCCCAGGTTCCAGTTCTAACAACAGTGTATCCAACTGCTCCTCCAGTGTTCCCTGCCCCGCCAGAAACAGGTAGTTTGATTTTGTTTCTCCTTTAGTTCCATCTATTAAGACTGCTTAGGTCCTATTTCTTGTGAAATATCTAGAGTTAAACAGGCAGTGACAGAACATTTCTGATGTTTAGTCAGGAAAAAAGGTGTGTGTGGAGTGCTGCAGGGTGTATGTCCTTTTTCCTTGGTGCTCTTCGGTGTGGGGATTCCAGATATGTTAAACGTAGAAAGGATCCGAGGCACTCAAGATTGATGCATTTAAAATTTATTTAGGCTTCATAAACATGCCTTCGCGTTTCTGCCTACTAGGCCTTCTTTCTTATATTTCTGATGTTTGTTGAACAATCGTGGATTGTGTACATTTGGATAAAAGGCTATGAATTAGATTTGTGAATGAAAAGCTATTCATTTTCTCTGATTGCACAGCGTATTCTCCTCTGAGCTGCAATATAATCGAATGCCTCTGTATGATAAGTAGCTTCATTGCCATTTTTATCATTTCTTACTCCCTGTCTGAAGCAGCTGAGAAAGAGAAGGCAGAAGAGCAGGAAGGTAAATACTGTGCTGCATAGTGATCACTTTAATGCATAGTACATCTCCATTTGGAAATAAGGTTAAAGTGTCACTTGTTAACATGCTAATTCAACTGAACCGTGACATCCTCGTTATTCTCGGAGGTATATGTTCAGCATTAATAAATCATATTATACATTATCTAATGCCGGCAATTTGTCACCTCTCAGAACCCGCAGCCAAGGGAGATGTGGACGAAGTTTGCATTGTGAGGAGTGGTAAGACAAAGCAGAGATATCATAAACTAATTTTCAAAATCCCATTTTTTCAACATTGTTCATGCCAATGTTTTTTTTCTCTTCCTTTTCTCAGAACTGGAAGACCTGAAAGAGAAGGCCAAAAAGAAAGGTAATTTTTGCTCTTTATTTTTTGTCATGCTACCAAGGATGCACTTGTACACGTTAGGGAACTCAATTGTGCCCTACATTTTGCCACACAGCAAAAACTGTGGATACCAAATGGAAACCTAAGATCATTGCTAAAAGAGGTAAAACGGGTATCTAATAGATCTTACTAATAGGTGTATAAGAACACGTCTAATCAAAATGGGGAAAAATACCTAACCTGATGCTATCTACCAAACTGGTAACCTGGTGCTATCTGTTTAGCATACATGTATGTGAGTCTGTTTATATGCACGTAGTGTTGTGTATTAACATGCGGTTTGAGTGCATTCTCCTTTGATGTAGAGAGTGCAAGTCTTACCCCTTCTCCACTGTCCCATGGGTCAACCCTTCTGCTGCTATACCTAATCACACACCTGATTCTTGTGAACTTAACTACTGTATTGTGCTGACAACACCACCAAGGTCATGGGTGTGATTCCCACTGAGTGAGCACTCATACATTGATACAATAACCTGTGGATAAAGGCAGCTGCTATATAAATGCATAAACAAAGAAGTGAAACACTGCCGATAGTAAGATGTAAAAAATAAAAAACTTGCCTCTGAGACTGCTGAATACGGAAAATGTCTCTGGGCTCCAGTCAGGCACTGTCAGGCATCTGTCCATAATGTAGTATTATGGACAGATCTCCTGTTGGTCTATAGTTTTATTTGAGTTTAAGATCCTGATGTGTGAATTGCTCACAAAATCAGTGGTAAAAAAAACAAAAAAACAAAAGTATAGGTGGTTGGGCGTTTTTAATAGTAAATTCTGCCATGTAATTACTTCCCTTCCTCTGTTCCCTCAGCGCCGGAGGTGTCCAAAGACAAGGCCAAGTCTGCAGCTGTTAAAAAAGGTGCAGTAATTACAGAAAAGGGGGGATTTGTGCTGACGCGAGGAGATTGTTATGCAATTACAACACCACAGTCGGGAACAGAGATTCAGAGATTCAGGCTTTATTCAGCATTCTGGAGCAACATTATTCTATCTCACAACTCACAAGAACAAAAATGTAATCATTGTAGTCACAGTAGTTATGTCACACATTTCATAATCCTGTCTGCCACATTCAGATCATGTTATGTCATGCTTAGCATGCACACGCTTTATGCACACTTGTTTTGTCTTTTTTAAATTTGTTCAGCTTTTCTGTCTTGTGTCATGCAAATATAGCCTAGCCTACTCCTCAGTGACTCACTCATGTTTGGTCTTGATCTCTCTCTATCTGTGTGTTTCCCCCCGTGACCTACCTCAGAGTCTGCGCCTGCCAAAAAGAAGCCAGTGAAGAAGGAAGGTATTAAACATCCAGAACATTCCGGTCTTCTCCCTTAGTCACTTTTAAAGGAGAAATCTGGTGTGAATCAGTCCGTAGTCTTGTTGTTTGAGGTCTGGTGCTGTTGGCAGGAAATAGAACGGGAAATTTTGATACAACATAGACTGAATAGTCAACCGACAACTAACACTAAGTGAATGGGGCACAGTAACTTACTTACTTACCTCAGTTTCATTTTGCTATGCCCCATGCCGTTAATATTATTTTGATTCATTATTCAGTCTGTCTTGCATCAAATCTTCTGGTTGTTTTTCCTACAGACAGCCTTCACTGAACAATAGGGCTATTGACTGATTCACAGTGAATTTCTCCTTTAAGGCTACTGCATTACATATCTTACTTCTCTACAGTGTTTAATGCAATTTTATGTTACACATGTAATGTCAGATGTAATGTCTATGTATTTAAGCAATAAAACCCAAAAAGATTTATATATATACTGTGAATATACATGTAGCACAGCTGAGGGACGTGAGGCACAAAGCAAAGCCAAGACATTTTGTAAAGTAAATTTAAGGTGTCTTTGGATGAAATGGAGATGTGTGTACAGTATCTCACATGGTTTACTTAACTCCCCACTTTCTGTTTTAGAAACTGTTCCCAAAGAGAAGCTCGCTGGTCTCTTTCCAATACAAAGAGGTGAGAAAGCAGAAGGGCTCTGTGCAAGATCTGGGTTACCTCTGACACCAATCAGACTGGGTTCTTGAGGCCCATAGTGCAATATGTACTGTACTACAGCAATGCAGTGGATTATCAATGGCTGCTGCTGTTTCCATGTTGGGGAATGTGGTTCGGAGAAGAACTCATTTTAACGTGTTTTTTTTTATTTCAGGAGACGGCGTGACAGAGAAGAAAACAAAGGAGAAAGGTACCATATTTTTTTTATCAACATGGAAGGAAGAATGGATGGATGGATGATTGGATGGATGGATGAATACCAGTGAATGAATGAGTTAATGTCTGTATACATATGGAGTTCAAAATTAAGTCCCTGTAAAAATGGTTAGTTAAATAGATGTCCACTGAGCACTCAAAAGGTTCAGTTTTGATGTCCTTCCCAACTTCTGTTACGATATACACAAACAGCACCACAATAGATTACAGCCAGCAAAACAACACTTTTGTGACTCATGAGTTTATTTTTTTTTGTGTTTCCCCCCTCACAGCCAAACCAAAAGTCAAAACCGTGGACAAAAAAGGTCAGTGGTGACTTACAATAGCTGTCCTCATACCTTCATATCTATGTGCAAAATGCTTGCATAACACAATGCGTGTCCACAGCACATTTGCACTCGTATTCCCTTCACAGACACTAGAGACCCGAAAGACCCAGCCTGACACACACTCTCTGTCTCTCTCTCTCTCTCTCTCTCTCTCTCTCTCTCTCTCACACACACACATACACACACACACACACACACACAGCGACGGCAGAAGCTAATAAAAATGTCCAACCAAGTCATTATCAACGAGATGGCACTGTGTGAATAAGGAGGTCTGTATCAGGGTCAGCTGTGAAGAGGTTTCGTGACAAAACCCTTCCAGCCGCGTCCTATATACTACCTAGCACTCCATCAGAGACGGAGGTCCATTCCACAACATACTTTAGCGCACACAGAAGCCACGTGGGAGCCTGTCGGGATGGTGTGTCATGCCTCAGTAGGACATCATGGGCCTGGCGGGTGTTTGCTGAGACCAAAAGAGCAGGGCGACTTTTGTCCTCTATGTGTCTTTGGTTCCCGGATAGGAAAAGAGGTGCCAGGGGACGCAAAGTGAGCTGTCAATATTAGCAAACACTGTAGGGTATTTTTTGAAAGATAAGACAGGGTCAGCAGAGGCCTTCACTTCACAAACTCTCGGTCTCTGCCTTTGTCCTTTATCTCTTGTGTTCTCTAGCACGTATGCACACACAGACACACACACACACACAGACACACACACACACACACACACACACACACACACACACTCAGAGACACACACACACACACACACACACACACAGACTCCAGCTTGTCTTACCCTCCATCTCCTGTCCTGTCTCTCTTTGGCCAAGTTTTGCTTGTCTGCTTCTTGGAAATGGGGAGCAGGCCGGGAGTTGTCAGTGGAGTCTGATATCTGTATGAAAGACTAGGCTCTAAGGCTCTGGCATTCCACAGGTCTCTCTCTCTCTCTCACACACACACACACATACACACAATCTCTCTCTTTCCCCGTAAGTTTGTGTGTGTTTGTGTGTGTGTGTGCAAGCGCTTATGAATTCAATATCAAACATGCACATACATGAGGTCCTCTGCTTTGAGTTTGCTACTTTGTGTGTGTGTGTGTGTGTGTTTATGTAGATCCCCCACAGAGTTTGAGGGAGCATCCCGCTGTCCCTGTGGGGCTCCTTGCTTTCTTTCACATTTTCTCATCTCTCTCTCTCTCTCT
>JASCQY010000048.1:13108337-13118822 GCA_030264315.1 Sardinella tawilis | reverse complement strand
GGCCCCCCCCCCCCCCCCCCACCACCACCACCACCCCATCCTACCCCCAGAAAAAAAACATGTAGTGCAACACCACACCTTGCACGCTATTAAGAGTGTTTTTGCTGAGACTGACTCTGCTGTCTCCCTATGGCCCCACATCAGTGCTGATGCTTAGAGAGATGCATGAGTGTTGCTCCAGCGCCTCTTTTGCTTCTGCTCTTCAAGGACAAATGGGAATAATCTCTTGCTATTAACAGTAGATGTGTTGTGCTTCCTGTATGCTTCAGTAACACAGTGCAATAGCATGTGTAGCGTGGTCGGTGCATTTCTTTTTGGAATGTTATTTGCTATCCAATCAGTGCTTTTCTAATCCTATCCTCATATTTGCTTTTATATATCATGTCACACTGAAATGGCAGGATGGTTACCATCCTTGCTCATCCATCAAAGAATCCTTTGAAGGTCACCTGTTTCATTGAGATTCAAGTCCCTCCATGGATATTCAGGGGATTACCTGACCCTTCCTAGACTGCAGTGTGAGAAAAGTAAACATTCACACATCCAGTCATTTTTTTTTCTCCTTACGTGCCCCATGAACTGCCATTTTCCCATTTCCCACAGTGCCAATGAGTGTGTAGGAGGTCCACTTTCTCCCTTCTCTCTCAATTTCCCCCTTTTTGTGTGTGTGTGTGTGTGTACAGTAGACTATGTGTGTGTGTGTGTGTGTGTGTGCTGGTTAAGAGCAGGTTGCATGTTGCACATTTTTACGTTTTTTTTTTCTGCGTTGCGTCTAATATCTCGTGTGTCTTATGATATTCACCAGAAGAGCCTGACACTGCAGAGAGCGGCGCTGAACAGAAGAAGCCAGGTAAGAACTGCTGCCACGCATTCCATGACCTCTTTTCTGTTGTGCCTGTCCACTTTATTGTTTGTCTTGTCCTGTCCTGATACTTGTTTGCATGGGATAGTGGGACACGCCTTTGTATGTCTAGGACATGTGAAGAAACTGACAAATAAAACTGACTTGACTTGACTTGACTTTTTGTCCGGACAGGACAGACATCAGCACTTGAACTGTCTCTGTAAGAAAAAAAAACAGTGATGGGAATCAAGATGCTTTTTCCCCCCTAAAATCCCTTTCAAAAAATCTGGACAGCAGTCTTTTACTGACCCATTTCGAAGGAATGCGAGGCCCTTTAAAAAACTTTTTTTCTGTACTTTCTTTTCAGTCTAAAGTCTAAAAAAGTGTGGTTGTTCAGCATCTTGCTTTGTTGCTTAGAGTAGGCAGTTTGAATTTAATGTATCACTTAATTAGACCCTTGAAATACTGGCTTACTGTATAATGAATGCACACTACAAAATTCATTGAAAAAAAAAAGAATACAGAATATGCTGCTATTATTGTTTACCTATGTTCATCTAATTCCAGTTCAAGTGATTTCCATCTTTGCCTCTCAATTCTCTCTACCGTATACACTCGCCCTCTGTGTCTCATCCACTGCCATTAACGGATCCGATCATACTTTGGCCCACAGGCAAGATCCCTTACTTCCAGTGTGTGATGTATGGCGGCAAGCAGAACAAACAGACCCCTTGGCGCGCCCAAGGCCCCGGCATGACCCCAGCTATGACCACAGCCATGAGAGCGGCCATGGAGCAGAGGGCTTCTCTCATGGAGGCCAAAGCCAGGGCTACGGGCCAGTAGGACCCTCCACGCTCCTCCCTCCCTCCCTCCCTCTGTTCACCCATCAGCCTTGCCTCAAAGCCCCAAGGAACTCTTTCCACTCCGAACCAACAGGTGTCACTGCGCCTCTTCTACTCTGACTGTGTGCCCTGTCGGTTGCTGTGATTTTCTTTTTCCTTCCTTTTCCCTCTGATCTCAGTCAACAGATGATCCATCAAAGCACAGACAGCAGGGTAGAGAGTGGAATGACTATGTATAATCTTTTAAATACATGGAGTTAGTGACTGTTTTCAGGAGTCATAGCAATTCCCTAAATCTTAATCAGGCACAGTTGGTTTTGGTATGTTTGTTTATTTAAAGGGCTGAGAAGTATTTGGTCAGATTTTTTGCACCAACCAGTGTTACAATGGTCCCACCTAGCTGTATATAAAGGGATGTAAAAAGGAAATATTGCAAACCAGTTAAAATATTTATCTAATTTATTCAGATATTTTCAACGAAGAGTTTCTATTTTTAAAGAGTACAAAAGAAATGTGAATAAACTGACATACTGTATATACCATGCACAAATCTTAATATATCAACTGACAGTTTACAAATTTTAGTCAGGAACTGTGAGTCGAATTGTTTCCAGTTATCTTCACATACTTAACCTCAAATATCACTTTGTTTGAACATGTGTTTGAAACTTAATTGACTTTTCATGTTTGATAGTTTGACAGTGAGCATTGTATCACATTTTTACACACACACTGACACACACACACACACACACACACAGACACAGACACACTCTTGCACGACACACACACAAACATACACACACAGCTCTTGGCTCCAATCCCTTGCTTAGCCCCATCGGTAATGGGATTATGTAAAGTGTGTCTGTGTGTGTTTCTGCTCTGATATGGCACAGGCAGCACAGCTGCATGCATCTGGGCGGAAGCAGGAAGTGCCATTTCTGCCCCACTCCACTCTGGCTGACACAGATTTCCCCAGCATATTGAAAAGCCTCATCAGGATTTATTCCCCCCTCAATTGGCCCCCTCTTCCCCTCTGATTGATTTAAAGGCAGTCAAAAAAAGACTGAATGAAATGAGTTGCAGAATGGGACATATTTGGCAACCTATTTGAAAGTGCAGCATAGGGAATAGACACTAGAGGAGAAGACTGTCCATGTGTCTAAATTACATGCCACAAAAATAGCCAAGGCACTGTTCATTTCCTTACTTATTTCCTCTGTTTTGTCTCCTGCACAGAAAGTGTTTCTTCCCCCACCAACACACACACACACACACACACACACACACACACACACACACACACACACACACACACACACACACACATATCTGTTGTGTATCTGCCTTAAGGCTTGCAAGCTGGTGTCTGTTGTTTGTGTACACCAAAGCTTGAAATGATTGTGAGGATTTTTGTGCTTGAAAACAAACATAATTCTTCATGACTAAACTGAAAATGAGCCCTCTCTCAGTACATAAGCAACAATAACAACAACAACAACAACAACATAACTTACACCGTTGTTTACTGAGAGAGGTAAAGATCTATACTGTAGGTGCACATGTGCACTCTTCTGACCAAGTTTGAGAGACAGTGTCTGTGCAATCTAAAACCAGCACAATTTCTGTCTCGTTTGTGTAACTACGTATTTATTTTCGCCATTGCTGCATACTTTTAATATGTGGTCAGTGTGCTTTGTCATCATACAGTACATGATGCCATTACCTATCAGTTTTGTCTTATTCAAAAATAGTCTGACGTGAGGTAGCGATCAGTCAAGACTGTTGATGAACAACTGCTGGACCTAAACACTCAAGCCATGCCGAAGGGCTTGGCTAGCCGAGAAGCGCACGCCACAGTTGCTGTTTGAGAGGATGGTTTAGACATTCACAAGCCTAATGGCCTCCCTCTCTCTTACGCAACCTTACAGATGGCAGTGGAGTTATGACAGGATTGTATATTTTTTTCTGTATACGCCTTTCCTCCATCCTTTTCTGGAACCTTCTGTTGTTGCCTGCCTGCCTCCTTGCCTGTCTGTGCTGTGTGTGTGTGTGTGTGTGTGTGTGTGTGCGTAAGTGGCATGTGAAGAGACAGTCAGCTACAGTACACAGTGTGACAGGCAACTGGGATGTAGGCCAGGGAAGCAATCTGACTTTGAAGTTACAGAATGAGCCTTTTCCTTTTTCTTCTTCCACACCCCACCTTCCCTCATACACCAATCCCACAATCCCCCCCATCCAACCCCTCCCCCCCCCCCCCAAGCTGGGAAAGGAAGAGGGAACGTCAGAAGTACCATGTGGTTTGGTGCCGCTCTGCATGCATTCGCATCAATGGAGCTAATAATAATTTATGAACTGTTGTATACTATGATGTGAAGCACCGGCGGTCTAGATTATTTTGTGTGACTCTACCACAGTACCTGGGAGGAAATGGCAGCTCATGCCTGTGTACTAAGTACCAGAGAGGGCCATTTGCTTATTTTTTTTTATTACTTAAGATTGAAAAAGAACAACTTTTGTGGCTGTCTTCAGAAATGAAGGACAGCTTTATAATGTCATGCATGAGATGACAGAGATGGACCTTATGTTTACATGACTTTGGATGGATGTCTTCTGTTCAAGAAGGTTGGAAAACACTCCTAATACATTACTATTTGTTTTAGTGGAAAAGCACTGCAACCTACAAGGGGATTTCATTGTCATTCAAGATGCCCCTCAGAAAAGACATGTTTTAATGATGTCTGGCTTCTTTAAACTGTAAAGTATGCATTGTTGGTTGTGTCACAGGACACTTTCAGGTTGACTTTGAGAGCACGTCCACTTTTTGCTTGACCTTAATGTTGCTAGATGTGTCTACATTGATGATGTCATGGTCTAGTTCAAACCAAGAAGGAATGTTGTCTTTTGATTTACTAGCTGTGATAAGTAAGGCCTGTAGAAAGCAGTTTTACTGACTGACCGTTGCAACAGTTTGTGATGTTCTGAAACTGTTTTTATTTGTTAACAAAATAGTAGTAAGTTTCAGTCTTCCTTAAGTTGAGATGTGTCATTACAGTATAAGTCCACTGATGTACTAACTGTATCATGAATGTTTGGTAAAGTATACTTATCTGAAACAATGCATTATGGACACATCTGTTATAGTACACAAATTAAACATTGCTTTTGATTCAGATGCATGATTACTAATTGTTAGCTACCGATAAAATGTCTCCCTATACCCCCAATACACCTGTGATTTTAGGCCAGGGACAAGGATATTGGATGAAGGCTGAGTTAAATAGCCAATAACCAAACACAGGGTATACATTTGGTCTGTTCGTAGATTGCATGATTCTATACATTTTTGTCTCACTGTTCATGTTTCCAGTGTTGTAATGACGAGGATATCACAGAGGGTCATAATGGTCCACTAACTGTGAAAATATTTATTAATGTCATAATTTATCAATGCCATTTTAAATCAAAATTGCAAATCAGAATTTGAGTGGCAGCCAAGAAGGATGAGCTGCATCTCTTCCTCGATTTTAAATGTCCCCCATAAAGACAGGGGTACAAAATAGGTTAGATACACAACAAAATCAGCTACATTAATTTTCTCACAACTTAATGTCACCATTCAGTTGATTTTACTAGTTGCTGTTTGCAACAACAGGTACCACTGCCACTTTCCAGCCTGTCAAAAAAGTGACAGCATGGAGACACCAGGTGCCCTGGGAGTGCAGTTGGTACAGACAGGAAGTGAGTGACAGCAATGACTGTAAATCTGGGGCTGAGGAGGGTTGCCATGAGCAGGAAAAGGTTTGTAATGGGATTAATCAGAGCAGCTCCATCTTAAACATCCATGGAGGATTAAAGCCACATTAAGTGGCTTTTCCTTTCATTCCATGCAGTGGTTAAGTGGGGATTTGGGGAAGGACTTTATGTTTTGAATTAATATTTCCTCATGCAATCAAGTGCCACCAACTGGTCACCAATGTCCTGACTGACTTCATCAGTTGTGGTGGTCAAAAGTTGTTTGGAAAATGTGTTTGGCAGGGTTTGTTTTTATCCCCCTCAGAATTGTCACTTTAATGGTTTTGAAATTAATTACATGTTACAAAAAAACAGTTGTTTACTCAGCAATCTAAGTAAAGAGCACAAATGTTTCAATCAAAAGGAGTCTGTGTGTCTTGTTATAGTATCCTTACCTTCACAAGATCACTTGACATGACATAACCCTAAAGGCACATTTTCAACATTTCAACCCATAGACCTATTGTTTGAGATCGCTAAGTGCTGTAATTTGAGAAAAAGAATGGGGAAATTTTGGTACAACATGAATCTGAAGGCAAACCAGCAACTGAAACAACAGAAACTGAAACTGACTTTCCTTGGCCCATCAGTTAGCTTTAGCTGTTGGTGGTTCGCTATCCCCTTCTACGCTATTCCAAATTCTCTCATTCTTAGTCCTCTACCAACAGCACTCTGTGATCTCAAACAGTGATTTGCATTGAAATTGCTTTGACACCTAACCTAACCTTTAAGACAAAATAATAAAAAAAATTAATATTAACAAGCTTCACCATATAGCTTTAACATACAAAACACACACCGAAAAGTCATTCAAGGATACTGACCTTAGCTGCTGTGTACTGTAATCATGCAGTGTGTTTGGTCCTCTTCCTTCTTATGATGCTAAATGCTAGCTTCGGTACAGTGGAGGCTAAAAGCACTCTCAGTGATACTGTCACTGCTGCCGAAGGATAATCACTCTTGACATTTTTATTGCTTTGTTTTGCCCTTGCTATGGTTCAGCTGACCTCATGCACCACAAGCCTAACAATAACCACCGTAGTGGCCGATCCCTGCCTGATTCAAAGTGACCATTAGGATTGGAGGCATGCTGTCAACATGTGGGGTTGTTTTCTTCCTCTGTAATTGTGCCACAAAGCAAATCAGCTATAAGCAAAATGTCACAGGCAGTCTTGATTGATGGCTTGTGTGTATGGTGTTATTTTCATGGACAGCGAGCCATTTGGAAAGTGCACTCAAGTGCAGCTGTGGGTTTAACAAATGAGTGAACCTAAGGAAACTTGAGCATATGGTGGGCAGACTACCACTTTTTTTGTCCAAAACATCCCCCCTGCCCCCAAAATAGGGAAGAAATAGAAAAACAAGGGCAGTTGATGCTCACAGGAAGGTGGTTTGAGGGGCAAAATCTTGCCTAAAATTTGCTGACCTCAAAGTTTCTCCTTCAGTTCTCCGATGAAAGTCACAGCAGCGGAGTCTTGGGATAACCTCTGTCTGTATCACTTGGATGACTTCAACTTTGTAGGTTTGTTGCAAGTACTTTGTAGAATCCTCGAGTTCCTTTGATCATCAAGTGACATTTTAGGGGGATTCTGTCAGCTTTACATTTTTTTGTTGTTGTTTTTGTTATAATTTGTAAAATATAAAACATAAATAGTGTCAGAACAATTGGAGAATACAAGTATGTTATACATATTCTCTATTAGTAAAGATCATCTTTACCATATGAAACATAACAATGGCAGTAAAATTATTTACTCATTGAAGAGGTGCATTTGTTCAGAGGTTTGTTGAGAATCACACCAGTAATCATCACATGCCTTACCCATTGAAATTCCCCTCTTACTCACAGATCAAAAGCTGAATAGTGGGGTTCAGGTAAGGTGGCACACCCACTGGCATTTACACAGAGCCCTGACAGCCAGTCAGCCCAGCTACTGAGACCTTTCAGAGCACATCAACAGAGTGCATTAGTGGCCCTGTGACACGTGTCACTCTCTCTCTCTCCCTCTCTCTCTCTGTCTCTCTCTTTCTCTCTCTCTCTCTCTCTCTCTCTCTCTCTCTCTCTCTCTCTCTCTCTGTCTGTCTCTTTGTCCCTCCGTCTGCCACGCGGGAGATGAAAGGGATGGAGCACACTATTTTAAGAGAAATTCTCCATGGCTCTGCAGGGCAAGAATAAATATAAAGTGCCATGTTCAAGACAGAGAGAGAGGGAGGGCAAAAGAGGGAGGAAGAGAGAGAGAGAGAGAGAGAGAGAAAAGAGAGCAAAGTGAACCATTGGTGCTCTGGCTGATAAAAAGAAAGAGGGAGGAAGAGAACGGATAAGAAAAGAGGGTATGAGAGTGTATGAGAAGAGACAGAAAGAGAGAAGGAGGACAAGGAAGAGAGCAGCTGGAAAGTGAAAGAAGAAACGAGAGTGGTGGAGGGAAGGAGAAAGTGAAGAGAGAGAATCAGTGGACAAGTAGCTGAATAACAGTGAAAAAAGAATCAAGAAAAAAGAGAGAGAATAAAAAGTGTGTGTGTGTGTGTGAGAGAGAGAGAGAGAGAGAGACAGAGAGAGAGAGAGAGAGAGAGAAGAAATGAGAGTGATAGAGACATTGATGAGGGCGGGAAGCAGAGACGAAAGAAGCATATGGTGAAACTGAGCCAACCATCCACTGTTTGAATATGAAAGAAGGCAGAGCATGCTTCCAGAACATCAAACATCACCATCACATCACCACCCAAAAGAGGATCAAATATGCTTCTCTCTCTCTCTGTCTGTGTGTGTGTGTGTGTGTTTCTGCTGTGTGTGCTTTGGAGAACAAGAACGGTTGAACAAGACAGAACAAGAGTGACAGATAGAGAATGAGTGAACGAGTGAAGATGAGAGCAAGAGAGAGAGAGAGAGAGAGAAGGGAAGAGGGGAGGGTGAGAAGGAGTCGCCTGATCAGCTGATGAGCAGAAGTGGGTCAACCGGGGCACTAAATTAGTGCAGTGTGGTGGTTCACACTCGCCTCTGCAGCAGCTCCACATAAATAATACACACGCATGCACACACAAACACATTCTCTCTCTCACTCACACACACACACACACACACACACACACACAAGCACTGAGATTAGAACGCCTGGTGCTTCGCCACCAGAGGATGCTGGGAGGAATGATGACACGGACCAGCAATGCATGATGGATGCAGGCAGAGATGCACATTTCATATCATAGATCACACAGTATGTAAGATACACGCAACACACACACACACACACACACACACAAACATACAGACTTATGTGTGAAAAAAAACAAGAAGATGCCTGTGCTTCATAAAGGAGGGAGTCAACAGAGAGAAGCCAGATCTCATTATCTTGAGATTGAAGCTACGGCAAAACAAACAAACAAAAAAAAAAACACCAGTATAATGAATGAAATACATTTACAATCATAAAAAATGTTTGTCTTGCCACGTTTCTTTGCTATTTCCAACACAAAACCACAGGATTCTAATGGACATCATAACCGTATAAGTTACCATCTTGCGTACATATAGAAACAGTGTGAGTCTGAAGGCAGGGAAATACACTCACTCTCCAGTTTATTAGGTTGCTATGGTACTTTTGCCTTCAGAACTGCCTTAATCCTTCATGGCATAGATTCAACAAGGTACTGGAAACATTCCTCAGAGAGTTTGGTCCATATTGACATGATAGCATCATGCAGTTGCTGCAGATTTAGCATTTCCTTCTGAATGAAGCAGTGCCAACTGACTGATGTTAGGCACAGTCAAACGTCTCACTAACTGATGGAGTCTTCTGATCTCAGCTTTCTCTGGTTCTAGTGGAGTAGTCCTACAGCACACTGGAGGGAACTAAAAAAGCAGCCTCAGGAAGGCAACCAGGAGAAGTTAAGGAGGTCTACTCACAGAGACATACTATAAAACAGCACTAAGAGATCAAGGAAATAAACCAATACTGTACATTCACCACAAATACATCTGTTGCAATCTGTTTAAAGAAATGGCAAAGGATACTAATAAAATCTTTCTTTCGATGTCACCACTCAATCACGGTTCAAGCTGGCCACTGCCTTTACCTCTTTTCACCATAAGGGGACCAGACCTCTTTTTCCTTAGGAACCTGGGACATTCCTGTTTCTACAGTTATTGTAATTAAAATAAGTAACATTCTAGCTTCTAGTTAGTACTAGCTTTAAAAATCAGGAACAAATTTGGTTTTCTTGTATTTAACCTGAGACAGACCACCAAAATTGAGGACAGACTATCCCTGGAAATTAGGGTCTTCTGGTTGCCAAGTGCATTTCTCCCTCCTAGAAGGTGAATTGTAAGGCTATGATGAGCCATGCCCAGCAGTGGCTGGCAACAGAGAGAGAGAAGGTATCAAGGGTCCTTGGCTGATGTATGCTTGCTGAACACATGCATAGGCAGGCCTACTCCAATAAAGTAGCATCTTGAGCCACAGCTGACCACATCCAAAGCAGATCTGGTAGCGGTTACCCAGAGGGTTCACTAATGCTGACACGATGCTTGTTTCACTGGCAGTGTTCAAGCCTGTCTGTCTCTGGCAAAGAGCAATGAGGGAGGCCCTGGAGCAAAAAGCCCAGCAGCAAAAAGAGAGATAGAGAGAGAGAGAGAGAGAGAGAGCGAGAGAGAGAAAGAGAGAGGAGGCTGCAAAACTAAGCTCACTTCCAGTAAGGGCCTGGACTGCTGCTTCCTTGTTCACTTTTTATGGCAAAAGCAACAGTGTGGTGAGGGAGAAAAAGAGTTGGACACCTGTGACAGAAAAGGAAAAAGATCCTCAGAATGCTTCCAAAAGAATAAATATCTTTGCAGGACTCACAATCGGAGGACGCGTATGACTAAGCTCAAACCCCGCAACAGGCCTTGTGGCCTCTCACCACCACTCACACATGCAACCGCTAATGAGAGCATCACTTGTCCGCTACGTCACATCAATTCAAATCCCACTCGGCGATCCTGATTGGTTCATTATTTCTTGCTGCCTTGAA
>JASCQY010000048.1:13046523-13057458 GCA_030264315.1 Sardinella tawilis | reverse complement strand
AAGCAGTGGTTTTAAGGTTCGTGTAGTTAATGGTTTGAAGCACGTTCCGGCGCTTCTGTCTCAGGCTGCCATCACTATCTAGCACCCCCTTTGTGTCCCGCGAGCTCAGTCTGCAAATTAAGCCATAGAGGAGAAGCATAGTGACATGCCTTTAAATAGAGAATCTGACTTTATAACATAGCTAATTTACTTATAGCCTGAATTCAGTCCTACTCCGGTTGGATTGTTTTGTCTTCTTTGATTGCCTAATACATTTATTTGTACTTGATAATAAATAGTTTCATAGGTAGGCCTATTACTTGGAATTTTTAAGAAAACAACTTAACCTGTATGTTTCTGAAACTCAGACTCAGAGGGCTATGCATTTGAATTATTAGACTGGATTGTGTGACTGTGACACATCTGACTTCTAAATTTTATCTGCAAAATGTGGCATTCTTGGACTATGAACCCAGCCTAATTTGCATGGGGCACAAACTTTTCTCATTAATATAAAACATTTCACAAAGTTGAACATTATTTTAAAAGTTTTTATTCAGTCACGTTTACTCATGATTCATATATGAAAGACATACAAAATTCTTACAAAAGTTTTTTTTTCAGTCCATGTTAAACATCTTGAGGAATGAAGTGCAAAGTTCTGCTTACAATAAAATCACTTCTTTTTTGTAGTCCGATAAAAAAGTATGACAAAGATTGAGATGGTTCCGTCACAGCCATGGTTTATGCCTTCTCGTAGGTACGCACTGAGGTCACACCCTCAAAGGTTAGGGTCTGAAATGAGATCAAATTGATATCAGAACTTCATTTGAACTCAAAGTTTTTTTTTGTTTGTTTGTTTTTTCTTTTACATAAAATAAGATTAGGAAATACTTAGTTCATCCCAAGGAAATTTCATTGCCACTCACACACACACACACACACACACACGCACACGGGATATAACTAAATAAAATGTCATTAGTTTGCAATAGTGATTAAAAAAGGAAGAGGGGAGAGGAAGGTCTCTGGGTTGAGCAGTTACATAAGGTCCGCCAATATTGATCTGTGCACAAACGCATGCAGTGTTCTACTCGTACATAGATCAGATAACATTATAGCCTAATACAAAGGTCTTGCACCATACATAATAATACTAATATAAAAAAGTATTTGTGACTTACCATCACCATTTTCCCATCCTTAATCTCCCGGACGAATTTAGTCTCCTTGCCATCCCACTTCTGGACGTGTACAAGCTTGTCTCCGTCCATGGTTAAAACGGACTGTGGAAGAAATAACATGTCAATTCAACATAAACCTGCTGTTAAAGAATTCGGCTTCATAGAAAAGCTAACTTTTAGATGATAAGCCATTGCAACAAACGCATCGATATAAACAAATGGACTCGTAAAATGCTCGACCAAAGTAGTTTAGTTGGAGAGAAAAAGCAGACTGGATTAGTAGTCAATGTTCTCTGATAAATTGGCATTGCACCTACTTTACAATGCCTATCGTCAGCGGTATTCTCTTCGAACTCCTCGCCCAGGTTGAAAGAGATCTCGGTGTTCTTGAAAGTACTCTGTGTCTTCACCACTACTTTGTCCCCGTCCTTGCTGATGACCACTGTGGGTTTCGTTACATTTCCGACCTGTCTGGTGGCGAAGCCCACACCTGTAAAAGTATTGAGTAAAAAATACGGATAATATTTTTTTTCAGCAGCCGGTAATGTACAAAGATATGTGCGGATCCTTTACTTCCATAACATCCGAGAACAGTGTACACCTGCAACGCGGATGAGTGCGCATGGAGTCGCCAGAAAGCCGCAGGTGCGTCAAAGACAACTCACCAAGAGCTTTCATGTAGTCGTCGAAGTTCTCGCTGTCAACCAGCTTCCAAGTGGCACAGAATGCGTCAACCATGGTGAAACTGGAACGTGTGGACGGAGATAGCAAAGGATAGTGGGAGCCCGGAGGATGCTCGTAACCACGTTTAGAAGCCTCGTAAATTGGGAGTAACTGTATGGGTGTTATTAATACTTTAGTTTGAGGGTGGGGCTACGCTGTCGTTGGATGACTGACCACAATGGGAAATTGTGATTGGTCTCAGGAAATTGTACTGTAAGGATGAATGGGTCGGATTAGGAGGCGTGTCTTCGTTTACGCGAAGCATACTTTTTTCAGTTTCGCGTGCGTAAAAGTACAGCATTGCACGCTGCTCCAAAACTTTTTTCTTCCTTGCCTTGTTCACAGGGCTCACGTTAGATGATGAAATTTCTTTTGTGACACAGTTACCGTAGGTTATGTAATGCTGGCCTTGAGTATTTGAGTTGTTTAACTACTACTACTACTTGAGTAGTTATTTACTCTAGCCATCAAAGACTTGCTCAGAGACAGGTCCACTTAAATGACCAATTTCCCACAGCATGCCTCGGGTGGGTAGTAATAAAACTTTTCATGCTCTCGTTGAATCAATTTAGTGCAACTTGTGCAAAGTATTTCAGACCAAATTATTCGTCGATATCACAATCAGATTATTTTAACCGCAAGTGAATGTTAACTGAATTACCTCATTTTAGTGAGGAATGTACAGTGGCGGTGCATCTCGCCGGATATAATTTAATGACCATCTTTTTAACATTAGGCTAATGGGTGGGCTACCATACAGTTACAATAAAAACATTTTGCACATCCCATGTCAAGGTGCAGGACAAAGTCTGATTAGTTGTCTGATAAAAAGGAGGAAGACCAGACATTGTCGAAACGTCGTGTTGTGGCAAGAATTGAACTATAAAGAAAGATTTCCAGTGTGTTACCCTACAGCAACATAGCGTATCTATGGTGGTTTATAAAATAGACCTACAGTATGGTAAATCTATGGTATCTATGGTAATCTCTTGGTAATTATAGAAAAGTACATCCTACTAGAGTGCCTCGATGATCATCATAGTTTGTGAATTCCATGTTTTATGTCTGAGCCCTGAGATCACTGTGTAGAGCTGAAGTTTAAATATAAAGTACATTAACTCTTTGTTACCATTGGACAATGATTTGTGCCATCTGCTGGCCATACCTAGCAAAACAACACACAAATCCCTAAACGAAACAAAAAAAGCACACTTGATCCTAAATCTTACAAAAAAACCTAGGGATATGGTTTATTTTTTCATGACGTCATACAAGCATACAATAAACAGGATGACTCAAAATGTGCAAATGGGAATTGGCTTTTAAGGATTGGGGGAAAAAGCTGAATTTGAAAATGAACAGAATTTTGTTTGCTTGAAACACTGTGATGTTAACAGGGTCTTACACTAACATCCACATCACTGAGGAAAAGAAAAAAAATGACAGACAAACAGTTTCACATTAATCAGTCCATTGAGCAAAACTGAGGATTACGGTAGTACGCTGGACAATTGTCAATTGTAGTAACACAGAGCATAACATTTCAGCATAAATGGACTAGGAAATATATTCCTTTCAAGGCTGCCAAACAAGAATGCACAATTCTCTATTTACAGACCAAAAAAGACCACATTTTCAAATAATTTTCCGTTCAATCTCTAACTCAGTGGTTAATAATTATTTTACAGTATAAAACACACAAGATAATGTGGTACACTGATCAACCACAGATTGAAGATTTAAAAACTGTACTTACATCACCAAAATGGAATGTTTTATTCTTCTGTTGTGCAAAAAAGAGACATTCCTGCAACTACAAGTCAACATTCTATGAAGGAAAATGTTGTCATGGCAACTCTTGAAAGAGAAAATAAACAAGGAGGAGGTCCCTTTAATTTCCCACAATCACTCACTCTCAAGAAGAAAAAAAAAACAGAATAAACAAAAAAAGAAAACCATCAAAAAGTTATGTTGGTTTCTTGAATGTAGTTAACAGCCCACTATTTCTGTGTAAGCGTCTTTTATTTTACTGCTTTTAAATGCGTACACTGACCAAGTGAATGAGGGATTATATCATCCACCAATGACTGATCATCTCTGCTTGGGATAGTCTGGAGAACAGCACGCTGTGTCCACAGCTCCTTTAAAAGACCCCATGAATTCCTGTTATCCTCCCCCATCATCCTGCTGAGTCGGAGTGCATCGGAGATGTCCTGGTGTTGCATAGGCCGGGTCCGATGGTAACAGTTGTCTGGTCAGCGTGGTCTGGGAGGGGGCAGGCCGGTGTTCGAGTGAAGTCCGGGCTTCCTGGGACATTGTCCGACCCGTACTCCCAGCCATGGTGGTGGTGATGGTGGAGGTGGAAGAGAAGGAGGTGCAGGTGGTGGCGGAGGGGGGCAGGCTGGTTAGGAGCCCTCCTTCTTCTCCTCCTCCTTGGGGGGGTTACAGGAGGATGAGCCCTCGCCTCCTTCATTTCCGTCATCTGGGGAGTGGACAAACACACACACACACGCATGCATGCATGCATGTACACACACACACACACACACATATGCATGCATGTACACACACACACACATACACACATACACACACACACACACACACAAAGAGAAAGAGAGAGACAGCTTCTGTAGTGCAAGTGGGAAATCATGTCACCAACAACACAAAATTGAATTATTGAAAAGAGGCATAAAAGGGCAAGGAATCCTTTAATTATTTAACAGCAGCAAATTACATGCTGTCCTTTCAGTGGCATGAAGCAAAATGAAATTGCCAAATAATGATTTATATGATTAGCGAAGACCTAATCAAACGTAACCTAAAATAATCTATAAATCAAACCACTGTATGAAATGTCTTGTGGCTATCAGTTTTACCGTATTCCAACATATAAAAATGTATATACCAAGGCATGACATTACATAACAACCTCTGAGGATTGTATTATGCAGCAAACAGAGAGAACCCTTTACATGCCTCATGAAACACAAGCCACACAGGCTGTCAGCAACTTGGCACTTAGCTAAGATTCAGCAGCCTCTCCTCCTTGCCATGTTTTCTAATGGAGTCAGAGTGCATTGCAATTCAGCAGACAGCCTTCTCCACACCGTTTTTGATGCAAATCTTTTGGGAGCGTCAGCTGCCAAGAAGAGAGTTTCATCTTTTTCGTCTACTTCTCCTTCTACTTCTTCATTTTTTTTTTCTTTTGCTCTTATGGAGCACCGCTTATTTTGCACTGGTGATCAAATGCTTGACTGCTTTGATCAGGGTAAGCTGTAACGGAGCCCCAGATGATCAAGGCCTTGGGGATGCATGCAGCTATTTCACTATGCACACGCCACTGACTGCACAAGGATTCCCACCGTTTGGTTCGAAGGTTGCCCTGCTGTTGCTAGCAGAGTGTGTGTGTGTGTGTGTGTGTGTGTGTGTGTGTGTGTGTGCATAAGAGAAAACCAGAGTGCACAGACTATATAATGAGACTTATTAGGCTGCAGGCTTAACCTGTGTGAGGCGAACTAGAACGCTATCAAACCTGTTCCTCTGGAACTCACAAAGCATTCTGTATTCAGTCTGTTTTATCCTTGTTAAAAAGAGCATGTTTCACTTACATTATAGCTGAGCAATTCCTTTTGTAGAAGAGAAGAACTAAACCATTGATAGTCTGTATGTGAAAGGTGAGCAAACTTATATACCTTACTGGTGTTGGGAATTTTTTACATAGTTACTGTTTGATGTGTCATTACTGACAGTGAAACACGGCGTAATTCACAATCTATAACGTTTATAGTAATCAATTACTGTTATAGGGACATGGAGGGACAAACAAAAAAATTATCAGTATTGTGTTTGCATCAACGTGTGTCTCTCTCTGTCTGTGTGTGTGTGTGTGTGTGTGTGTGTGTGTGAGAATCGTACCAGTGACAGACAACTCGGCTAATTTCTCCTGAATTTCCGAAGCTCCGTCTCCAGCATTGGATCCTAGAATGTCGGGCATGGCATTTCGCCGACCAGTCCGTCCTGTCGCTGCGAAGTCTGTGACAACTGGTTCCACATCAGTCATCGCTGTGTCCTGTCCTCATAGCATAGTCTATAATAAAGAATGCACAGACAAGCAGAGAGCCATTACTGTACTGTAAATTGTATTTATTATGGCAAGATTATGACCTAGGTGTTATTGTAATAAATATATATATGAAGATGCAGACTTTTAGAAAAAATCCTATGTTTCGAAATTGATGTTATTATTCATGGTTCATTTTTAAACTGCACACTAGACTGCTCACCCAAACCACAGAGGTGATTTCCATGGCAATACAATTTTACAGAAGCCTGTAGCTGCCAAGCTCTGGCAGTTATTGATTTCTGACGAGCGTAATGAGCACTTTTCCCTTGGCAGTTTGCAATCGATAAGTTACTCCACACACACAAACGCATTTTCTGCCCGTTCAATTTAAACAAATGCCTTGTCAATTCTCCTTAGCCATGTGTAACTGTAATCAAAGCAGAAAACACTGCAACATTAATTGATAACAGTGGAGTGGACTTGCAGGGAATTGTGCACTGTGTACAGATCACCAGCAGATGGCTCTGTTTCTGTGCTTCGATACACAGCTTTTTTTTTCGCCTTACCAGTCTTCTACACTATGTCCCTGCAAACCATCTCTCTCTCTTTCTCTCTCTCCATCTCTCTATCTCTCCATCCCTGGTGTCCCTCTCCCTCGATCCCCCCCCCCCCTTTCCCTCTGCTGAACTGGTGCAATAAAGCACCCAGCTTATATAATTGCTGTGGGTAAACACAAACCGTCTGTCTTACATTGCTGACTCAAGTTGCACCCGAGCAATATGCTCTCATCAATACAAACAAACTATAAACCACAACAGTTACATGATTTCGACTAGGAGAAATCCTATATCCTCTATACCTCCAAGACATAAAACTACAGTGTGAAAAAGATGGTGAACATTACATGCTATGGAATTTCTATAAGGCTATCGCAGGGAGGAGGGGTAAATGCTTTCTGCGTTCCATGCATGCATTACTGTGGGTGGTGGTCACGTTCACACCATCAGGTTAGAGCTAGCGGGCTAATCAATCCAGGGCTTTTCCCAGGCCATATGTCCCTAATCACCGAACAGCGAGTCGTGATTGTCCAGGCTGTGTCGAGTTGGCCGCCATGCAAATGGACAGACAGGCGTGACCATTCTCTCCTGACCCATTACCCAAATCAATGGCCATTAGCAAGCACCGTCGCTTCTCTAGCGCCCCGAGTCTGTCTGTCTGTCTGCCTGCTAGCTTTCCAGAGCCCATTTAAGGCCTTTGTGCAATTCACAGTTTTGAAGTTTTGATTTAATGCCCATCTACTGCTGCCCACACAGGCGTATATGCATTCACGCACGCACGCACGCACACACACATACACACAGAAAGAGAGAGAGAGAGTAGCATTTTGCACAGTGACAGACGGGGGCATACTGCAAGAGAAATCCAGACTTTGTTTACTAAAAGCAATCTGAAGGGCAGTTACTTCTCTGTCACACTAATCTGCTTCCAGACACACACACACACACACACACACACACACACACAAAAGAGATATATAGCGAGAGAGAGACAGAGGGAAAATAAGAGATCGACAGCGGGGGACGGGGATGAGCTGTGACATGTAAGTGAAAACCCCCTCGAACCATTCAAACAGATGGTCCCGCCTGGCCCCAATGAAGGGCAGGACCGGCAGCGCCTGAGCGGGAGGGATAATCATCCCATTGGATGTCACAAGATTTAGAATTTAATCAAACCCCATCAGTCAAAAGGGGAGGAGAACGCTCTTGCGAGTGGGACGCCTGCCAGATGCTATTTCTGGCATCTGCCTCCCACCTCCGCCACGGCCACAGCTGGCAGGCTTTAGCACCTGGGGCACTGGTTCCAGATCAGGGGAGGGCCCCTCGATCATCACACCCAGCTCCCGCTTCCAGATGCAACCCACCCAAATGATCAAAACAAACAAACAAACAAACAAACAAACAAACAAACATATCTTCTCCATCTCTAGATGAGAGAGTGAGAAACAGATAGCAGAAAGGAGGCCCGACAGTAAGAAAATGACGACTGATTTTCTTGCCTGGGCACTGTGGGACTAGACAAGAACTATGGCTATATTTTGACTTGGTTATTTTATATCTTCTATTTTTTTGCGTCCTTGAAAAAAAAGAAGCAAATATGACATTTACTTTATGCCCTTATACAAAATAGACCATAAAATACTACTACTACCTTGGGAGGGATGTGGAAGAAAACAAAGTCAAATCAACTGCACAGAATTCTGTGCACTGGTGTATTTCATGCAGAAGGCTGACAAATTAGCTCATTGCTGTGAAAAAGGGTTAGCCCACATTTCGGTCAGTGCTCCCCTCCCCTTTAGAGCATGAGAGGACTGGACACATTAGATTATTTGACTCTGTGGAAGACGTGGATGGCATCAAAACTTTAGTCACTTGCTCTGGTTCTTTCTTGGTACAGCCTCCACAAGAAGTGGCCCAGAGCCTGTTGTTGATCCTTCTGTCCTTCCTGAGAAGCACCTATCTAAGCATTAAACTATTATTGGTCCTGTGATGGTACAACAACACAAGTGCAGGCAGCCTTCCTCCACTGATACAGTATTACTACACAGGGACTTAAAGGAGCGAAATTGTGAATGCATTGAATAACATTGTGGCCATGCCTTTGAATAAAAAGTGAGAGAGTGAAAAACACAGAGAGAGAGAGAGAGAGAGAGAGAGAGAGAGAGAGAGAGAGAGAGAGAGAGAGTGAGAAGGAAAGACAGAGTGCTGCAGTGAGAGTGTTTGTGTTGTTGTGGTTCACTTCCAAGAGGAGTGGAGGCCTCCCTCTTCCCATGGAGAGACTGCCCTGAGCCCGGCAGGGCGCAGGCTGGTGGCACAGGCGACTGGCCTCAGCAACACTGACTGCCCACACTACACACACTGCCAAGGCTAATGGGTGGGGAGAGCTGGAGCAACACCCGTGAGGGTGAGGGAGAGTGTGTGTGTGTGTGTGTGTGTGTGTGCGTGTGGGCGTGTGTGTGGGTGTGTGTGGGTGTGTGTGTGAAACAGAGATGTAGAAGGTGAGACAGAGAGTGAGAGGGAAAGAGAGAGAGAGAGAGAGAGAAAGATAGAGAGAGAGACACAGGAAAAGAGTGAGAGAGACAAAGACAAAAAACAGAGAGATGGAGGAACACTCCAGCAAGTGGAAAATATAAAGGAGGTAAAGAGACAAGCACAAAAGAAAATCAAAAAAGAAAGAGAGAGGATGGGGGGAAACGTTGGAGGAGAAGAAAGGCAAACACAGATGGATGAAGAAAACAAACAAGAGAGAAAAGAGCACTGAGTGTTACTGTACTGGGTGGGTGAGTGACAGAGCGCGATGGAGGTGGCTGTCCAGGTGGCTGGCGGGGCCCGGCTCATGTCATGTTGTGACAGTGCTGCATGTGTGTGTGTGTGTGTGTGTGTAGGTGTGTGTGTGTTGTGTGTGTGTGCTATGTGTGTGTTTTTTGTGGTGTGTGTGTATGCTATGTGGTGTATGTGTGTCTGTGTGTTTGGTACGTACTGTGTGGTGTGTGCTATGTGGTGGGTAATGTGTGTGTGTGTGTGTGTGCGCTGGGGAGGCAGCAGCTTGAGAGTATCTGCTCGAGACTCACACCCTCCCACTGTTCCGAGAGAGAGGATGCTCTGCTCTGTCGTATGCCACATGACTGGGTCCTGCCACCACACTTCCACTTCACACACACACACACACTCACACACACACACATGCCGTACTGTCACAACATGACACTCACCACACACTCAGTTTATGCTAACACACTCACCCTCAGTGTTAACACGCACTATCTCTCTTCCTTGTACACACACACACACACACACACACACACACACACACACAAATATACACTTTTCTTTTACTCTGTCACACATAAAAGCAGCTGTCATGAACAAACACTATCACAAATGGCTCTCATGGATCAGCGTGAACCAAAAACTCACACACAGTAGCAAGCACGCACAGACACACACACACACACACACACACACACACACACACACACACACACACACAGAAAACAGTCACAAACAAAACATTCTTCCAAAAATCTCTCTCACATAGCCCACAGTATACACACACACACTCACACACACTCACAAACACACAAACACACACACTGAGACCGTTCACCAGGCAAAGCACAACAGAGCAACTCAAAAAGACCTCACAAACCTCACATCCACACACCTACTAGACCTCAAAACACACACACACACACACACACACTTGTATCAAAGCACACACACTTACAGCTGATTGAACACACACTCCACGGGCACTTTGCTGACAACATGGTGCACTCCTTATCCATACAGTGCACCGTTGTATCCTCCAGTGCTTGTGGCTGCTAGCCAAAGGGGAGCCATTCAGTGGATTTCAAGGAAATCAATGGGAGATGAGAGCTTTGGACAGGGCAGCTAGCATGTGTGCGCTGTTTACGTTGGTGTCGGCTGTCGAGTTCTATCAGTGCTGGCTCAGTTGGTGCCCAGCCTCCACAAAAAGCACGATTTGATACTCTCCTCCACCCCCCCACCCAAGTCTTTTCCTCCAATTAATGTTGCATTCCATTGTTGTCCTCTCAATTAAAATCGTAATCACGTGAATGCAAATTAGCGGTTCATGGATTCATGGCCTTGTAGTTCCATTCAGTTTCACTGCCATGACTTACAGTATGTAGCACAATGAATGAACAATGAACAATGACACTGAAGATGCTCTAGCCAGACCAAACTGACCAAGCCTGGCCACCTTCAACAGCGCCTATCAGCAGCTAAGTGCTACATCTGGCTAAGTTAACCTAGAGAAAGCAGTAAGCCTACTGCCAGGGGAGCCTGATAGTTTTGTTTAATTATGAGAATCAGGACTCTAGGCTCTTCTTAAAGGAGAAGTTCGGTGTGAATCAATCCATAGCCCTGTTGTTAGAGGTCACTGAATGCTGTCTGTAGCAAA
>JASCQY010000048.1:12985853-12997770 GCA_030264315.1 Sardinella tawilis | reverse complement strand
AGAGCTAAAGAGCAACAGCAAGGAGTATAATTTGTTCACAATATGACCACTTTTATTTCATTTGCTTTACTTCATTAAAGTTACCTGTATGGCCAGAGCTCCCAGGCAGAAGAGATGCTGTGTCTCAATGGGACCCTCCCAGTAAAAATAAAGGATAAATAGAATATATGCTCATCATAGGGTATTGCAAAGACATGATTTAATGTTTATTATGTAAGAGTTTAAATTCAATGGAATATTCTTAAAATTATTAGTATACTTTATTGTGTGGTATTCAAGTCATGGAAATGTAATTTAGCTATTTAATTTTGCTAGTACAAATAAGCCTTGTTATAAAAATAGCAGTCTACTATAAACTACTATAGAGGGATGCAAAAACAGCACAGCTAGCAATGATACAAGGGCATATGGCCCAGACTTAAATTGGAATGAACTGGAATATGCTTCATATGACCATAGACCCTGAAAATTAAGTTGATGATGATGTTACCAGGAAGTGATTATGACCAGGAAGTGAATTTACTTTGGTCATGCTTTAGCCTGGTAATAAAATCTGCCTCTCTTTCTCCCCTTTTGTACAGAGGGTCTGTGCATTCAATTGTGAGATTGGATTTCTTACTGGAAGTGTTTAAGTGTTTAAATGATTGGACCAGCACTTGACTGTTGGCCTGACTTGACTGATAGCATTCTAGCTCTGTATTTTCTTTGAAAGTGAGTAAACATCTTAGCCAGGTTAGCATCACCTATTGGCCAAAAAAGGGAGGGCTTAAAGCCATAACGTTGAATTCAAAAGATGTATTCCAGTGTGTACCATACATCATGACCAGTAAGATACCTATTGGTTGAAGTCACGGCCAAACAGTAGTGATTAGTTGAAGCAGAAAGCATCTGCCCTCCACGGAGTGAACAAATGCCTCTGGCACCAAGGGTTCAGATGTGCTGCATAACAGATGCATAACTGCATTCTAGTATGGGAAGACTTGATAATACAATTTCTGTTTAAATTCATTGCTGATTACCCCTTTTCAAAATAGGCAGTGAACAAAGCCATGCTCTTTGGAGAGTTGGTCTGATGACAGCCTGACAAGGTAACAGTAGTTGTTGCTTTTGCTGCATCTACTTCAGAAGTGGCAAATTGTTATAGACTGTTGTCTCTCTAAGTCGAAAAAGTCAACATGCGAAAAGATTAGTCAGCAAGCGAAGGAAGATGAGGCTGAACACCATCCAGCCAGTGTCTTCAAATTGAGTCACATTTCAACAGGCTTTACAGCCCTGAAAATCAGGAACTTGTTAACAGCAGGCACTGCTCAGATGGTCTTTTGGCGTTTGAGTCATGTCCCTGTTTTTTTTTTGTTTTTTTTTTAATCTTAAATTAAAAAAAGAATGCTGAAACAGTAGTCAGGGTGCCTCACAGTGTGTAATGGAAGCTCAGTCATTTCTTTTCATTGTACTTGTAGCGTATGAGCATCCTGAAACATGGGATTTCGCTACACCCATCCCAAAAAAGTCTTTGAAGTATTTTTATGCACTGGGGTAACACAATATGCAGGCCTCATAGAGGAGTTGGCTAATGAAAACTGCTGTGTTTATTAGGAAATATTTTGCAAAATATAGTCAGTGTTTTAAAATAGCATCTGCAACTGCCTGCTACGTAGGGATGGCAGAAGGCCAGCATGTTCTATGTGAATGAGAATGAAGTCAGTGACCATATTGGTCGCAGACATGATGCAGACATCTCTTGTTGTCCCTTTGCAAGGGAGCATAAAATAAGTCATCTTGTATTCATTGTGGGAAGAGGTTTTCATCAGGGCTGTTGCAAAATCTTTTAACTTAAATTGTGTGTGTGCGCGCGTCTGTGCATGCATGTGTGTGTGTGTGTCCAAACCCTTTTTCCTTTTAAAGCCATTTGATAAACATTAACTTGTGTTCAGCTTCAGCTTTTGATACCCAGCACATTCCCTAGATGTGGTTTGGCATCAAACTGATTTAGATATTTTTTTCAAATGTATCATTCCAACGATTAACTTGCAAATCATCATCTTTAAGTCGTTAATCACCATTCAAATCATTCAATACACCACAAATAGCTCAATGAAACCGCATCCTGTCCTGTCATCACAGCAGTCGGCTTCAGGACTCTGGAAGGCCATAAATATCAAACCAGGACGATCCCGCTCACGGAGGCTCCACGAGACCGCAAGACGTGGAACTGTCTACTGAAAATGAAGTCAGGACGAAAGAGAGAGAGAGAGAGAGAGAGAGAGACAGAGAAGGAGAGATAGATAGATAGCTAGATCTATGGAGAGAGAAAGACAGAGAGAGTGAGTGAGTGAGAGAGAGGGAGGTGTTGTTGTTTATTAAAGTGTCAGAGATCTGGCCCTTACAGTAAACCCTTGTGCTGGACCCATGCTGAAGATGTCTTTTATTTCCGGACTCTTCTCCCTGCTCCAGTGGACGTAAATAAACCCAGGAGTGTCTGAGGCCGTCAGAGCGCCAGAGCAGAACTGAGCAGAAGGGGAGGGGAAGATGTAGGCACACAGTCAGCCCGTGCTTGATGACGTGTTGGCTTTGTGTATGGCGGAGTGTGTGTGTGTGTGTGTGTGCGTGTGTGTGTGTGTGTGTGTTCCTCTCTCTAACTCACTATATCTGTGTGTGTTTTTCTTGTTTTTCTTTTAGTTCTCTCTCCTTTTTTCTTTTTTCTTCCCCTATTATCTCTGTACCTCTATTGTGTGTGTGTGTGTGTGTGTGTTTTATTGAGGTCCAGATGGCAGGGACAACAGTTGAATAGGGAATAATTAGCAGTAATACAGTGTCTTAAATCACTCACACACATACACACACACACACACACACACAAAGATACGTGTTCAGGAAGCAACTCACTGACCTTGATTTCTTCCAAGCGCATTCTGCATTGGCAGCAGTGAGCCCTCATGAACCCTAAACCCACACCAAGCTGCAGAAAAATTTGAACAGAAAAATCTGTGCGAGTGTGTGTGAGTGTGTGAGAGTGAGTATACGGTGTGGTGTAGCTTAGCTTAAGACGAGCGGGATGTATAGCACTTGTTTACAGCAGCGGGAACGAGCCAGACGGAATTTTAATGGTCAGTGGAGTTTCATCTGTTGCGCTCGGCTGGCCGCAGATGAGACGCTGCCATCGCCCCATGTGGTTACGCCTCCGACAGGGATTCTCAGAGGAAAGGGAGAATGTGTAAAAAAGGGAAGTGCAAGGATCAGAAAGAGGAGGGAAAAAAACGACAAGTAATTGCATGTTTCTGCCAACCGGCAGCTTGATGTGCCCTCATTTTTTTTTTTTTTCTCTCAACTCGTTTTTGTGTGTGGCAGGAAAGCAGTTGGCTTGTTTTATGCAAACCAGCACATACGCATGATAGGCCCTTTACGTTGTGTGTACTTATCAAATTGTAAACACCAGGAAAGGGTGGCTGTATGGTCATGTGGCATGGGAACGAAGCAGTGACTACGGCAAGCAGTCCCCGTATTATCATACGGACTCCTTAGCCATGCCTACATACAGCACAGTATGTAGGCCAGAGGAGCTTGCCTGGTCGGGGGGGGGGGGGGGGAGGAAGGGGGGGGTCACAAATGCACAGACTTCAAGAGCCTGTTGCTGACTCAGTTATGAATGTGTGTATGTGGGAATATTTATATTCAACCGCATTTACCCCAGGAGTTTGGCCAAAGAAGTCAGTCATATTCTCACGGAAGGGCTTAGCTATGGGCGGGCTCCACCTTCCTAATAACAGTTTGGATTTCACCTTAAAACGCAGATGGGGGGAGAGCAGTACATTTATGAAGCCCTTGCTCTGACATTCCTCTTAAGTGGAATGAACACTTTTGATATTTAGATGTTTTTATATATATATATATATATATATATCTTATTCAATATGGAAATATTACAGAATTTTGGGTTTTATTGCATAACCCACCACACACACAAAAAAAGTAAAGCAGACCCTTTTCACAACACCTGAAAGGCGGTGAGTATCCTGCCTTTGGTGACCTTGGCGCACCATGGAGACTTGTGCTGATTCCAGCAGCATGCTCTTGTTTGGGGACTTTTTATCTCTTCCTGTCCACATAGACCCAGCAGTGCCCAAATGTGACCTAAGCACACTATGGATTTGCATGTGTGTGTGTGTGTGAGTGTGTGTGCGTGTGTGCGAGCATGTGTGTGTGTGTGTGTGTGTACTAGGGTTAGGCACTAGGTCTCTACGTGGACAGTCTGACTGATATAGGCTGCTCTGGGGAGAAAGATGGAAAAAAGGAAGGATTTCCTTATTAGATGACAAGCAATGGGATAATGACCAAGTCTGAGGAAAAACCGCTGCGTCAAATAATTGACTGTAAACAGTCACGGAATGTTAATTATGCACTGGTTCCCGGCTTAAAGGGACTTTAAGATCCATTTAAACTTGTAATTTCCAAAATGGAGGCAAACCCCCTCACATGGTTATTTGGGACCACACAAACACCACAAGCTGTGTGCGCCCTGAGAACGTAAACACATACTGTACACACAAACACACACTCACAAACACACACACACACACACACCGTGAGAAGGACCACGTCAGGCCCAACAGCTGACATTGTTTTGAAACTGCTCATCCCATAGTTCAGGGAAGATGACATGGCAGAAAATAGGAGGCTGCAACTTCTGCAGACCCCAGGGGTGAGAAGTGTGTGTGTGTGTGTGTGTGTGTGTGTGTGTGTATGTGTGTGTTGGGGTGGAGTGTTGGGGGGGAGGAAGGTATAATTGGTAGCTATTAGATTTAATCGGCGCATTTTTGGGTTGACAACAGTTTCAAGTGGAGACCACATACATTGCTGACATGTCCACAAGCACCACTTATAATAGAAGCATCGCCGCTGAGAGAGAAAGAAAGAAAGAAAGAAAGAAAGAAAGAGAGAAGGACAGAAAGGCAGAAAAGAGGCAAAACAGCTTTGGGGGGGGGGGGGGGATGAGAGAAAGAAAATAACTAGTGCATGTTATGAGAGTCTTTGCTGTTTTTGAGAGAGCTTTTCAGGCAACATGGACACACATACACACACGCGCACACACACACACACACACACACACACACACACACACACATAAGGCGTTGTTTGTGATGACAGTCCAGTCCTTTAAACAGTTTCCTCAGCTCCAACCCTGAGCATTTTGTGATGCATGAATAAAACCATAGACATGGAGAAACGAAAACAATTGAATCATATCCTCCCCTAACCATGGACAGGTTTTGTGTGTTCTTACTTAAGTGTGCTGCAACAATGTGTTTTTAATCACATTGTACAAGATGGTTTCGAATATCAGCGAGCTGTTACTGGAAATATCACCCGAAGATAGGGCAATAACAGCTATTTGCCTTCCAACGCTTGTGAAAGCATGTTTGATCTCAAACAAGAAGAGAAGCTGTGTAAAACATGAAATGAAAATCTTACAATCAACACCAAATGAGAGAAAGAAATAGAGAGAAATAGAGAGAAAGAGAGAGAGAGAGAAAGGTACTATCACCTGTTTTGTATTTATCCCACATATTTTGCCACATTTCTTTCCTTTCTTTCTTTCTTTCTTTCTTTCCCTCCTTTTCAGCCTCTCTCTCCTTTCTTGTCTTTGTGTGTGTCTATCTTTTTGTGAAACATTTACAGCTTATAACTGCGAAGGCTGAGAGCCTCCAGGCAGACATGAATGGGACGGACTGCCCGCATCCATCCGTCGTGCTCTGGCTGCTAGGCTCGCTGCCGCTAAGCCCCCCCAAAAAAGCCCATGCAGCTCCATAAATGTGCTGCTTCCAGTAGAGGTCCTTCTTATATCAGTTTTATGGGGGACAGGTTACAGGGCTGGCAGGTCGCAGGAGCAAAAACCCCATCGCTTTTACACACGCGTGCTCTCTTTCTCTCTCTCTCTCTCTCTCTCTCTCTCACACACACACACACACTCACTCTCTCTTTCTCGCAGCATATGGGTGATGGGCCAGCAGCAAGCGTATGCAAAACACAAATACAAACATACAGTACATGTAGTACTGCACCTGACCACACACACACACACACACACACACACAGTATAACATTTACAAAAAATTGAGCTTCTTTAGGGTTTTCTGCAGCAGTGTGTGTGTGTGTGTGTGTGTGTGTGTGTGTGTGAATGAGCTGTGCAGGCTTGCACGTTGCCTGTGTAAGTGAGGTGGCACAGTGTTGAGAGTGCATGTGGTCAGTGGGCATCCCACCTCCAGTGAGGTAGCTGAGTCATACTCAGAGCGCGGGGGGTGGTGGGGGTTTGGGGGCATGATTCATATAAAAGCTGACTCAGCATGTTGTGTTCAAGTGTTAGATTCTCATCAAGTGCCCTGCCTCTTTCTTGAACGCACACAGGCACTCATAAAATACTGCCTTTGTGCTTAGAATGAATTAAGCAGCATTTATTAAACAGCTTGGTTTATTTACGCCTCGTCATAAAGACCTCTCATTCCTCATACATGAGGCATCCGAAGGCATCAGAGAGGATAACATTTTTGAACCTTAGTGACAATTCAATGTCTCAGGACAGCTCCTCCAATCCTATACGGCTCTTCCATAAGTGCGAATTGCCGACATCACGTTCTGAGAAAAAGCTGCGTGGTTGTTATTTGTATGCTAAATGTTTACACCCTCACACTGTTATATACTGTATGCTCTGGTTTACCCCGCCAGTTCATGACCTCCATTGGGGTTTCAGCCTCGCATATCAGGTTTCCCATAATGGCAGAGCCATAAAGAAGGTTATATATTTTGCCCCTGCGGCTGAGTCTCTTCTGGCCCTCACACAACCCTTTTATCCTCAGAGAGTTCAGACAGTTACACAGAGGAAACCAGAGAGAGAGAGAGAGAGAGAGAGAGAGAGAGAGAGAGAGAGAACTCAGGACAGATGACAGAGGTAAGAAACTTTCCAACACAAACCTGCAACCAATGACCCTCCCCTTAGAAAAAAAATCAAAAGTTTTGTGCAGAACTGTATGGCTCAATATGCTGGTTTTATTGGACCCGTTGTAGTACAGAGTTTTCTGTGGACACAGACTAGCTAAAGCAGCTGTCTTGAGTGGGGTAGTCTATTGGGTGAGCGGGGCATTGACGTACCATCAGTGGACCTCTTGCTGCGTTTAAATATCAGAAAATGAGCATTAGAGCCATTGTAATACTTTCTCCTTTGGAGTAAAATTCCTTGCAATGCATTCTTGCATTCCTCGTTTCCTTTGAACGCAAGCGTTCGCCCATGTACCTGTCTTTTAATTTCCTGTGGACTTCCATGGTCCTACTCCCTTCCTAAAATTCAATAAATGTGAAGAAGATCTTGCTTCGGACATCAGACGCTGCCACAATTCCCTTAAGAAATAAAAAGACAATACCAAATATATAAATTATATAAATATATAAAAATACCAAATCCAAACAAACTTTATGTGTTCATTCAGTTTATGTGTTCCCTGCGGTGTGGTAGGGGATAGAGAACATAGCCCACAGAAATACCAGATCAACCAGACCAACCTTTTTTAATCTGCTGTAATTGAAACTCACATTGTGAAAATGACTGTTCCAGTTAAACTCATGTTTGGCTTTTTATCTACCAGATCTCGGTTATAAACCCAACAACCGTGTGTGGCGTGAATGGCACCACACCTCACATTTTCATTGCCTCTCATATCGCAATACCTGGATTTGGAAAAGCCAAGAGTTCGCCATTTCAAATCCATGGAGGATCTGTTTTGCTCCCTGAACCGTGTGTTATTTGTCAGGCTTTGCTCCTTCAAGTACAGAAGAACCTGAAAGGACAGTCAGTAGTTCAGAAACCTAACCTCTAACTCCAATTGCAATGCATTTACAGAAATATTTATATAATTTAGATAAACTTTATTATTAGTCTAACTGCAATTGGATTGTTTTGGCTGGATTTGTTTTCACTTGATAATAACGTTCAAATTAGAGATTGATAGAGATTACTTGGCAATGATTATAAAAACGACAGAATATTTAGCATTCTTCTGAAAATGGACGAGATTTAATGCATCTGAAGTCATGGCATCAGACTAGTCAAATGGATTCCTTCTGCTCCTAGAAAGAGAAGGGTACTGGGGTGAGTTGGGGCTAAAGCAAAGGGTGAGTTGGGTGGATGGGGAGGGGGTTGTTTTGCAGCGTCGACCTGGCAGGTAGTCAGCTTCATTATGGAGCGCTCTTTGTCGGCGGTTATATAACTCGGCATCCGTAAATAACGCCTGGACGTGTCCAGCACCTTGTGTTCCGCATGTTTATTCATGCCGAGGGGTTTCTGACTGCTCAAAGTTTGTTTGCGGGGACAAAGCTGTTGCTAAGCTCGCGCGGCCGGACCCGGAGAAATGCACGGCTTCCTCTGGCCTCCCTGCCGGTGGCTCACACTCAGGGGGCTGGTGGTGGTGGTGGATGTGGTGGAGAAGGACCTCCAGGCCTGTGCTGGCTTTGTGCTGCCCCGTTTGGCTGTTTTTTGGGTGCTGGAAAGCCATCAGCTCTGGATGAAGTTGGGTTGGGGTGGGAGCAGGGGGGGATTTTTGGGGGGGGGGGCATTGATCTGAGACTCTGGGGATTCTAAGGGATAAAAAGGGCTGGAACTGAAGCATGGAGTTAAGAAGTCTGGGATTGGCTGCTGGTGGTTGGTGTTGGGGTTTGGGGGGGCAGGGTTGGGGTTGATGCTGTGTCCAGAATGGCTGAGTGGGATAGGGCATAAACTTGCCCTCTGACCCTCCTCTTGAATCCGAGCTGGCATGAGCTGGCACAGATGGGTCTATATGTCACACAGACAAAGAGGGCATTCAAGAGGGCCCATTCTGCCTGATCACACGAGCACCCATGTGAGTAAGGAGAACCCCCTGCAAACACACCCCCAAAACACGTGAGAGGCACCCTGTGACGCCTCAAACGTGCAGGTTGCATGAGGTACCCGTGGGAAAGCCTGAGCGGCCCTCAGTTTGTGTTTGTGTGCATTTCAGGATGCAGTGCCGCACAGAAGGAGCTTCTGGCTGCTACTCCCAGACCTCCTTCTCCACTCCATCCTTCCATCGTTCCCCTCCATTTCACCCGTCTGTGTACGCGGAGCTCTCTGGGCCTTTCAGCTCCATTACAGCCCAGAAAAACGACGCGTCACTTCGTCGTCCGTCCGTCCCTGACGTAAGACGCGCTCCAATTAGCCAAAAGTAATGAAGGGCTAATTAACTCTCAATCAGTGTTGCAAAACAACAGCCAGGCTACTTTGATGTTTCTCGCTGACGTGGCTTGACAGAACATCACTGCAGAAAAGCAGTTTCAGCAGACATCCTGTCCTCGGCCACATAACAAGACTGGAGTTCTCCAAACAAGGGCATGTTTAAGCCCTAAGAAGACAAAACACTTCACCCTAAACCATGTGAAAGGACTTCTGCACCAATGCACTTTTTCATGAATCGTTGGGTAAAAGGTCAGGAATCAGTAGATAAAAGGAATCAGTAGGTAAAAGGTCTACTTACTGTTGGAATCGGTTAACGAATCTGATGAAATCCATAATTTGCAATAACCTGAATAGCAATGAATATAGTCCACCATTAGGTAGATCTGGAAGATTTGGGACTGAACTCGTAGCTGTTCTGACCCTGTTCCATGATGAATGCAAAGGATGAATGCTCTGACAACAGGATACATTCAAGGAAATACAAGTGTAATATGTGACAACTGAGCGTTAAAGGAGTTATCCGGAGTGAATCACCTACTGCTGTCGTTCTGATACCTATCGACAGCACACGGCAGCCTCAGACAACAGGGCTTCGGTTGATTCACTACGAATAAACCCTTTAACTTTAGCAGCTATTATGCATAACAACCACTGACAGAGCCCACAAGTTCCATGAACAGTGCAAGGTTCTATATTTTTACTTGATTTTACTGACAGATCCACAGCCACATAAAATACAGTAGATTGAGGTCGAGGATAGTTGTCATATGAAGACACATGTGAAGACAGAGGAGCTTTTACAGTATCTACCCTCTTTCCGGACGATAGCCTCGTTAACTCAGACATTACTCTACAGAGGGTTAGGTTTGGGCTGTCCGCTGGAACAGATTTGTTTTTTGCTCCTTCATTAAAAAAATTTGCAAATAAGCTGAAGAAGCCCTTTGTTGGAGTTCCCTGTGTGCCGATAATGTTTTTCTGTGCAAGGAGTCACATGGCAGGCCTCCTCCAGAACATACAGGAAACAAGATCACTCACTTTCCTAATCTTATTTCACTTGGCGTATGCCAGCCTGTGTTATAAAGTGCATTAAACAATTTTTGTTTTCATTCGGATGGCATATAATTTACAAGGGGTTCGTTATACAGTAATTGGAGATGAATTGCCATATGTTTGCATGTGCCGTGACCAATTTGCGTTTTTTAAGTTGACAGCTGACCATAATGGAGGAACTGGTGGATTACTCGGGGAAGAGCCGTCGCGGTAAGAGAGTGGCTACTTTCACACAGGCCCACACCTGGCCGGCAGTAATGAATCACAGTTGTCAAAACTCGAGCAGCCAGTCGGGGCTAATCACAAAACATCCGCTCAAGGAAGAGCAACTTTATTTGATGTTGGTGCATACTGGAGTAGGGAGGGAGGTGGAGGTTGAGGTGAGGGGTGACGGGGGAGGGGTAGGGGGGCGGAAAGGGCTTTCATGTACTTGGCTGTGACTTAAAGAAGGTCTGTGTTGTGAGATGTCAACAGGGCCTGTGTTGTGCAGATGACACCTTCCATCCCCGTCCCCGACAAAACAGTGCACACCCGTAGACATGAGAGTATAGAGTAATAATGCCCCCCCCCCACCCCCACCCCCACCCCCACCCCAAAGCCTCTCAAAAAAGAACGTCTTTTGAAGTGCATCTCCAAGTGACATGGCGTGACCTAATGCTAAGGTTTTCTCTCATGTTGAGATCAATGGCTCTGATAATGCAAGCTGTCTTGCCTCCTTGCATCAAAAGGCTACTCAGCTCTGCTTCCAGCACTCGAGTCACCATACAAAGCCACCCGGGGCCCTCTTACTGGTCCCAGATCAGTGGAATCATCAAAGTTACTCATCACAAGCAGGAATGGGAACGTGGGTGGACGACCCAACCCCCCTCCATCACACAAAGGTACAAATGTTGACCCCCCACAATCTCCATCTGTGTACTTCAACCTAACCCCCCCAACCCTATCATCAGGGGTCCTGAGTTTACTCTTATTCTTCTCTTTCTCCTTTTTTCACAGGTTTCTTTTTTATTGTGAAGAAAGCTATCCAGTTACTTTAACTGAAAAAAAAACCCTTGACAACAACTCTCCCTGTGAAGTCTGGCCAGGCATCTTATTTTCCCTCCCGAAACGCTGGCTGGCAGTAACACCTTGGCTTACCTTGGCAGTGGCCAAGGAATGCATTTCCCCCAGGGAGAGAAGATGATCAGTGAAGCAGAAGAGGAGGTGTGTAGCCATGGTGAACCTAGCACATTAGCAGCCCCTAACCACTCTCATACCTCTCATACATTCATACATATAGAAAACAAGAGGTCAGAAGTCCATCTTTAGAAATATGCCAAACTTTTTATTTGATTTTATTTTATAGTAACTTCCAATTAATCTCTATCAAACTGCAATTTGAATGTTATTATCAAGTAAAAACAAATCAAGCCAAAACAATCACAGTTATAATACAGTTTATCAAATTATATATTATATAATTTGTAATATATATACACATTTCTGAAAATGTGTTTGCAAATGAATTTATATTTATACAGTACAGTAGCTAGTAATGTTATTATGTTATAAAATGTTATAAAATGTAATGTTATAAAGTATTTAAATGTGTTATGAAGTATTTATTTGGTATTCATAATGGTATATTCATGC
>JASCQY010000048.1:12959593-12970263 GCA_030264315.1 Sardinella tawilis | reverse complement strand
CCCCCATACACACGTCGCCTGCCCCCCTTGCCCCGTCATCCTCCTACTCCACCCGGGACTGGCCTATCTGACTCAGCCTGTCTCCTCTCTCTCTCTCTCTCTCTCTCTCTTTCCCTCTCTCTCTCTCTCCCTTCCTGAGGACGGGGACACAGTGAGACGTAGCTCTGCCAGGCCCGAGTGCAAGCGCTTGCACTCGGGGCATGCCACCGGGTCACTACCCTCTTCTCCGCAGGTCCTGTCTTTGAGCTCCCTCACTCCCACCCCCACCCAACCCAACCCCCTGACCTTTGGCTCATATAAAAAGGTGTGATAATCTCTCTGACGCCCAGTCTCCTGTCCTCCTGGGAACAAGCGCACAGTGGCATCCTCCAGTAACGCTCTACTTCACCCTGCCTGCCTATGACTTCCAGATGTGCCCCCCTCCCCCTTTTTTTTTGTGTGTGTGTGTGTGTGTGGTGGGGGGTGGGGCTAATTAACACTATCTGAAGAGGATATGGCAAATCCAGGATGTAAATCATGTTAGGTCGGAATAGTAAAGGCAGTCCATTAAATACAGCAAACAAATGCCCATGTTCATTCAGTTACTGTGTTGGCATTTATTTAAAGCACGCTGTAATTATGCCACAGAGACGTCCCCATGTTTGACATTCCTGTGGATTATGTCTTTTAGTGTTGCCACTATAACACCTTCTTCTACAATCAAGGTCACAGTAGAGGCTTTTTCACTTTCACAGAGGGAGATGGTTTCCAGAAGGATGTGAGTAACTCACCAACTATGTAGAAGATGCCACGGAAATCAGTCTGTGTAACACTGCCTCAGTGGGGAATGGACAGTCAAAAATGGAGTATGGAGAATTAAGTCAAAAATGCAACTGAAAACCCATAATCAAATACAGCAGTCATTGTTTGTTTTGTCATTTGATTGTATTATTTGAAAATTTCATGACATGATTTTACAGATATTTACCAATGAAATCACACAATTTGTGATAATTCTTTGGTGAAAGAAAAGTATGTGGAAGTTGTGGACGTGTCACATAGGCCTTGTTGATTCATGCTTGATTCTTAGATACTGTAAGTATAGTTTGTTGTGTACAGTCTTTGGAAATAGAATATTGTCAGCCATGTTGTCTGTTTGGTATCCTTTAAATGTTCAAAGGGTTTAACAGATGTTAGTGTTCTCTGGAGGATTATGTTGCTAACTTGCAATTCATCACAGGAAATAACTCAGTAGAGACTGTGTGTGTGTGTGTGTGTGTGTGTGTGTGTGTGTGTGTGTGTATGTGTGAGGGTACGGTATGTGTGAGGGTGTGTGTTTTGGTTCCATAATGGTGCTCCCGTGGTCACTTCCTGTACATCACACAGAAGGAAATGATCCTCACTCAATGTGTGTGTGTGTGTGTGTGTGTGTGTGTGTGTGTGTTTGGGCCAGTGTGGCTAGTCAAGCACCCAGTGTGGGTAGTTGTTTTTGGTTCGTTTGTGATTCACTAGACGGGATGAATCTGATGGATCGAGCTACACACACATTGCGTCCTTTGTGGTGATTCAATACCACTGGCTGAAATAACACCCTAAAATAACATTCACTGGAGTGAATCATTCTACAGTTTTTATATCAAATCTGTATCATGGAACACTCTAATGGGACAAGGCACTCAGACAACACAGTGAACTGCTAAACCCAAAAAACAATGTGCCCTTAAAACAACAAGGAAGGCGCACCCTTAAACCAACAGAAGGCCTCCATACTGTAGTATCGTAATCATATCTCTGTGTACCCAGTCACATTTAGCAACAGGCTAACATCCAAAGAGGAAGAAGCTTCTTTCAAGGTTTGAACTGAAGCTCTGCAAAAAGCAGAGAGAGAAACAGATAGATAGATAGAGAGAAAGAGAGAGAGAGAGAGAGAGAGAGAGAGAGAAAGGGGTCTGCAGGCAATTAGGAGATGCTCTTTGGAGATTGCGGAGTCACCGCTGCTGCCCTGGAGCTCAGAGCAGATGACAGATTAGCTTGTGTGCCCGCAAAACGTCAGCGCCTACTTCTCCTGATCACAGCACCCAAGGCTTCCAGAGAACAGAGGGAGAAATGCTTTGGGGTGGGTAGGGGGGTGGAGAGGGTGGGAGCAGGGGTGGGGTGTAGCCAAAGGGATCAAGGAGAATGAATGGGGATGGATGAGACTGAGACAAAGTGTGTGTGTATGTGTGTGTGTGTGTGAGTGAGAAAGACAGAGAGAGAGAGAGAGAGAGAGAGAGAGAGAGAAGATAGATAGAAAACAGAAGGCTAACAGACAGAGAGGGGAAATTCAGGCGACAGTTGAATCCATAAAAGAAGCTGAGTGGTTGAAGTCAAGAAAGAAAGGGAGAGGGAGAGAGAGAAGAGAGGAGAGAGATAGAGACAGGAAGAGGAAGAGAGAGCAAGGGAACAAGCAGTACTGTGCATGGATTTCCTGCTGTCGCTCTGTTCTTTATTGAGAGCCCCACTCTCAGGAGTCTTATGAATGGACTCAGGAGCCCTGGGGACCTGAGTGCTCGGGGGAGGTCGTGGCTGGCGGAGAGCAGTGGTGGTGGAGGTGGTGGGTCGGGTGCAAGAGTTTCCTCTCGGACGGCCGCCTGAGAGCGTGGCGCGGTGCCGGCCACTGTTCTCTCGGACGATGTGTCAGCGTCGGCATGCCGCAGCGACTGCAACAGGGGCCTGTAACGAGGTGCCGAGAGCAAATGGTCCCCCCCCCCACCCTTCTCTTCCTCCACTCCCCTTCCTTTCAAATCTCCACCTCCTTCTCTTCCTCTCTATCTCTCTCTCTCTCTCTCTCTGTCTGTCTCTCTTTCTCACAGGCACAAAGGCAGTGGTTAGTTAGAATCTCTCCCTTTCTGACTCTCTTTCTCTCCCATTCTCCTTCCCCACAGGCTGTGGTGAACTGAAGTGGATGGGCACAAATGACACAAACCCACTGCCTCCCCCATGCCATTGCCAAACCCCTTCCAAAACCTCAGCCCTCCAAAAGCAAAGCCCCACCATGAACATCAGCACGCACTTCCCGGCATCCCCGGGCCATGATGGCACAAGATCTGAGAAGCTCGCCGCATTCCTCAATTCCCCACTGAGGAGGGACCCTCAGAGTCGCGCGGCTAGTCAGTGTGTCCGAAGCCTCCGTTTGGCTCTCCATAGGAGCTGACATTTAGCTGACATAGCTGAGCTCGTAATGAGGGCTCAGGGGTCCGGAGCAGGCCGGCGGTTTGCGTAGCGCGTCGGCTCTCTGCTGTGCCATCAACCGCTGCACGGATTCGAGCCACCGCAGGATCGCTGCATAAATCATAGCTCCAGAACATTTGGGGTTACATGCTTAATTGTTCCGTCCTTCGCCTAGGCTTCCCAGGAAACCCCATACCCCTCAAATGATACCCTTAATTTGATGCAGGAGACCAGAGCTTTCTCCTTGTACAACGTGAACGCTACCGACAAGCGTTGTCACACTCTTACGTCAATCCGTGGAGATAATTCATTGGGATTCATGTCTTTCTGATTGAACGCTCGGGCAACAAGTGCTGCCTCCCATCCAGAAATGACAGCATCCCAACGGAGATGACTTCTCTTGTGCTGCATTAGCGTCTCTGGCACACATGGTTTCACTTACTGTCTCGGCCACTGGATGCATTGCTGGTGAACCAAGTGTTCTACTGATAACGTGCATGCTCTTTGAATTCGTTCAGTTTGGAATATGCATAATTTGCTGTTCTCAGAAACAGATGAGATTTTACTGGTACAGACTTTTGCACTTGGAAAGGATGTTTTCTTAAACTTGTGAACTAGTATCAGACTTCAAGTGGCACCTATGGCAAACGTCAGTAATAAACAGAACCAAAGTAACTTTTATGAAAAACTATGACGCGGTTGCAACACGATATGCATTGGGTGTGAGCTTACGAACCAAACTGGATACACTGACACACACACACACACACACACACACACACATACTCACACAGTATTCTGTATCTGGTTAGTCACTTTAAGCTGGTTGCAGCTTTTGCACTCTATGCTTCTGCCATGATTGGTCAGCAAGTTCTTGTGCTCTTGAGCAGAGACCTAATAAGGCCCGACAACATGCCCTTGCAGTGGGTGATTTCACAAAGAAAACAAAATCTTCAATTGCCAGAGAAAAAAATAAATAAAAAAATTCTGAGCTCTTGAGCTCGACATACAAAGCGTGAACAGACTCTGAAGTTTATCACCAATGGCTGGCAGACGGTGATAGCAGAGGTGAAAAAAACAAGCCTGTCGCCAGCCTGCCTGCTTGGTGTGCATTGATACAGGAGTTATCATTTTACTTTCCCTTTTTTCGAGAAAGGGAACTTTGCTGATATGATCTCATTGGCCACTAATCCCACCCATCCGAACCACCCTTCTGTGTACCTGCGAATGTTTTTGGTAATTGTTGCCGTCGGCCTGTGGCTATCTGCTGAACTGCCAGTGCTTTGGAATGAGCTGTGGCCAGGCTATCCTTTTGTGTCCAGACGAGATACGTCGATTTCATTGGCATTAGACTGGGACCTTACATTTATACTGTACCTGGTGGTATCGGTCTATCTCTGTGTGGGTTTCTGAAGACTTGCAACAACTTGAAATTTGGCCAATGGACAGATTTCACACAGTTAAATGGCTCACCCATGTGTTGTCAATTGAAAGCCGTTTTGAGAGGTTGCTAAAGTAAAAAAAAAAAAAAAATACAACAGATTCTGGAATGAATTGCACTTTTGGTGCACAACTGGCTCAGCATGTCTGTTTTGCGATTTTGCGTGTGTGCATTTGTGTATGAGTGTATGTGTGTGTTCGTGCATGTTTGGATGAGTGTGTGTGTGTGTGTAGATGTTGGTATCACAGACTGATGAAAATAAAGCTATAATTTTCTAAGAAGCAACCAAAAAGGAACCAAAGAGCAATTTCTGAGGAAGGCACGGCCGCTGCCAACATAAACCAATGAAAATTGAATTTGGTTATCCACAGCACAAGGAGAACAACAGTCCACCAAATCAATCTCAAATTGGGCCATGCGACCAATGAGAGGTCTGCATCATGCTGTTCACTTCTGTTAGTAGCATGTTTGGTATGTGTTGTATGTATTGTATGTATTTTAGGATGAATACTTTAATACAGTATTTGTTGTCTGCATTGTATCCCTTTTGTATGCTGTGTATACAGAACTTGGTTACAAGTGTGTTGTACTGTTTGTTGTCTGCTTTGTTCTGCACATTCAGTGCATTAGAATTTGTGCCCTGAATGGTCAAAGGATTGAAAACATCAGAAGAGATGGAAAAATATCATGAATATCTTATGCACTTTATATGTAGACAATGTCTGATTTACCACACAGGCTGAATGTATGTTATATTTGGCACGCTAACTGCCCTAATTAAAGTGCTTCATGCTTTTAACATGCTGCCAAAAGACCAGAACGATAACATTCAGTTTGAATATGAAAAAAGGTGCAGTTCACTACAACAATTCAGCATAATAAATCAAATTATCTCATGTTGCACTATGCTCTGTCTCAAAGAATGCCACGGATATTACGACCAAAAGATGGGGGAGTGATTCGATTGACAGATTTTTGTTGTTGTTTCGCTGTGTGGTTTTCATTTTGCCCTTCCTCCTCAGAATCTGTCTGGCCCAGCGTTGTTGATGCCGAATGTTTTTTGTTGATGCCTACCGGGGCTGCCAGGGCTCGGGCGGGTGAAATGTGAGAGCACAGAGGGCCTGGCAAGCAAGGCATCCACCGTTCCCGTTTGGAGGCCTGAAGTCAGGCCAGGTGATGAGGAAGGTTCACCATTTTAAACAAGGGAGCCTAGGACCACCCAACAGCAGGCACACATGCTGCAAAACACATTGTGTTACTCCGTTACTACAGTAAGTGTAAATATTGTGCGGCATGGCATCATATTTCTCATTTATACTTATCGGAGCCACAGACTTCATTTAGAACAAGAACTTTGCCAAGCCTAATCCACATTACAATAGATTTTTAAAAGCGGCAGTTCAGAGTGCTTCCAACCATAGCCCTGTTCTTGTTCAGGAGAGTGCTGTTGGTTAGAAGAGGAACAAGAGAATTTGGTACAACATAAAACGAATAGCAATCTACTAACTGCTAATGCTGGATGGTTGCTGCCCATTGGTCCAGGCACTGCCTGGAAGGCGCCGCTGAGGGCAAAAAGACCAATCTAGGGTTAGGGTTAGAAATAGGATAGGGTAGCGCCTTGGTGGCAGCACTGCCTGAAGGCACCATTGAGGGCAAAAAGACCAATCTAGGGTTAGGGTTAGAAATAGGATAGGGTAGTGCCTGGCTGTCAGTGCTGTCTGGAAGGTTCCGTTGAGGGCAAAAAACACCATCAAGTGTTGGGGCTATTCTAGGCTATCTCTTTAAAGGAAGTCTTCAGAGAGATTCAGAGAATCAGATGCATGGAGACAGGCACATAGCAATACAGATAGAGAGTACTAAATGGCTTTACTTATGATCAGACTTTTGCTTTGCTTTTTTCATAGGACATTCTCCTCCCTTCTCACCATTGATTCTTTGCTGCATGTTGTTCCCAATCTGACAGTGGCCGCGTCCGAAAAGGGACAATTGCAGCCTTTGAAGTCTATAGAGGCTGTGAGCCATCGAGGCTTGTCCGAATTTATAATCCTGCCTTCTAAGACACCTTCGCTTGGGCAAATTTTGAAGTCTACACAGATGTATCTTTCATGCGGACTTCAATGTCCAACGTTCTATAGTCAGCTGTCGGTATCTTGGCAACATGTCTGAACAATTAAATAAACAAAAAGACGGCGTTCTAATTAGCTGTCTAGCGATGCCTTCTACGGCTGAAAACTTTTGAGACAGCGAAGACTGTGAGGCTGGAAGTCACTACACTTCCATTTCGGACGCAACAAGTGTCTCATCTCCAAAAAACAGCCATAATTCGCAGCAAAGCCGGGCCGGCTCTCTCTTCTTCCTGCAGTGTGCGTTTCAGCTCCCCCCTCTTTGGGCTTGGCAGAGCCTGGTGTCACTCCGCTGTGTATGGCCATAATTGATCCCTGTCAAGGGTGATTGATTTCTTGTGCAGGCCCATTGTGTAATTTAGGTCTGCCCACATTACATGCTTTGGTGCAATTATGCGTCCAATAAATTATACACTGTCTTGGGTTCGCTCAATTCACTCTCCCAAGCCAACCCCCATCCTCCCTACTGACGCCACCACCACCCCCAACCTGAGATGCTGTGTCATTTCAGTCATGCTCATAAATATGTCCACCACAGTCATGAGTGTGGACATGACGGAGTACGATTAGATTAGACTACCGTAGCCTAGGGTACAGGATGAAGTAGTTGTAATTGCTTTCTCCCCTGTTCATTCCATTTCTCTCCATCCCTCTCTTTTCTTTTCTCTTCTCTCTCTTTCTTTCGCCTTTTCACTCTTCCCTCCCTCACCCTCTCCCTCTCCATCCCCTTCATTTCCCTCATATATTGACCAGAAGGGTGTAAAAGTGGAGGCCCCACAGTTGAAGGGAAGTTGAACAGGAAATTTGGTCAAGGTGCCTAAAACCAAAAATGCATCACCATGACCGCCACCACCAAGAGCAGAGGCACTGTCCTGTTAGTGACCTGTCATTTCTGTCTCCCGCTTCCTCTTATGAGAGAAAGAGAGAAAAGAAAAACACAAACAGTAACATTCTGGAGACTCATTGGTTGCTATTAGCTAGTTGTTGCTAAGTGGCCTTGTGGGGAAAAAAAGGTTCTGCAGGACATTGATGGATCTTGGCCAGTGTTTTCTGGACATTGGAGTTTGTTTATGGGTCCTTGCACTTTCAGTCTGCGCACGACAAATGTGTCCCCCAGATTGATTGATAAGGTGTAGTTGTTGCATGGTAACTCGCTTCCTAGTCTCCATTGCTAGGGTGCACATTCAGAGACATGAAAAACATTCTTACTGACATAGTTTTAGGGTTAGCTTTGTATCAAACCTGACCTCAAACTGTACAGGGATTGTAGCCATGTCACCTTAGAATGAAACTGTCCTCACATAAGACTCCATGACAAGACTGTGTCCTTATGCTATTCTTCTTGTCATTCAAAGACACTGTAAAACCCAGCGGCCCGCACCTCCGCATGGCTACACTGGCCCTATGCATTACAACAGTGACTCAGTAATGGTTATTTTTGAAAGCCTTGTGTCATTCGCTGCCTTGTCTGGAAGGGCAAGAAAGGTGCAACACATTGGCAGGCCCTGCCTGCAACATTCACGCAAAGGCTCCAAATAATCAGACAATTAAACGAAATGGGATCCTGGCAAATGCACACTTTATTCATTCCCTGGGCCTGCCACATAGCTCTAGACTTTATTGGTATATAGCGGACCAGGCAAACGCACCGAGGCTCTATATATTAAAATGCTAAATTGGGTATAAAGAACAAGTTTATTGCGTACCTAACAATGCTATTTTCAAGCTGTTACCGCGTTACAGCATGTATTCTGGGACTCTGGGAGGGGGCAGAACTCCAGGAACCAAGGGAACGGTGCTGTTTTCAATTAGCATGCCAGTCTGAATGGTATGTCCGGCTGACAGGACTTTACAAGCGGCTACACACACACACACACGCACACACACACACTGCTCCCTCCCAGCACAACTCTCTGTAGTCCCTGAAGTCTCCAAACCTGCCCAGAGAGACAGACTGAGCAAGAGAGAGGGGGAGAGAAAGAGAAAACCTGCAGGAGGGATCAAGAGAAAGGTGATAGAGAGAGAGAGAGAGAGAGAGAGAGAGAGAGAGAGAGAGAGAGAGAATGACTCAGTGAATTTATTGAGAAAGGAAGAATGGCTTACAGAGCAGGAGATGAGGAGAGACTTCGCTAAAGATAACAGTAAAGGGGGAGGATGAAAAAATGCGATATGTGTGTGTGTGCGTGTGTGTGTGTGTGTGTGTGTGTGTGTGTGTCTATGTCCAGCATGTAGCTTTGTATTGAGAAAGCAAGGTGAGAGAGGGAACTCACGGATATACAATAAGAGTCGGAAAGAGAGAGAAAGAAATAGAGGTAGAGAAAGAGAGAGAGAGGCATGTCTATGTGAAAATAACACCAAGAATTCACATCAGTCATTAGCCTGCACAGTGTGAGGAAGAGGGAGAGAAAGACAGTTGAGCTGGGCAGGTGTGGTGTTTTATATCAGACAGGTGTCAGAACCCCTTCCATTCCCCTCAGATCCACCCAACAACTTCTTCCACCACCTCCTTAGACAGCCCTCTGATGAGGAGGCCTCCTGCAATGCTGTTCTGCTGGTGTGTGTGTGTGTGTGTGTATGTGTGTGAGGAGGCACCAGGGATGGCAAAGACGTGTTAAAACGACTCCCTCCTTTCAAAGTGCAAGGCCATGTGAGGACACACAGACAAGTTACCTCACTCATATTCAGGCAACCTCTTTCTCCTCTGCTGTTTGGTGTAGTAGTTACACAGCCAAAACAGACCCCACTGCAAAGACCAGAATCAAAAACAAAGCATTTAACTTCATTACATTCATGCGAGTGCTATTTCCAAGCTAGTGTGTATGTGTTTGTGTTTTGTATGTGTATGTGTGTCTGTGTGTGACTGGAGCAACATGTTGCTATCTGTCTAGGGACTCCATCTTGTCCAATGATTTTCTCTCTTTCTCTTTAATCAACTGGTATCGTAAACGTCCAATCATGGCTCTTCCTGACGTAAGACTTCTGGGGGAGACAAAGGAATGGTAGCAGACCAGCTAAAAAAAAAACGGTTAAAGGAGAAATCGGATGTGAATAAATCCATAGCCCTGTCGCGGCGAGTCATGAAGTGCTGTCGGTGGAACAGTTTGTTACAACATACATCAAATAGTGAATTAGTAGCTAACACTTACCGAATGGGGCAAAAAAACCCTGCACTTTCAGTTTCATTTTCCTATGCCCCATTCAGTTAATGTTACCTGCTGGTTTATTATTTCGGTCTATGTTGTATCAAATTATTTTTTCCACAGACAGCACTTGGCAACCTTGAACAAAAGGGCTACGGATTGATTCACACTGGATTTCTCCTTTAAGGGTGCCTGAGAGTTCACTGGGGTCAGTGGAAGGTCCATGTCTGTGCAATATCACAAAGGCCTTCAGAGGGTTTTCAGCAAAGACTACCACCAGTCCTGCAAGCCAGAAGCCACAATCCAGCTGCGTTGAATTAAAGGAAACAAACAGCTAGAGCTGTGCAACACGTTACCAAATCATTAGAAATCCTTTAAAATTCAATCTTTCACTCCATAGATAGGGGCAACATTAAACACACTGGGGGAACATCCAATTTGTTTTAACAAGTACGACAAAGACGAGTCAGGCGGAGGCAAACAATTGGAAAAGGTCACGCCACAGCTGTGATAAATTATCCTGAGATCGTAGCAGGATGATAAATCACAGTTTAATTGCCTTCGATTTCAACAAGCGTCTGCCTTAGACGGACGGCGTCTTTGGGATTCTATTTACAGCAATGGCAAATACAATCAAGCTTAAAACGAAACTGTACTTTCTAGTCAGGAGTCGATGAGATCAGAGAGGGTAAAAGCAAAGCGAGAGGAACAAACGTCCATTAAATACCGTGTTCTATTTTTGCAGGGGGGGGGGGGGGGCAAAATAACCCATTATGC
>JASCQY010000048.1:12932659-12945200 GCA_030264315.1 Sardinella tawilis | reverse complement strand
TCAGTTTAATTATGAAGTAATGTATTTTTTTAGCCCTGAAAGTAACTGTTACTTTACCCAAACCATTAAGATGAGCATTTTTTTTTGCTGAAAGTAAAGTAAACAAGTTTAATGCAAGTTAACTCAATTGTTAGATTTTACAGTGTGCCGGGCTCAGAGAAGGACTGGATGAACAGGAGAAAGGTATGGCTCAATGAATTAACTCATGGGGAGTTAACTCGTTAAGGGTCATTCGATTTTTGTAATGTCTGCATCCCAAAAACTACATAGTAGTACATGGTTAGCCTAAGTACAATTAATCTTCATATGTGTCATATCATGTTTATAATAGGCTGGCTCATGTCACCCTTTGGCGTAAACTCCGCCAAATAAACATTTTTCATAACTAGATAGCAGAAATGACGGTCACAACTGCATTGCAATAAGCTCCCAAACACCTCATGACTGGAGTTTTGATGATTTGAGTTCAATCTGAGCATGCCTAAAATTGTCTTCACTTGCATTTTTATACTGGTGAGGTAAGTGTAGCCTACGTAATGCTTTGAGAATGAGTTCTAAGGTGCCAGAGTTTGCCAAGGCGCTTTATTTTTTCCTTTTGAGTTCTTCCATGAATAAAGCCTTGCTCTCCACTCTTTTTGATAATTAAATCTGGAAAAGCCTTGCGATTTTGAAGACTCAAACTTCACATATTTATCTTCTGAGAAACTGCCCTTGGTCATCCATGATGCCGAGTCTGATCCCTTGTAGATAGCTTAAGTTTTTTTCCCTTTTCTTTCACAAGAGATACCTTAAGGGAAGCCCTTTTCAGGAGCAGCCAAGAAAGCATTTCACAGCAAAGAGTAAAAAGACCAAATTTATTGCTTAGGTAACTCCAGTCGAATTGCAGATGTGCAACTGGCACCACACAAAATTTCCAAAGTGGATTTACCTGAAATTCTAGTCCATACCTTATCTAAAACAGCAAAGATTACCTGATCACAAGCTTTGCTAATGCGCCAGCATTTCAAGGCATGTTATCGTGTAAGTGTATTGAGCTAATGAGAGTGGAGAAATGCATGGTTGCCATCTTGAAGGGGGGTGGGGGGCAAGCAAACAAACATGAACTCCATGGCTGATTCCCATCACTGCAGGGCTGCTGTTTGGGGGCCCTGTAATAGGCCTGTATCAGTCACAGTTCCCTAAAAACGGGTTGTTCCCCCTTTCTCAGAGGCATGGCTCATTTTCTGCAATGGCCAACCTACTAACTAACTTACTTTACGGTAAGTTCATAGGTTATGCTTACAATACAATACTGCATTTAGCTAATGGTTTGAACCAAATTGGCTGTCTTTGATGGACTTCTTTTTGGCGTGCATGATTTTGTTTTCTTTCTTTTTTTCAATGCACTGATTTTGAGCATGATTAGAACAGCAAAATAATGAGGATGTGGTAACACTTTCTACACTGGGTTCTTTCTGAACCCAGTATTCATAAAGCAGTATAACTGCATTCATAAAGGGTTATAATGCATTAATAACAACATATAAACTAATGACTTTAGTATTCATACCTGTATGCATTCTCAGGATTGTACTCGGTGTTATAATATTGTCATATAAGCAAGTGCCCTGTTAATTAGCCTTAGCTGCAGGTTAATAGCTCCAGGCTATTCGGTGTACTGTAGGTTGCACTGGCCTGACAAGCCATCCTATAACATAAATGTATAGTCTAGGAATGATCAAATGACGGCCTCAATCCAGGATGAAGAAAAGCCCAAGCCTATCTCTCCCAAAGTCAATGCAAAAGCCTGTTCAAATGAACATTATTCCTTGACTACTGCTGCCAGCCCTGTTGTTATCTTGCTAAGCCCGCCCAATGACTCTCCACAAAAATGGAGCATTTTGAATCAAATACCAATTCTTGGTGACACCTATGGTGCATCGCTAGTAGTGATGTGTCATTCGCGAACTAACTAGTTCTTTTGAACGAATCTTTGAAACGAATGACGCAAACTGATTCTCCATGACCCTGCTCTCGTTCGTTCTTTCGTTCATCATTCAAGAATTCTAAACTGTCACTCAACACTCCTGTTCAGTGGAGAGAGCCCGCCAATCATAATGCATTGTCTCACACATTCTTGTCCATTTAGCCAATGAAACAAATGAAGCATAGTAACCGTTACCAAGTGTATACAAATCATTCATGAATGACTGGTGAATGATATGAAGTTTCTGACTGACTAACTTCGCCAGATAAATGTAGATTGTGGTCGATATTAATCTGAAAGTAGTCAGAGAAGTGAACCAGACGAAACAGTCAGAGAACTTCTCATTCAAGACTGCACGTCTCGTTCTTTCTCACTGTGTTGTTCTTTGAGCCATGGGCAATACACGTCATTGGAACGAACTAACTTACTAAATTAACAAATAATTCGTTTTAATGAACTGAACGAGAAGAACTAGTTCGCGGCAAAGAATCGTTATTCCCATTGCTAATCACTAGACCCACCCGTTACACTAAAATATTTGCTGCTGCTAGGGTGCATCTAGATTTCTAGGCTAACTTTGTATCAATGTTCTCTCTATTTTTCCTACCGACAGCATTTGGTGACCTCACAAAACTGAGCCATGAATGGAAATGCTTTAGAATTTGTCCTTTAACTGGCCTCTTTCTTTGTCTCTCACTCTCTCTTAGCAATGGAGCAAATATTTTCATCTTTCAAGACCTTTGAGGATGCTTGCTTGGAAGGTTGTGACCTCTGTGTGACTTAAGTCTGAATTCTGGGGCATGGCTAGATTATTCAACATAGCCAGCGCTCCTAATCTTCTAAAAGCAAGCTAAAACTCAATGACCTCCTGACATAATCTGACATGTGGAGACTCGCAGCCTACCTGCTGAGGAGTTAAGAATGCATTGGATCTTGTGAGGTCTGGATTGAATGCTGACGCTTGTTAAGTCCAAGATCACATGTAAGACACTACTACTTAGAAGCATAGAATCTTAAGCACAGAACAGTTAGCATCTTGTTTTTTTCTGTCACTATTTTGACACAAAACATTTGTTGGTAAAAAGTACAGATGCTCCCTTGGCATCCCCTATTATGGTAGGGAATGAATACTGTATATTGTGGCAATTAAAGTATTAAAGTCTTTCTGATTTTCCTGAATACAACCTTGTCTGCAGTGCCACCGTGACCAAGCCATAACCTCGTAATAAAAGTGAGCACAGTTATATTACCTCTCTACTGCTCACAGTTATGTCTTTACCATATTGCTAACACTTTACTTGACATTTTTGACATAAGAGTGACATGAGCCTGTCATAAACATGTGTCATGAACATGAATAACACTATTTTTTAATGTTCATGACTGTTGTCATTAAGTGTCATTCGGTTTTTGTAATGTAAAAGTGACGCTGTTTGAGGTTCAGACATGACAAAAACCGAATGACAATTAATAAAGTCATGAACATTTTTCAGTGTCATCACACATTCATGATATGTGTCACGTCATGTTTATGACAGGTTAATGTCACTCTTATGTCAAAAACCTCAAGTAAAGTGTTACTAAAATATCTAACAACATACAGTGTATGCCAAAGGTCACTGTTCCAATGGCACCTCAGGCTGTACAGTAAACTGCTGTACATAGAAGACAGGACAGGGAGAGGGGAAAGAAGGACAGGCAAGGACTGACACATGGACGAGAGTGAAGGGCCAAGGTCCGTATTTGGCACTGAAGGCTCAAGGGTACGTGACGGTGGCGGTGTTTTTGCAGGAAGATCACACATTTATCTCAGGACAGAGGCATGTTTCCTTGTGCTCTTGCTTTGTTTATATGGTGGACATCTAAGACATCATGTCATAATTCTGTTCTCACTCAATTTCAACACCCTTGTCACTACCCTGTCTGACGCACTTCTAGTCACTCATGGGTGGTACCATTTGCCTACAGACACACACACACACACACACGCACAAGCTCACTCACTCTATCTCTCTCCCACACACACACACACTCACACACACAAACACAGTCTCTCTCTCTCTTTCTCTCTGTCTATCACACACACACTCTCTCTCTCTCTCTCTCTCTCTCTCTTACAAACAAACACACAGGCACAGAGAGAGAATTGCTTGTTCATGCATGCTCCTTTATGAACCTTTAGTGTTAAGCCTGTGTCCCCCCTTCAGAGCTCCTTGCTGGTTGAACTTGGTGCTTTTCTTTACTCTAGAATGTGATCTGCAGGTCCTGACCTCCACTGTAGTTAATGTCAGGAGGGCCTATGGTTTGTCTCTGCTCTTAGGCACATTCCCATGACAAAGTTTACTGAGCCATTGCTAATCTCTCATTCCATAGCCAGTGAAGACCACTGAGATCACACAGACTGATGCCCTCCTCCCGCTTATGCAAGAGATGGGTGCTTCGCTTAGCTTTGCTTTATTTGGACAATTGAGACTAGCGTTGTCTCAGCACCTGACCTCAAAACTGCTGTAAATGAATATCAAGCACAGCCTCACCAAATTTCAATTTTAGCCACACAGAGTTTGGTGAATAAAATAGAAAGGAGACTCATAAACATACATACATAATAATGGAATATGTTTGGATTCCGAGGCATCTTACAGTTTTGCATTCACTAAAACTGTTGTTCCTCTAATATCATGTTACTGTACTATGTAGAAGGCGCTATTATAGGAAAGCCAGGGCCTAAGCTAATTGATTTACAACCTCAGATGATATGACATCAACTTGGCTGTGTCTTCACAATGTGTTGCTGTTCCTACAGTAGGTGTTTTAATTGTTTACGTTTCATTGTTCAATCGTTTCGTGGTTACAACTTTGATGTTTTGGTCAAAAAAGACTAGAACATTTTTAACTTGAGATAATATATACTATCAATGATTATCAACTTACATTACTCTATGCTCTCGAGGTTAAAGGAGAATGCCGGCGCGAAGTTTTAATTATGGGTTTTAGGCTGCACTGAACCAAGCCTACTGTATGCAATTAAGTGAGGGAGAGATTTTATGGGTGAAATAGGTTTTTGATGGAGGATGTCACTGGAAGATTAGGAATAAGAGGTCGGTTTATGTTTGTGTAAGTGAACACAAACACACTTACACAGTCCATTTGATCTTGGGATAAGACTGCATGTGCCTGAAAACTATTTTTGTACATTTACTACAGCCTCACCCATGCATTTTCTTATTTTTAACACCACAGGTGTAACAAAGTTGAATAAAACACCCAAAATGCTACGAAAACTAATAAAATGTGTGCTATGTGTTCAGATTGCCTTGATGATCGAAGCCATGGGGCCCCATGAGCATCTAATTAGATTAAGTACATTTTTGAGAGCGAAAAAAAGTTGATTTCTTCCTATGGTCCTCACTCTACAGTAATGACAAGCTAGTTGGTTATAAAACAGATAAGCATAAAACAGGTTGGTTATAAAACAGATGAGTATACTGCAATCCAACAATTGTTACTGATGGTTCATCATTGCTGTCATCGCTGTATTTGTGAATTTGTGAGTGTCTGGAAAACAGACTTTCTGTTTTCCAAAATACTCTTGTCTAATTTCAAGCTCAAGTTCCCCTCTCAGGAGATGAGATTAGTCGACCAAAAAAAAAAGCAATGGCGTTCCAGAGGTGTTACCGTGGAAACGCTGGAGTCAGCCAGCGCAACGGGTCAGTTCCTCTTAGACAGGTGATGTTTGCCACCAGCCACGAGGGTCACGGAGGCACGGCCACACTGGCTGGATTTACAATAAGAGATTCACCCCTGGGGAGAGGATTCTATAGCATAGGGGAAGTTCATTGTGAAAGGTTGAGTTTGACCTGACAGCTGTTCACTCTGTGTTCTCTCTGGCGACTTTTAACATGTATACTCTATCTTACACACAGACACACACACACACACACACACACACATTCTCTCTCTCTCTCTCTTACGCACACACACACACATACACACACAGACTCTCTCTCATTTTCTACTGAATGTGAGAGCAAAATGATTATAAAATGACAGAGGTAAAGAGACTTCATCCACATACAAAACAGGGATGGCTGCAGCACTTCATAGTGGTTTTCTGTGCACTGCAATTATTTGGAACCACTTTGAATCCTCAGAGACCAAACTGACGCACATTGCATTTCAAATTGCCCTTGAGTTTTTTAGCCAGGCAAAAAATAAAGCTGAAAACAAAAATAAGATGCACTGCTTAACACGACTGTTTTAAGGAAATATGAGTACGAATTCCAGTGAGGATTCTTGCAGATCTTTTGTTTGTCTAATTTAAACCTACCTCTTACAGCCGGTGCTGAAAGAGAGAGAGAGAGAGAGAGCGAGAGAGAGAGAGTGGGAGGGAGGGAGAGAGGGAGAAAGAGACAGAGAGGGAGGGAGAGAGAGGACGAGGAGGGTCAGGGTGGAGAAAACGGTTGGTGTCTCGTTCTGAGAACAATAATAGGAAGCCCCCCTGTGCATGTGTCCATCCAGCACACACACACACACACACATACACACGCACACTCTTTCTCGTCAGGTCTCCACACATACACACTCAAAGTAAGACTTCCTAACATATTGTGCCTGGGAATGGGAAAGCCAGAGGAAGCAAATTAACTCGGCTATCCTTCCTGGCAGTCAGTTCTCATAGTCTGTATTGATCTCCTCATCTCGGTCATGCCTAAGGTGATGCAAGATTCCCAGACTTGGGCCATTTGTTTTCATTTTGATTGAAACCTGAAAAAAAAAACCCACTCCCTTTGGGAATTCTGAGAATGGAAAATGGCGTGATGAGGGAAAGGTGTGTTAGCGTACTGTAAATCACAGCCAGATGACGTACCTGCTGCTCCCTAAACAGAAAAAGAGAATTATTCCCTGTGAACTCGAGAGACACATGGAGAGCCGCAGCTTGTTTATCTATGGGAGTTGCCATGTTTCGCAGTCCATGATAGGGCAAACAGGGGTACTGGATACTTCGGCCATGTTTGCGTTCTGGAGCCTGTGTGGTGCATCTGTGCTTATGTGTGCCTCTCACCTGTCTCCGTGGGCCGGCTTGAGTCGACACGCGAGATACCGGCAACAGCGTGAGACCCAGCTGGCCCGGCAGGGGCCGTAGAATCATACGGTGCAAGGATGTGCTTGAACTCAGATCAGGTTTTGTTTTATTACACAACAAGTCGAGGAGGACCTCTTGTGTTTTTTTTTGTTTTGCAGAACACCCACAAGCACTTTGTTTTCGACTGGTAGACCACTGGGTTCTGCTTCCAAAGTGGAAGCTTCAGTGTGCCTTTAAAGCTCATTTCTCAGGACAGCTGTTTGGGAAATCAGGAGTAACTTTGGCAGGTCATTACTCTCACTGACAAGGTTTCTTCCTCTGTCCTACAAACAATTTCTTGGGTTACCAAATGGTTTAATTCAACATACCTTGAAACCAAAAGATGACAGGATGTGTTCAACGATGACATACTATAGTTACATAGTTACTACAGTATTTGCCAGTTTTCCCACTGAGTGATTCTGAAACACCACGACAACAACTAAATCAAAATTGAATATCAAGTACAGTGGAAATGTATGTGTATGGAGAGCATATAGTACGGTAACTGTTTTCTTGTGGTTGATGACAAACAGCAGTGGTTGATGACAGCAGTTCGACAAACAGCGGGTAATTCCATGAGGCCAGCGGGTAGTTTCCATGAGGCCAGCTTGTGAAATTTCAATGAGTGAAATTGGAATAAAATTGCCTATTTCTTGACAGAGGTCAAAGAACTATGATTAGCCAGGTCAATCAATTTATTTGTGCTGTTTTGGTAATAGGGGTTGACAGCTATTCCACCATTACAAAAATCTTTTTTCTTAAGCACATGGCAAATACAAGGCCGGTGTAACCTGTCTGCAGAATTCACATTGTGTTCAGAACTACAGTCAGCCAGTGTCTTCCCACCCACTCCTCTTTTCCCGGTAAACTAAAAGTCCAGTCTTTGTGCTTGAGCCGGGCTGAACTGAGGGGCTTAAGGGTTCACTGAGTTCACCCTTCCCTCCAAGATTGAGAGAGAGAGAGAGAGAGACTGATCCAGTGGTTGCAGCATTATCTAGGCCCCTCACATCTCTCTGGGCACCCCCATGTACAGTATATAGCCTGGGCTGGCTGGTTGCAGAGCGTAGCGCCTTGCCTTGCGGGACCGAACGCCCGGGAGAGGCAGGGTGGGAGTTTACCAGGGAGTTTATGGGGCATAGGCGGCAAGGGCTGAGGGGAGTGTTGTTGCGGTCACATGCCCCCCTATTTTAGCGCTGGCATGTCCTCGAGAGCGGAGCTCGGTGGCGGCAGTTTCCGTGGCTCGACTGTGTTTATCCTCCACCAGAGGTGTCCCGATTGTTTACTCACAAACATGTGCTGACAAATAGACGCAGCTCTGGACACAATTATGTGCGGTTTGTAACATTTTATTGTAAACAGCCTTTCACCCTACTTTTTTATGTGTGTGTGTGTGTGTGTGTGTGTGTGTGTGTCTGTGTGTGTGTGTTGAAGAGAAAGAGAGAAAGAGGGAGAAAGGGCTGGCCCCTATCATAACACACACATCTTAAGTGAGAGGGATGCCATGTGCCAAACAGAAAAAAAACAAACACGTAAACAGAAAACTTCCACCGAGTGAAAAATGAAGGCTGTCTGCTTTTCACGCTACTGCCGCCGGAGATTTGCACATGTTGCATTATTTCTTATCCAGGGAAAAAGGATCAAATTATGATAATAAATGAATCAAGAAATGCAAATATGCAGAAATTAAAATATAACTACTTAAAAGCCTTGTGATGGTGTTTATAAAGCCCTGTGATTTTGGCTTGGACTTTACTTTAAGCGAGATGTTTTTTCAGCATCTTTGCAAAGCTGCCTCTTCCAAAGTCCAAGTCCAAATCCACCGGATTCCTTTAGTGAAGTAATACGCCTCAACATGTACTCATATCTGAGCACGTTTGCTCACCATAAACTAAAATAGCTTGATCTGACTTTCAGCCTGACCTTGTACATGGCCCTTACGCAACCGCGTCTCACCGCAGTGGGCCTTCTCTGTCACTCTGGTCTTCCATAACCCCCTAGCAGGGGACGACTGTAGGGTGGGTGGCTTTTGGTGCGAGGGGGAACCTCTCCCTACTTCTCATTTTCTTCTCTCTCTCTCCGTTGCTCTCTCTCTCTCTCTCTCTCCCTCTGCCTCCCTCTCTCTCTCTCTCTCTCTCTCTCTCTCTGTCCCTCTCTTTCTCTTGGTCTGAGGGGATTTGCGAGTGTGAGGCGCAGGTGTCATGGTTCCTCGGACTGCGTGGTACCATTGTGAGGCGAAACAATGGTGCGGAGAGCTTGGGAACGGCCGCTGCGCTTTGTTCTCTCCCATTGTTCCTTCCCAGGATGTCCTTCGGGGGAAAATTACAAGAAGGTCAGGCGGACGACACACTGTATTACCACCGGCGAGAAAGCCGAAGGATTCACAGTGAGAAGGAGAGGGAGGGGGGTGTGTGGTGTGCGTGTGTGTGTGCGTGTGTGTGTGCGTGTGTGTGTGTGAAGGGAGGGAGACAAGGAAAGTGAAGGGAGGATGCACTGAAATTCAACACTATAATCTAATGTTCTTGGAAAAGGTTTCATCTGTATCATTCATTATCTAAGAGTGCGTGTGCGTGTGAGCATGCGTGCACGCGCCTGTGTGTGTGTGTGTGTTTGTGTGTGTGAATGTGTGCACAGTTCATCGTGCACAAATGCGAGTGTGCTCCATGTGCTGGTGTGTGTAATAGTCCACATGGCTACCTCATGCCACTCTGGGACACTCTGAGTGACACTGAATGAAGACAGGTATTCAGCTGCTCTGTGTGTGTGTGTGTGTGTGTGTGTGTGTGTGTGTGTGTGAGTGTGTCCGTGTCTGTGTCCGACCGTGTGTGTGTGTGTGTGTGTACACAGGGCCCTGGCAGAGTTGGAGTAGCCAAAACAGAGCCAGATTAAAACAACAAAGCACTTCTCCCAAGCGGCGGCGGCGGCAGCAGCCGTGCAGTCAGTCGTGCAGAGGATGGGTCGTCCACCGTCTGGACCCAGCCACAAATTAGGCTGCTCAGCTCGGTATTAGGTCCTCAGGCAGGCAGGCGAGCAGTGGTGGGGAAACGTGTTATTACAGCAGTATTTGAGCTCCAAGGCCAGACGTGGTGTTTAAAGACGCGCCCAAAATTTGTTTTGGGGGATTTTGTATTTTTTTTTTTAAATATGGATTTACATCATGACCTACCAAATGACGCAACAACAAGACTTAATGAGTGAATATCTAGTTTCGTTTGTGAAAAGATGTGGTAGATTAGCTGGGTATGACCAGGCTCTGGACTCTCTGAGAAGAGAGTCTGGGTACCTTCCACTCGGCCATTTTCCCAACCCTAACATTGAGTGCAGGCTTTTTGTTATAAAATCTATGGTTCAGTTCAACCAATAGCATTGCAACAGGGATTCCTAACTTTACTTTTTACTTTCCCATTAAACTGTATCGTATTCACAGTTACTGAATATACAGTACATATACTGTACATACATATCCTGCAATTATTTGCCAACATTTGTACTATCATTTAAATGTGCCCCTTCAACTACCATGGTGTTCTTAAAGGTTAAAGGCCACATTTTTTTTTATTTTTACGTATTTGCATTATACCCAAGTATTATTCAAGAAAACGCATATAATTTTCTTCTCTGTGTATTCAGTACTTAGATTGACATTATTCGCATATGTTAGCACAATAACTGGAAGTAAATGATGTCATTATCAAGCTAAAAGTGTTAACTTTACGGAATTACTGTAAATATCAGTTTTGTACTTTGGTGAATTTTAGGTCAATTGCTTTGTAAGTAAATTGATGACATTTTCTTTGGTACCATAGACTTTCATTGCTATGTTAAATAACATTACACTGATCAAACCATTGCAGACACATAGAGAAAGAATGCTATGCATTTTTTTGTTCTAGGGGTTGACTACAGATAAGCAATTTCCCGAAATAAGGTGGAGCATCCCTTTAAGGCAAAGATACTTTATCAACCGTCTCTGGTGAAGGTCTTAGTCATAGCTAGGCTGGTATCTCCTTAAGACAAAAAAATGAGCTGAAATGCAGACAGGTGGGGCCCGACTGTGGAAGGATAGATGGAGAAACATGATTTTTCTTGCCAAAAAAGATGTGATTCATGGAAAAGACCATTCAAAGTATTGCATTTACTGTAAAACAGAATCCTCTGCAACCACTTCAAATGAGGTAATTTCCACAAAGTTCACAACCTGTTACTGAGCCATGGTGGCACTGTAATTACTTGCACGGTAGATATCTGGGCTGCAGTTCAGCCCTTATCGAAGGCAAGATCCCCCCCTCCCTTCCCCATGCCCTCCCCACACCAACACCAACACCAGCGCTCCCGACTGTTGTGTCAGCTAGGGCTCCCTCTCTCTCTCATGCTCTCAGGAAGACCCAGCACTCAGCTCTACGTAAACATCTGTTGAAACCCTGCCGGGCTCCGCCACCCCCCTTTTGTTCTCTGCAAATGACGCCTTGTAGCAGTCACAGCTATTAATAAGAAGGAATGGGGGGGCTTACACCCCTTAGCCCAAACTGCCTTGTTGCAGGGAGCCGGGAAACGGCAATTACAATGGGATGTGACCCGTAGCCATGCTTACAGCTCTTGAACTAAGGCGTGGAGGACCACATCAAACAGCAAGTGAGCGGTGTGTCCCCCCCCATTATTATAGGCAAGCTAAAAGGCCCAGTCTCAGAGACCCCACTCGCACTGGTGCTGCAGGGGTATCTCATTTTAGAGAGGGAGAGAGAGAGAGAGAGAGTTAGAGAGAGAGGGGGGGGAGAGAAGGAGAGAGAGAGCAAGAGAGAGAGAGAGGGAGAGAGCCCTTGAGTCGCAGTGTGGTGGCATTAACATCTGCTTGCCATAAAGAAAAAAGCCAATATGCCAGACTTTCAGACTAGGCCATTTCCAAGCATGCATCCTCTGTTTGGTTTCTTCATGAGCTACTTTTAATTTGGGGAAAAGGCTTACAGTAGATGTCCATCAGTGACATCAGTGTTACATTTGACCTGTGGGTGTTGTTAGTGTACCAACTTTCAGGTGTCAACAGAAAATGAATATCTGAGGCATTCTCAGGCTCAGTTACTGTGCAGTGTACAGTAACACTTCTCTGGGTGCAGCCATGTTATGCACTTTGTACTTACTATGTCATCTGATAATGATGATGCACTTTCATGCAAGCTGTATGATCATAATTCGAAAACTATGATATGACTATATATGTCATGTTTTCATCTAATAATGATGATGCACTGTTTGAAAAATATGATGTGACTATATACAGTATGCTATTAATGACATATTACTGTATGTAGGACAGTAAAGTAGGGCAGTCATTGTCTATGAGAAAGTCATAAAAGTGGCTCGAACACTGCAGGCAAGTATTGTCAATACACTCAGCTGGTGACAAAAGGGAGCCTGGGACGGGGGGGGGGGGGGGGGGGGGGGGGGGCGGGGGGGGG
>JASCQY010000048.1:12873235-12883918 GCA_030264315.1 Sardinella tawilis | reverse complement strand
ACATAGATATGTGGAGTAAAACTAACAATAAAAATAAGGTGGAAATAAAAATGTATACAGCGTATTATTCCAACAATGACGGAATGTGTGCCTTACCTTATGTCCTGCTCGCCTCAGTCTAAATTACACGCTGCAAAGTCAGATGTCAGAATGATCAAATCTCTGTCTAGAGTCTACCTTGAACTTTACCTAAAACTTGCACAACCTCATGCGTAAGCTACAGGCGTTCTGTCACGTTGACATCTAGAAATGATAAATCTGAAACACGAGGAAAAAGGTCTGTGTCAAGAGTTTGTGTGCATACAGTAAATGATTGACAATGCTGATACCTAAGAATTTCGTGCAAATCAGAATTTCTGATTCTATATCAGCCCTTTAAGTATTACTCGAACTATATGGTTTCTAGACACAGTTCAGTCCACTTCATTATTAAACAGCAAATTTAGTAGTAGGTATATTTGCTTTTATTCCTAAATTTCACAGTTCAATAAAATTTGTCATTAAGAATAGTTCTTTTCCAAAACGCTATAAAAGCCATTTCAATGCCTTTTTCATAATTACTTTTTTAGGTAACATTGGGACAATAGAAATTGGGTTAATGTTATCTGATTTGTCTTTATACCCAGTTCAAAAACAAACAAACAAACTACATAAACATTATGATATACAGTAAACTGAGGCGCACAATAAAAATACATCCGTTCTTTTGGAGAAGAGCTCTTCATTTTTTATGTATGTGGTACCATGCTGCCTTTGGCATGATTTTATTTGATGTGATTTGGTTACATGGAGGCCTCACTAGCCTTCAGGGCTACATACAATTGCCTACTGTGTAGTTCTGGGGTCCCAGTAGGAACTCAGCGAATGCTATCGTACATCTCTGTTGAATTTGCCAACAGACACAAGTAAACATGTTAGCAAGCTTTTATCATTGTCAGTTAGTAGGCCTGACTGTTGGTTGTGCTTGCAGGCCAATGCATCTGTGTTAGGTAAGAGCTGGGTGTGGTGGTATGGGAGTCTAGTTTTAGGCAAAGACGGCATAATGCTTCAGATTTGCCATATATTTATTGTGTGTTTATGTTTACTTTCTCCATATATGAATTCATTTGGATGTATGGTGGATTGCTGTTTTGGGTTAATTCAAAGGGCTTCACAACAGAGCTTATATTTGAACCTCTTTTTTTATTGAAAACAGTATCAAAGATACACTACACATACAAACTTCCACAATTGCACATTTATACAATACACATTCACAAGAATTTGAATTTTGAAAAGGATCAGTTCTATAAGATTTTCCATCTAAATATAATATTGTACATATGAGTTTTTTTTACTTAAATACAGTGTGCAAAAATGGCAAATTACACACAACAGCTTAATAACTTAAAAACTTGATTTACAACATGCAGCACATAATCAACAGTACAATATTTTATTACCACTGTATCAACAATCATACCCTCACACCCACTATCTCATCAATACAACGGGGACAAAGACAAAAGTGAAGTCTCTCCTCAAACACGACCACATAAACCTTTACAAAAAAATTGTCTTGAATCCCCCCATACATACACACAGACTCAGATACACACATGCATGCAGGGCGTTCACATCAGCTTTAGTGACCTCCCAAGAGCCTCTTTTCATCCTTAGCTCCATCCAGGCTCCCTCCTAGGCTTTTCCCATCAGCGTAAGTGTTGAGCTGGTTCTGGGCGTTCATCGTGTCCATCCCTGGGGGGGACCAGCCTGGCGGGCTGGAAGCTGGGGGTGAGGTGTAAAGTTGGCCCCTGTTCCGCTTGGCCCCGCTTTTTCCACAGCTCCTGCAGAGCAGGTAGAAGAGCTCCACCACGCTAAGCAGCAGCGACACGCATGCCACGGCCAGCATGAAGATGATGAAGATGGTCTTCTCAGTGGGGCGGGACATGTAGCAGGCCACTGTGAACGGGCAAGGCGACTTAGAGCAGGAGAACGTGGGCAACATGACGAAGCCGTAGAGGTAGTACTGGCCCACGATGAAGCCAACCTCCAGCAAGATCTTGAAGACGAGCTGTGTGAGGTAGCTGCCCAGCAGCTGTCCCTTGAGCCGCACGTGGCCCTTCTCATCTGTGTACTTGGGCATTTTACCGTTATTCTCTTGCCGCTGAATGCGCTCACGTAGCTTGTTCTCCTTGGAGATGATGTGCATGGCATGGCCGAGGTACATGAGGGTCGGCGTGGTCACGGTGATGATCTGTAGCACCCAGAAGCGGATGTGGGAGATTGGGAACTGCCAGTCGTAGCAGACATTCTCACAACCGGGCTGATTTGTGTTGCACACCATCTTATCTTGTTCGTCTGACCACACACTTTCCGCACCGGCTCCCAGAACCATGATCCGGAACAAAAACAGGACAGTCATCCATACTTTTCCAATAACTGTGGAGTGAGTATTCACTTGTTCCAGCAGTTTTGAGAGGAAATCTAATCCACCCATTTTGTGTGATATTCAGTTTCTCCTCTGTCAGAATGATCCAAATAAGAAAACATTAGTTATTGAGCAAGTATAATTGACAAAGCACTTCCAAAGTACACAGTTAAATAATATTATAATAATCAACAATATTTAGGTAGTGAGATTCTACAGCAAATACTAATGTGAAGAACTAGACAGAGAACCATTTATATTAAAAACTTTTTTATATATTAAAAACATACAGGTCCAATTTAAATCGATGATGGAGCAAGTTTAAATGGAAACGTGTCAAATGTATTCTTAAGAAATTGTATTGACGAGCTAAAAACTGGCTGGTTAGTACCAATAATTGGGAAGGGCAGATAGAACCGTAATAAGCATTAATCTTAGACAAGACCAGACATTTTTTCTCTTTTCTTTTTGTTAAAACAGAAAACATTTCTGGTTATCTGCAGTATAATAGTTCCTCAGACAGAATTCAACAATCATCAATTATCAGGTAGCCTAACTGTATAATAATTATATTGTGTTATATTAGACATTTTTGGTATCTTACCTTGAGCTGAAACCAACACTCTCCTCCTGCTCAACTTCAACCCAACTAATCACCTGCGGGAGTTGAACCTTGAGTTTTGGCCCCCGTGATTATTGCGAAATGCCCAGAATATGGCTAACTGTCACGTCAGATCAGCAAAAGAGACGCTGGATCTTGAACACATTGGTCACTGGGAATAATTAATAATTGACAGAGGTGCATGTACGCCTTTCTTTTTCTGTCATGAAGTCAATCTCTGGCATTTATCTCTACTTTAATTCTCCCTCTATCTCAATAGGATAAGAGAAAAATTCATGCCATTTTTTAGTGGTGGGCCAAAAGCATTGGATACCTACAGGAGCTTGTCAGTCTCTCACATCAGTCTTTGGTTTAATGATTACAGTTTCCAGTGCTACACAGAGGTTCACTCGTTTCCCTTAGACGAGTTTAAAAACGCTTGTCTCTGTTCAAGGTATGCTAACATAGACAAGACAACAGACAAGAGGTCTTTAAAATAGCACTTCATTAAACACTTGTACACTCTCTCACTGGTTTCAACTGAACACACACTGGAGGTTGATAAATCCTTCTATAATCCCCAAAAATGTATTTTATTTGAAAATATGCAATTCATTCAAATTCCATACAGATACCAATGAATGATAAATGAAAAATAAAAGTTAAACAACAAAAGAAAAACAAATAGTCAAAACAGTTATGTCTGCCATGTTATACAATACAGCAATAAAGAAAGGCCTTTGTTTACACTGTAGGCTATTGAGGCATGATCTCTGAACATGTGTTTTAAGATACTCCAGCCAGACACGCGACCCCCTCCACTCAGGCAATGTTTACACTAGCCATGTAGTGTGTGGGAGTGCAGTGTGTTTGTAGAGGCTGCCCCCTCTGGCACCTGTCGCAGGGTCAGATGTGGACCTCTTCCATGTTAGCGCTGTTGTCCTCGGACGCCACGCTCTTGGTGGCCTGCTCTGTCGTTTTGTTCTGCAGCAACTCCACGTCTCGGTTCAGCCAGTTCTCGATCACCTGATCCTTGGCCTTCAGGTCACGCTGCTCCAGCACGGGTGTGATGGGGGTGACTGTGTAGTCCTGCCGCCGATTCAGGCACTCCTTGATCTTCTTGACGGTCAGGTAGCCCATCTCGACCACGTTGAGGAGCAACGAGACGCAGGCCACGACCAGCATGAACCAGATGAACACTGACTTCTCAGTGGGCCGTGAAAGGAAACAGTCAACCTTGTGCGGGCAGGGGAACTTGCTGCAGACATAGCGGGCGTGCAGGGTGATGCCATACAGGTAGTACTGGCCCAGGATAAAGGCCACCTCCAGCAGGATTTTGAAGAAGAGGCTGATGATGTAACTCCGTAAGAGGCGACCACGGATGCTAACCTTGCCATTGTCCTTGCTGTACTTGGGCACCTTGTAGCCCTTGAGGAGAAAGAGGTTCACCTGCTGGTCCGGGACCTGCTTGTTCATCTGGACACGCGCCCTCTTCTCCACATGGACCACGTGCAGCACGTGGCCGAGGTAGACCAGCGTGGGCGTCGACACAGACAGGATCTGCAGCACCCAGAAGCGCACGTGCGAGATGGGGAAGGCGTCGTCGTAGCAGACGTTCTCGCAGCCCGGCTGCTCCGTATTGCAGACAAAGTCAGACTGCTCATCGCCCCACACCCTCTCAGCGCCCGCCCCAAGGACCAGGATGCGGAACACAAACAGGACGGTCAGCCAGATCTTCCCGATCACGGTGGAGTGGGCCTGCACTTTGTCCAGCAGCCGGCCAAGGAAGTCCCACTCACCCATATCCAGTTTCGCTGTTTTAGTTGTGGAAAAACCTAAAGGGTTTTTGAGAGGAGGAAGAGAAAGAGAGGGAGGAAGAGAAAGAGATAGGGGAAAGAGGCACAGACACACGGAGAGGGGGCAGAAAATTTGATGACAATAAATAGGGGATGGCAACTGGGGACACACTGACCTGCAATCTGATTTTTGCCCAATGTTTACTTTATTAACTGACCTTCAAGGATAACTGTATCAAGTCTCTCGCACCAACATTTCTAACGGATTGATAACGTAGAACCATGGCCATCTCATTTGAAGAACAGCTAGTTCAAGTCTGGTGTAAATCAAGGCTTTAGTCTTGTTGAAACCCAAACATTTTCTTATTCTGTTAACAGTCTCAAAGTTCCCAGCAACTGTCAGAAAACTTGTGATTTTAAATATTTTATCCCTTATCTACCTACTGCAAGGCAATAGGTTCTTATTAAGAACATAATATGCACATTCTTCAGTAGGCTACACTGTGCATTGCAATTAATTTGGAGGATTTAATAAGGTACAATAAAGATACTGTATTGAGTAAAAGGACAGTGAAAGAATAGACTTTCATTTCATCTACAAACAAAACCTCACTTCATTCACTTTGGTTTTACACTTAGTTAACTGTGACTTTAAAGAAATTAATACTCTGTTAAGTCATGGCATTTTTTGGTAGCAAATTCAACAACTTCCAACATAAAATGCAACAACATTTTCAAAACACAGACTGTAAAGCTGTGTAAAGTGTAAAGCGTGTAAAGCTATGCCTTTGTGCTGTAACAGACTGCAATCTGATTTGATATATCATACAACAGTAATATGAAGTATTGCTAGAAACACAAGTTAGGGCATTACTATGAACAGCATTATTCAGACATAATTATTAGACAAACTATTCTGTATTTCTTGTGGTTATTCTTACCTAGGAGAGAAATGTGAATGCCAGGTCTTGGCACAGGCTGTCTTGTCTTGCTGTGTGGCAGAAGACCTCAAGGATGAAGGGTTTAAGGTCGCTCTTCCTGCTGATGCTCCAGTAAAACCAAAACAACACTACACTTCTCATATCAAGCTTGTCGTGTCATTTATGCATTTCCAATGTTTTATCAAATACTTTGTGTGGTGCATTCACAACTGATCACATCCCTTGGATGGAGCTCAGTCTATCAGTCTGACTGGTCCATCCATCCATCCATCCATCCATCCATCCATCCGGTATAAATCAACAATACTAGTGAACCATCAAACTTTTTATTAAATCTTTTCAGACACCCATAACAGAAGCACAGCCAACCTCTGGCTATGGATATATTTCATTAGCAGAACACAATACATCAGAGATCAGTGACGTTGTATAAGGTCAAGATCACTAGCATTGAGTTATCATACCACACCGCTATAAATATAAATATGCTATTATTTTTATTTTTAATGGAATGGAATTTTATATGGAGTTCCCATATGTATGTTTTCAGAAATAGTTGTTTATAACACAACTGAATCTATGTAGATGATTCAAGTCAAACCAATCTAAATAGTACAGTTTCTCAAAGAAACCACTGTAACAAAGAAAATCCACCAGATCATTCACTGAAATGATTTACACTTCTATAGAGTAAAACACTCTTCCTCAAATCAATCAAACAGTTCCCACAAATCATACCTAGATGAAAATGAGTATGCCATTTCCAAGGATTTGGAATGGTTTTTGCATTTGAAAGAAGAAAATCATTGTACCACTGCAAATAAATACTGCGCCTACAGCATAGGAAAGTCATAAATCAGTGGGTTGAAGGGGAAAAGAAACAAAAACAAAAAAAAAAAACACATAATGCCTCAAATTCTCTACAGAGAATTTCACTGTGAGCAAGCAATTTATTTTGACCTTTATGATGATGGCACACTCCGTCCCTATCCAGGTCTCAAATGTGGCATAAAACTGAAGAGGGTGGATTGTGCCTCACAATTCAGTGAGCAATGTACGGAGAAGTCATGGAAAAGCACAGTGTCTGTGTCAGGCTGCGGTAGCCAACATACGGGACCCATACATCCACATCCACTCCGGTATCCAATGGACCAATCCAAGCTGGGGAAGTTTATGGAGGGAGAGGGAGAGGGAGGGGCAGAAACAGTTATGATTCTTTACACATGCGTAAGTTTCACAGTTTTACACAAAAGAAAGCTAATGTCTAATGTCCAAGTGGTGTACTGGATGTCTATTGGGTGTCCAACTGAAACAATTCCATTATTTGCTTGAATAAATCCAACTATTAACAATTAATTCATTAACAAATCTATTTTTCCATTTCATCTATAACTATACTAATGCAGTAAAAGCAAATATACTGTATTACTCCATGCACTGCACTGTACCTGGAGAGAGTGGGGCCAGTAGCCCGTGGTCCGGTGGGAGATGCCTAGGGTGGAGACGGCATGCCGAGCATAGACCTGAGCTGGAGGGACCAGCCAGTTGCTAGCGACTGTCCGCCACCCCTCTTCGGGTGCCTGCAAGGCCACACCACAAGGGACCAAGCTCTGCACAAACACGCCCCGGTGGCCAAACTCGTAGTGCAGCGCTCGGCTGAAGTGGTCCAGGTAAGCCTGACAAGAGAGGAAGAGCGAGAGTACAAATGAGGGCAGGAGACTACGTGCTCTGCGGCGTTTCATCTCACATAGGCAATCCATGGGGATTTGTTTCTAAACTTCAGATGCAAACAGGGCTATCCGTGGGTGCTTGGGTGACCTTGCTGTCACTGCTGTAGTACAAACTTTCTAAAATTCCCCATTCAAGGAAATTGGTTGCAAACATTTAGAGGTTACCTTTGTGGAAGGCAAACAATTACGCTTACAATTACTGTTCTAGCTTATTTAAACATCAATTCCCTAGGACATTTCCATGGATACTGCCCTGGGTTTTTGGGAATTCATACTCTATTACATCCGTGCCATGAATAGACTTATGCCAGTGACTGTGAATGCCTATCACTCGAATGTGTATGAAGTGAAGCAAGGCGAAGGCAAGTTCTTTGTGTTTTTTTTTTTGGTGCTCTTTATACCTGTAAAACAGCAATGCATGAAATCACACGTAATGTACATTAACACGAGAACATGGATACTTGATCAGTATATGTTGTCTGACTAGCTTATGTCCATTGCAAACCAGGACTGAATGTGGCCATCTGAGTTTTAACCCTGTTCCAGACAGAGACAGAAACAAAAGACGTCTGACACTTTCCCCCAGACACTAGGCTTTAATCCCATAATAGTGGTGCACTAAAATTAGAACAATGCCTGTAATCGGTGACTTTAATCTGCTTGTGAGACTGACCGTGCATGCTGAGAGAGCTGCCTTGTTGGGGACGGGTCGACAGCAGGCCCCTGAAGAGATGTTCACCACCGCCCCTCTCCCCCTCTCCACCATGCCGGGCATGGCCAGCCGTGTCACCAGACTGGCTGCCATGATGCTCCTGTTCAGCGTGTCCCAGAATCTCCCCTCCGACAGGTCAGTGAAGCTCTGACGGAGCTCCAGAGAGGCATCCAGACAGTTCACTACAAAGCCAACATCCTTGTCCCTGATGACATCTTGGATGGGTTTGCAGACGGACGGACCGCGGCAGAAATCTGCCTCGACTAAGATGGCCTCCACACCATAGACCTCAGAGAGGCCCTTGGCTGTGCTGGTGAGACTTCTGATGTCAGGACTGATCAGAATGGCGTTGATGCCATGTTTGGCCAGCTCTTCGGCATATGCTACAGTCAGCGTCTCGGTTGACCCTATGTCACAAACAAAGCAAGAAAAAGCACACAAGCTAAGATAGATAGAAACACAACTCTAATTGTGATGCATATTTAAGCTTATCAGTCTGAGGTTAAAATAACTTCAGTGTGAAGAGGTAGGCTGTATAAAGAAAATAATAGGCCTACCTACAGCATACACTCACCATAAATGATGGCCCATTCTCCAAATGACCGCACAAGGTCTCTGTTGTTGACAAGCCGAGGTATAAAATGAAGCCTAAGCAGTCTATAACAGTCCCGAGCTACAATGACGGCTTTACTGGCTGTGTACAATGCACCGACCAGGGCTAGCGTCTCTACATAACAATTGCAGGACCGCGCAATTTCTCTGTACAAAAGGTGAAAGCTATCCACCGCAGCCATAGCTGTCACGAGTTTGGGTTTACCTGACTGGCAAACAAGCTGGGAATTCTTAAACTACCGCAAGTAAAACACTTTAGATTAAACAGAGCCCTGCTAGTTCATCAGTAGAACACTGTACCTGGACGTAATTCAATACTGAAATAAAACGGTTGTTGTAAGTTTGAAAACTTTAGGTCACAAACAGCAGCGTTTTGACAGGAGCTTGGGGAGCTTGCTTGCTTGCGCATCCAATACCGGAAGAGATTTTGACAACCAAAACCACGTGACTTTTCGGGAACACTACCTTAAAGTTACAGACACACATAAAGCCCATTCGTAGTATCCAATCGTTGTAGCTTACTTACTATCATTATACTAAGTTTACGGAGTAATTATCTGTGTACTGAATTACATAATGATATGCACTCTTCTCTCTGAACGTTTTGTTTCGGATACAAGCGGGTTAGAAATTAGTTTCCCATAATCCAACGCGCCATATCGTTTCCATAGAGACTGCGGTTGATACTGGGAAGCTACTGATGGTGATACCTGATGATGCAAGCTAGTGGCATGTCGACAACGTTGCCGTTGTCTTCTGACTTTTATAAAGTGCCTTTAGTCTTCTCTCGCCTAGTTAATGTTATTTCAGCACACCTTCCGTTCTTGTCGCCTGAAACATCTTGGCTGTCTGCTTTTACTGTCTATGGTCTGCACAGCTCGTTGTACAGAATGCTCCGGTTGCTAGACCTAGCTTACCACTGCGCATACTACTTAATTTACAGATAACTGGCGCAAGCCAGCACTGGCTTTTAGTTGTAAATAGATTTGCTAACATAAGTTCGATGAATGATGGCAATTTCCCTTTGGATGGCGTCATTTGCCAGTTCGAGGCGCTGCATGGAAAAGATTAGAGTTTGGTAGGTTGCTAATGTTTGAAAGCTATCCTTTCGTTTGTAGAAGCACAAACGTAAAAGGAAAATGTCTTCCGTCTGTGATGGTCATCTGCAAGCTTCTCTTAAACATGATACCGACGTACTGTAGACTTAAAGCATTTGACAGACCTGAAGGCCATGCCATGCCTATGTTAAGGGGGACGTTTCTATTTTTCTACCTCACTCGTATCATTCACAACACTATGCAACCTGTAGCTTCCTCTCTGCTAAATACCCTAATGTTTTCACACAGTAGACCTACATATTTCGTTTGTTTTGTCCTTTTTTTGTGTAGAGAGTCCACTGACTGCACAGGCATCAGACAGGCAATGTCTCAGTTCTCGGCGGAGGACGAGGCGGAGCTGCAGTCTCTCCTGAAACAGTTGCTGAAAAGCACCAAGGACCGCATCTCTGGGGCCCCGTCTGTAGAGTGTGCCGAAGAGATCCTGTTACACCTGGAGGAAACTGATAAGAACTTTCACAAGTGAGAATCTCTGGCATTTACAGAAGTCAGCTTTTACAAATGTGAGAAGATAGAGTGAATGCCACCCATTAAATATAGGCCTACTAAATAAGCATGCATTGAAACGTGAATCAAGACTTAATAGATAGAGAAATAGAGACACAGTGCCTTATACAACGTACAAGTACTCACTGACCTTCTGGAGGGAAGTTCAGGAATATTACATTTTCGGTGGCATTTAGATCATAACGCTTACAAATGGTTAGCCTATTTCTAGGGGTCATAAGTTAGCTTCGGGTAAAATGTAAAAACATTGTCTAGCCTA
>JASCQY010000048.1:12804913-12815818 GCA_030264315.1 Sardinella tawilis | reverse complement strand
GGGTATCGACCGATATCCGAAACCCAGATATCGGAATCGGTATCGGAATCAAAAAAGCTGGATCGGTGCATCCCTAGATATAAGTATCATTCTTGGTGTGAATGGCCCTTTATTCTCCAAAAAGATTGAATGTTCACCTTACATTAAGAGGCACTTACATCACTGAGCAATTCCCTTTTTCTTTCTTTTTTTTTTTAAACGGGTGGCATGAGGCAGTCGACAGTGCCTGAAGATGTTTATTCAGACATGTTCAACACCGCGCCTTCCTGGAGCACAAGGCTGGTATTGCCTTGGTGGTTTGGGACCTGAGAGGTGCCTAAGAGGAATGTGAGAGGGCAGGGAAAGAAAGGATAAGAGAGTTGCTGGGGGGAGGGATGAATGCACTCCGGCTAGCCCCGGCGCTCAGCACTTCTCCACCTCTTCCTCCTCTCATCCCTCGGTTTCCCTAGCCGGTAGCGGCATGCCTGCTTACTGCAAGGGCGCAATGAGTCACACCGCCTTGTACACTTTTGCAACCTATTTCTCTCCTGCTTTCTCTCTCTCACTCTCTTTCTCTCTCTCTCTCCCTTTTCACTCTATCTCTGTCTCTCTCCATCTTTTGCTTTCATTCTTGATTGCTACCTCAGTGCTGTGTATCATCCATCTGCACGCACACTCTTTCGCTGCCTCTCCATCACTCACTCTCTCCGTCTCCACCCACCTCCTTGGCAAGCCACAATTGGCAAATGCGCAAATTGAACCACTGCTATGGAATTCGATTTTCCGAATACATCCTTGAGATGTACAGCGCATTTGGGTAGTCTAGGCTATTATCTGTCTCTCCAAGTATAATGAAAAATGCCAGGGGCTACCCTGAATATTTTGCTCAGACATAAACTAATTATTATCCATTGCGTTTAGATGTGAGTGTCTTTGAGATGGAGAAGAAAGCAATACTGTCAGACTTGGCCAGAATTTTAGGAGAGGGCTGTCTGGTATTGCATTTGGCTTAAGTTCAGCCACAGCAAACAGCTTTAGTTCTACTGTCTGTCAATATTAAACTAACAATCAGCAATGGTTTGGCAATGGCAATGGGTTGGCCAATGGCAATGGCTTCAAGCGTTTTGAAGTAGATTCTGTAGTTGTTCTCATAAGAAAGGCAATATTTATATGAGTTATTATTTTCACTTGATAGGGTATATTATTTTCAATCTGAAGACATAGGAAACAGTGAATGTAGATGGTTTGTTGACTCTGTTTCTATTTTCATAATTCTTTGCTGTCTTCCCCCCTCTTTGATAGGAGCTTTATTTGTGCGCAGAAGAAAAAATATGGGCCATGCTCTTCTGATGGCAACACTGAGCTGTGTAAGCCGATGCGGTGCTCTTCGGGGCTGCCTTTCAAAGCCAGAAATAGCCTGAACTGAGATCAGTCCATCTCGGATGCCTAACGACAGCCCTTATCCCTCTCCATATCCTTAATGTTTGTGTAGGGGGTATAGGCATACACTAATTTCCTTTGCTGTCTATTCTCATGAGAGAGAAAAAAGAGATCTTTTAAATACCCATAGCATGAAGATTTCTTTGGTTCCAGGGAACTTTGATAGGCCTGTTTGAAGGAGCGTCTTGCGGCACTCTTGTGGGAGAACAGCAGAACCAGTGGAACCAGTTCATAGCCTGCTTGAAGAATCCAACATTTCAGACGTTCTTCAACTAGGCCTGACCTAGAAGTCAACTTTAAGAGTTAGCAGCGAGCACCATGTGTTAGCGCCCACGTCAAGGGTGATGGACAATTCCAATCAGCTACGAGTACTCCATTAACTTTCAGTGAAGAAGCAGTGCAAAACAGAGAAAGTAATTGGACTCAAATGCTGCCTCACAGATGGGGGAAACTGCCACTCGTCACCTGTGCTAGGCCTACCTGTTTTTCGAAGCCAGCAGGGGTTCTAGTTTCCACGGTAACTCTCCTATTTCCATTGTTGCTCCTTCTCTGCCAATCAGAAGGCAACAAAAGGCAGCAAATTGTGATTTCCACGCCACAGTTTGCAATTACAGACCGCCCACGCTGTGCTAAATATGCTGCATTCCATATGCATGCCAGAAATGACATTAGCATCACTCCCTAAGTTCATTCTGGTGAAGCATTGACTGTTTCATCGAAAGAAATGCACGATATGTGTCATACTAAACAAAACACCTCTTACAGCACAGCAGATTTCCTGGATCTGGTATACTCACGTAACAGACAGTAAATGAATACATAACCGTTTTCTGAGGGTTCCCAATACCAACCCTTTCCCAGAATTAGGCTGGTGTATTAAATTGTAAGGTGCAGCGCAATCTATCACATTCTAATTTAATTTCGTTTACTGTTAAGATAAAGCTTTAAAGAGGGGCATGATTGATGAGACCCTGTGATCTTGGGCCTTGGCGGTGCTAATTAAATCACAGCATATTCCTCCCTCTCATCTCCCCATTTCCATCTGAAGTGCTCCGTAAACAGCGAGCATGATAAATGCGCTGATTTGTAAACTGTTTGGAGCCCCAAGTTTTCTGGCAGCATTTTTTTTTTCTTGTGGTTTATGGACTTATCACTGGGGTTTATGCAGACCTTCTGCTCTGTCTGCTTTGGCTCTTTAATCTGGTTTGGAAAGGGAGGTAATTACACCACAGATTCAGACAACAGTCGTTGCCTTGTAAAGAAACTTGATCTAACTGGCCATGGGCTTCTGAAGGAAAAAATTGAGATGATTGTTCTCAGTGCAAAATTCTATTTCTTCTCCACTCCTGCCCTCCATTCAAAGAGTCTGCATATTTCTGAGGATTCTCAAAGTCAACTTTTCTTTGCTTTTCAAGGTCTGTTGGTAAGTAAAGAAATCTCAGTTTGAAAGCGTAGAATCGATCAGCTGCAAAATAAGTTGATATCTTGGGGCCTTCACTTACTGAAAAAGATATACAGTAGCACACCACTGATTGAATGATGGAGGAAACCTGGGTGAAAGGGGAGGAGGCATTTCCAGCATGGCGTCTCTTCTAAATATACTACGCTGGGACACTCGTGTATGTACACATTTCCTGTCGGCAAGTAGTAAATAGCCACTTGGCGTCAGAAGAGAATGCATCCATCCGTCCATTACGTCATGTTCAGCAGGGTTGTGTTATGCGCTGAGGTAATTAATCACCATGGGATAAGATTTAGACCATCTGATCCATAAATACTTTAGTTGCTATACGTATCTCTGTCCTCCACGTGTGGCCTCTGGACTGGACTGTGTCTCCTGCCCCCCGCTGCATAGAGGGAGTGTCAGTCAGTCCAGAGCCCCAAGGAGATCTAGAAGATCCAGACGTGATGTGGCAACAGGGCTGAGGCTATCCTTTAACACATAATCTATTCCACTACGCTTCTGAGGGACTGCTTCTTAAATCGAACCTGGCATTCACTCTGTGCCATTTTAGCAGAATGTGTCTAGTGACAACAAGAGCAAATACAGTTGAAGGTTTCTTGCATAATGAGTACACTGTGCTGCTATTGGTGAACATCCATCATTAGTTTGAAATGTCAGAAATTGTGAAAGAGACTGCCAGTTTAATTTTTCAATCTATTCAAAAGTTTGTTTTCCTTTTTTCTGCATTCTGCAAATCTCTGTACACCATGGCACCATGGGTACGACTAGACCAAAGATAACGTTGGCCTTTGTCACGCTGTGTGTTTTTCCAGTAAATGTAATGATTTATCTTGCTGTCCTTCATCATCTTGTCTTTTTCTCTGCTTTGCCATTACATTTCACCACATTAAACCACTGCCCGCCAGCTCCCACTGAGTTTTTTTTTTCTCTCTCTCTTTCCGCATTTGATGTCCTGTCGCGGCGTTTTGATCTTTGTCCCTCCGAGATAGTCTCCCTCCTTGTGAAGAGCAGAAAATGAGGTGTAAAACAGGCCTGTCTGGTTCCTCCCTGAGAAAACTCAGGCTCCGCCATCAAAGGCCCATGCAGACGGTGGGGGAGCTGCATGTGGTAATGGCGGAGACGCATCATTAGCGTCCAGGGCCCTTTGTGAGTAATAGGACTTGCGGAGCCTGCCAGGAGGCCACGTGCCCATCTCTAATCTGATGGCAAAAAGACAGATTGAGAGACGGACGCACTGGCTAAGCATCCTTGCCATCATCGTGTTGCGTTTTGTTATTGTGTTGTGCTCTGTGTTGTGTTCTTATTACGTTCGTGTTACGTTCTTATTCTGTCGAGTTGCGTTCGTTCTTTCTTAGTGTTGCGTTCTACTGTGATGTATTCTGTTGTGTTCTTTTGTGTTGTATTCTAAGTTTTAAAGTGCTTTAGTTTTTGCTAGTTTGCGCTTTAGTTTCTGCCCCCTTCTTTCCTTCTTTATGTTACTTGATTTGTTACTGCCTGTTTTGCTCGCTCATCCTTGCCATCCTTCTGTTGTGTTTTGTTCATGTGTTGTGTTCAGTATTGTGTTGTGTTCAATCTGCTGTGTTGGATTCTGTTCTTTTTCAGTGTTGCATTCTGTTTCTAAGCTTCAGCTGAGTGTCAGCTTTCTTAAATCGCTTCCTTTCTTTCCCATGTTGTTGTGTTAGGCCCGCTTGATTTGTGTTACTACCTGTTTTACTTATTTGGTCCTAGACCACAAAGAACATGATTAAAAACGCAAGAATTGTGTAGCCTCCGGAGAGGAAGAGATTTGCAGAGGGGGAAAGAGTGGGAATCAGTGCAAGCAGTAGGCTATGCATATTATCAGAGTAAAAAAAAACAAAAACAAAACTGGACTCTATGACTCAGTACTGGGAAGAGGTGGAACGCATGTGGCATGCTGAATAGTCCATGTGCCATGTCTCAAATGATTTGAACATTTCACAGTTAGCCTAGTTGTTTAACTAACTCCTAAGTTGTTTGCTCAGAACGCTTGTCTGTGAGAGGAAGCCAAACCAGAGTGTGTGTGTGTGTGTGTGTCTGTGTTTGTGTGTGTGTGTGTGTGTGTGTGTGTGTGCGTGTGTGTGTGTGTGTCTTGTCTCTTGCATACAAGAAGACATGTGCATTCAAGGGAACATTGAAAATCTAGAATGCCTTTTAATGGCTTCTTTGCCAGTATACAAATCTCAGATAAGACTGAATACAAGGGCATGACAACTGTCAGCAGGGACTTTTAGTCTCCTCTGGTTGCCATTCAGAAATAAGTGAGATCCCATGCACTTCTTACACTCAAACTGAGCAGTGCATTACCTGGAACTCTGTAGTTTGGAATTGCTTGCATTCATTGATTTTACATTTTTGAACTTTAAATGCTGTAGTTAGTTAGTGCTTGCACTAATTTGTAGGGAATTAATGTCTGTGTAGCAATTATTGTATTTTAATCATACAGGCTAACTATATTTAACCACATTTTACAATGTTACAAAAGGAAGCATGTAGCAACATTAAAGTAGGCCTAGCCTATTTTAATGAATTAGGCTAACATTTAACGGATAAGAAATGTTTTCTAAAACAGATGGGGAGCAACAGGTCCAGGTCGGGGATAGCATTTTTACTCTACCCATTGCTAGCAGTCATGATTTGGGCATTGCGAGTGAGTGAATCAGCATCGCAGATTGGCTGTGTGACACATGGGTGCCGGGTATCGCACACATCAGCAAATGGGCAAACGGCTGCCACACGGGCAGTGCCAGTGTCTGTGTGTCATGCAGCGCAGACTCGATCACACTGCCAACAGTCGAGAGGAGAATGATTGGAAACACAGATCTCTCCATTTCAAACAGTGACACACTCAGCCTTTTGTCCCTAGAGAATTATATGTGTGTGTGTGTGTGTGGTGTCTGTCTGTCTTTCTCCTTGGGTGTGGCCTTGTCTCTCTTTGAGTCTGTCTCATATTTGAGGACAGAGATTGACAGAATGGCTAAAAAGGTCTGTTGTGTGTGTGTGTGTTTGTGTGTGTGTGTGTATGTGTGTGTGTGTGTGTGTGTGTGTGTGTGTATGTGTGTGTGTGTGTGTGTGTGTGTGTGTGTGTGTATTAGTGTGTAACTATGAGTATGCTTTAGAATTGAGATTGACAGGACTTGGGAGTAGTTCCCAAGCCAGCATTGTACACACAGCAGCACTGACCTTTAAAACGTCCTGCGTTCTCGACCTTTTTTTCTGGCCCCTTTTAGAGCACAGAGCAAATATGCCTCATCTCCCTTGCATTCACCTTTTTTTAGTGGTGTAATTTGTCCAAGTCCTGCCTCTCTCATAGCAAAGCCATCCTGTCTCGGAGCTCTCTTTGTGTCCCTGAGAGAGCGTGGGATGGTGTCTGAGTGCCAAAGACAGTCCCATAAAAAAATAAAATAAATAAAAAATCTGGACCGAACCGGAACGTCCCTTCTGTTAGGACACAGTGTCGTCCTCTGACAGGGAGAATTTACAATCATATTCAAGACCATCTAACCGAGGACAGTATTGTATTAAAATAAAAAGCCCATCGCATTGTTATAGCATATGCTCCATGAAAAAGAAAATCTAGTCTACAGACAAGATCACAAAGGTCTAGGCTGCCGCTGACTTCCATACAATGCGATATTTAATTGGCTATTACATCACTAAGTAGGCTAAGAATCAGATTCACACTCCTGACAGATTCACACTCCTGTTCGTTCGCTGCCGACTGAAATCTTCCTTTACAGGGAGCTGCATTTAAGTGACATTTCAGCTTGTTGTTTCGTGAGAGACAGTTGGAGCATGTGAGAAAACTTCTAAAAGGTAGAGAAAGAGAGGTTCTAACAAGAGGCAGACCGACAGATAGGAACTGAAACGAAAATACTCCAGAGAGAGAGAGAGAGAGAGCGAGTGAGTGTGAAAGCAAGTGACTCTAGTGACTTAAGTGCCGTGACTTAAGGCTGGGAGTCAGTCTGCTGCTGCTGTGTATAGCCACTCTGTTCAGATAGCACTGGCTCAGTCACAGTCACTACCACACATCACATCAAAGCTCAGCAGGTCCCACCGCGCTGTTTCAAGAATCTCTGCTGTCTACCGGTCTTCGTGCTGGTCTGGTCTGCCCTGACCTCCTCTCAGTGGTATAGTGGAAAACAACCACAAGAGAATCACACAAAGCCAAGGCAAACTTTCTCAGAAGTTGAACACTTTTCTCCCCCCTTTGAGAGTAAAACTTTTTTTGTAGAAAACCAAACATCTAAAAAGATTCTGTTTTTACTCTGATCGACAGTGCACTTTATTGTGTACCTTTTTCACTTCTTCTTCTTTTTCTTCTTCTTCTTCTTCTTCTTCTTCTTCTTCTATTCTTCTAGACTTCTTCCTCCCTTATTCTGTTATTTCTGTTCTCCCTGGTACACCAGGTGAAGAAAGTAATATTGTTGCTTCATTGTTAATCTAATTGACAATGCACTTTGTTTACCTCCTCCTCCTCCCTCTTCTTCTTCTCCTTCTTCTCCTTCTTCTTCTTCTTCTTCTTCTTCTTCTTCTTCTTTATTTCTTCTTCCTTTGTTCTGTTCTCTCCGTTGTCCGTGGTACACCAGGTGGTGTTGAGCTGCAAGGCTGCAGGCGCTGGGGCTAATTAGCACTCTAATCGCGGGGCCCGTGAGAAAGCCTCCGCGTGGGGTTGCGTAACACTCATTCCCCCACAGCGCAGCTTCCGTGGGCAGATTGGAGAGGAGCCGGACAACTCGTGGGGGCAAGCGTGGTCAGATGAGGAAGATGATGATGAAGGCCCAAGAGAGGAGTGTGTGTGTGTGTGTGTGTGTGTGTGTGTGAGTGACTCAGAGTTGGGCTTTAGATCATTACACATATGCTAATGCGAATGTGTGGGATGAGAAGAGCAACACACACTCATAGACATGCAGTTTGGATGAAGAACACATGTTGTGTTTATGTACGGGATGCGAGTGTGTGCACACCCCAATACATAAGAACACACAAATATTCATGCTCAGTCACACACAAACACACACACACACACATGCGCACACACACACACACACACACACACACACACACACACACACACACAGGGTCCCAATTTGCGTCATTGAGGGGGAGAGTCCACAAAGCAGAGATGTATTTTCTCTCCTCTTTCCTCTCTGCACGATTTCTCCCCAAATCACTGTGTCCCTCCGATTCTCCATGCTACTCAGGGAGGCTGTTTGGGCCCAGCTATATTTAAGGAACTTGGCCTACATCCTGCACTCGGGCGCCTTTTAAAAGCATTTCCCATCCACCCTGGAGCTGCTTTTGTGCTGGAAGCCGGCCGACACAGGCTATTGTGCCGAAATCGCTCTCGGCATGGCCGCTTTGTGCCGTCCGCTCAGGTTGTCACAGGTGGAGGTGGGATTGGAGGATTCCAGCTGGTTTTGTTGTTTATCAACTCTTTTGTGAGAAAGTAAAACAGGTCAAACAGTTAGCCTACAGTCGTTGTAGCTCATGATTTTTAAGATCATCGCAGATCGCTGCTTGTTTATCATGTCAATAATGGTTCATTTGGGAGTTACTCATCACTCAGGCAGCTGTAGATCCCTGGTTTAGGATGATATGCAATTTGTGTTTTCCTCTTCAAAGCTCATGTATGGTATTAGTGTCCCTCTTATTTCAGTCATTAATTATAAGACAAGAACATTTTACGTTTGACCGCTAAATGAGAACGCTGCAGTATCCGACAAGTCTTTGTCAAAGCAGTTTTGTCTTCTCCTGCGAGGTGAGGAGAATGAGACAGGAACCAGCTGTGACTAATGGCTTTTGTGCTTCGCAGAACCGAGCTAGGGCGCAGCGTGGCACTGATTCGAAACTTCAAAATTGAGGCGGAATAAATAATTTGAACTCGGAAAGCTATTATTAGCTCATTCCGCAACGAGACAGCCAGGCGGCGGGGTTGTCAGGCTGTCACAACCGAGCCTTGTCTGAATATTTCAAGCAGGGCGACTGAACTGAACTTCCCCCTATCTCTCTCACGGGGAGGGAGACGACTGAGGCAGGGATCACGAGTCCTGTTACAAGTCAGACGAATTATGAGCCTTGGCGAGTGACGTGAGCCAAGCAAGTTGTTTCAATCCCCCCAAAAAACCTCCCACCAGCCACCACAACCACTCCACCCCACCCCCTTGCCCTGCCCTACCCTGGCCCTGTTGTTGCTCTCGTTGTGACGCCTTGTCGTCCTTCCCTCCCTCTCCTGTCTGCTCTTTTACATGCTTGAAGTGACAGGCACCCGTTGTGGCCACTGACAGCGTCAAGATTTCGGCAGTGATTCACGGCAGGCCCAAGGGTCTGTTGTCGCAGCATGGCAACAAGTGTTTGGGTAAATGGGGTAACATGGCGAAAGGTGGGGGTGGGGGTGGGGGAGCAGGGAGTAAAGAAACAACATGTGGACACGGGATACCAACGTGCAGAAGAAAAATGACACTGCGTTGATTCCATAAATGCCGTGCCCGAAGTAGTGAAACTATTTGACAGCGCTGCTATGCTAAGAGAACTCTTGGAATTCCTGGAAGAAGTTATAATAAAGCTAATTAAGTGGAATAATCTTTTTGACATAAAGGTTTGGGGCTATGGACTTGGCCTTGGCACAGATGCTATACAAACGAAAGCAAAGCTTTTTTTTTTTTTTCTTTTTTTTGTACTCTTTGCAGTGGATTGTCTTTCCTTTTATTTTTACTTCCCAACTCCCCCTCTAGTGGTCCAGACTGGTGGTCTAATAGACCTCTGTGGGCAAAGACTTCAGCATGCTTCTCTGCCTTCCTCTGGACACAAGTGAACTCCGCAAGCTTGTTAGGGTAGGATCAGCAACACGAGGCGCTCAGGGGGCCAAGCGTCTCCATGCACAGGGCCTTAGTAGACGCTGATCTGAGGTCAGTTGGAGTGTCAGGGACTCGGAGGTCCCTCAGACAGTTCACAAAGATGAGAAGCCTTCCCTCAGCTCGGTCTGCACTGAACAGATCATCTGAACTCATTTCTTTTTCCTCCTGTGACAAAGCAAAAGCCAGGATTAGGGCTGGAATGAGTTCTACCTCCCTCCACGTTGCAGAGTTATAACACTCTCAAAGGCAAAGGTTCAATAAAGCCGACCCCCTCAAACTGTGTAACGCTCAGGAATGAAATGCTCCAGTGAGGACTTCCTTTAAAGCCATAGTTTTGAGTAATTTCAACCACAGCCCTGTTTTACAAGCTGCCGAGGTGCTGTTGGTAAGATTCATCTTGCGGCGCTATGATACTCGGCCTACGTTGTACAAAAAATATTCTCATTCTCCTTTCTACCGACAGCAGTCGGCAAGCTCATACAGTAAAGCTGTGATTGAAATTACTTCGAACTATTGATTTAACCTCATACTGAAGCCTTAACAGACATTTTCAACAACAAGGGCAACAAGAGTCCGAAAATCATAGGCCTAGCCTATCCCACCACCCACAGCTGTGGCCTGGTCTCTGGCCTTTGTCCAGTCAGACCCTGTTGGGCATTATTGGTCAGTACCACCATCTACCTGGGGGTTTTACCAACATCAGCAGCTTCTCTGGCAAAGTGGTCACCCGGGGCGCGGATGTCACACCAAGATCACATTCATCTCCCTGCGGGTGCCCCGATGGTCCCCCTAGTCCCCTGCTGGTCTGGTAAAGCTGTGTCTCATCCTAAACTTCACCTGCTGACTCCCCTCTCTCTCTCTCTCTCTCTCTCTCTTTCTCAGACAGCTAGCCTAGCTGCTGAAAGGTTGAGGGGCTGCTGTCTGAATGGAAAGCATTGTGTGCAGGACCACAGGGGTGATGCCGCTTCAGTGCAGGATGTGTCAGCAGGTGGGAGGTTAGGGGGACGGATTACCTGTTATTAAAGCTTCAGATCCTCTAGTGTTGGGGTTACTGGAGTGGAATGGCCCGTCTCTCTCTCTCTCTCTCTCTCTCTCTCTCTCTCTCTCTCTCTCCCTCTCTCTCTCTCTCTCTCTCTCTCTCTCTGT
>JASCQY010000048.1:12713290-12732996 GCA_030264315.1 Sardinella tawilis | reverse complement strand
TGCTGTGTTGTTGTGAGGTCGCGGGTTCGAGTCCGGGCGTGTGCAGGGCTGAACTAGTGCGGATGACCTCGGTTACATATGCTTCCCCAGGCGAATCACACCTCTTGTTGGTGGGAGACCCTGGCACTGGGAAGTCTCAGTTCCTGAAGTACGCGGCAAAGATCACGCCACGCTCTGTCCTCACTGCTGGCATCGGATCCACCAATGCAGGTCAGTCTGCCAGGGCTTAATACACGCATAGCCTATACATTTACGCACACCCACATACCCACATGCTTACCAGGCACGCACCAGGAAACATGTTTTGTGTGTGTGTTTACAGGTAGTAACTCAGTAAATCACACACTCACTAAAGCAATATTATTTGTTTGTGTGTGTGTGTGTGTGTGTGGTTGGTTATTTTTATGTATCTCTGTATGTGTGTGTGCGTGTTTATGCTTATCTTTCTATCTATATCTGGGTGTACAGTATATGTCTAAATATCTGTGTGTGTGTGTGTGTGTGCATGGGTACATCGGCGTGCAGGTCTGACGGTGGCGGCGGTGAAGGACGGTGGGGAGTGGCACCTGGAGGCTGGGGCTCTGGTGCTGTCAGACGGGGGCCTGTGCTGCATCGACGAGTTCAACAGCATCAAGGAGCACGACCGCACCAGCATCCACGAGGCCATGGAGCAGCAGACCATCAGCGTGGCCAAGGCAGGGTGTGTCAGTGCTTCAGTGCCTTTCACTTCACCCTTACCTCACAACACACACACACACACACACACACACACCATAGACCATACACCACCATACACCACCACACCACACCACATGACATACACTGACTCTCTGATACACGCAAACACACACACAGATAAAACCATTAAAATAAATACAAATAAGCACACACATACCCATACCCATACCCATACACATACTGTACTCACACACTCTTCCACACAGAGGTATACATGTATATATATAGTCATTGGGCAGAGTAGACAAGGTATCTTTAATGTTGAACTTCTCCTTGCTCTATTTTAGTCTTAAGTTCCATTACTCACACAGATACTCACAAATGACCATGTCTAAGATTTCAAGTTGATGTAGAAAGACAAGCTCAATACAAATTTGCCAGAATATATAATACTTGAAGTTAATAGAACTTGAACTTAATATCCTAACTGCGTTCACACTAAGAGTGACTAAAGCTGTAAATTCACTTTGTATGGACAAGAGGGACAAAAAAGGATGAGCGTCCAAACTTGGGCGACTAGAGCAATCAAAAGAAGTTAAAAACCACTCAACTTTATGCAGATAAAGGTTTTGTCTGTAAATTACTGAAACATCAGTGGGCACGTCACGAGTGATGAAAGAGAGACCAGAGCCAACAGATATTTTAGCAGCGATTTTTTTTTTTTTTTTTTTTTTTTTTTTTTAATGAGTGACAAAAGCGATTTAAGAACTTTAGTAGCTTAACACATAGTAATAGCCTTGGTTGAGTTGCTCCAAGTTATCCAATTATTTGGCTTAAACCCAAGTGCTCTTTCAGTTTCACTCTTTTGTCTCTACTTACCGCTTGGCCACAGCCTCACAACACTTCGGTCCCGACTTGTCAAGGCCGCTTGGGCGCATTTGTATGTGCCTCAGACATATCAGGCTGACAATGCTGTCTAGACGGCATCAGCGTAGCTCACTCCGCCTCAGAAGAGACAAGCCTGTCCTCCAACCATAAACCCCGACCGACCGTACAGTGTGACTAAGCAGCCCGGTGCCCATTAGTTTTTTTAGACAAGGCTAGGTGACTCAGCACTTTAGCTTGACATCTCAGGATCAGACCTGCTAGCCGCCTGAGTTGAGTGAAACACATTAGCATAGCCGGTGGGGCCAGGCTGGCTGGTGCTGTCAATTAAAGTAGAAGGTTAATGTAATATATATTTCTTTTATTTTGCCTATGGTCCCACACACACACACACACTTTTTTTTTTTGGGGGGGGGGGGGCGCAGCTTCCCAATGGAGAGATTGCCCAGGCCTTGGAGGTTATTCACATCCGCCAGAGAAAATGTCACCACCTGATAGAGTTCTCTTCCTGAGTCGGTGCCTTATCTTTCTCACTCAGTCAATTGCTGCCACTGCTTTAGAAAAGGGAACACAGGCAGAGAGGAGATAGGAAGTTGGTGGCAGACAGACATTTTTTTTTTCTGTTTCTCTCTCTATCTAATTCATGACTCTCACTCCTATATTTTATGTCTTCCTCACACCTAACACTTAATCATCCTCATTTTCTCATCTCTCTCTCTCTTTCTCTCTCTCTTTCTTTCTCCATGTCTCTCTCTCTCTTTATTAATCTGTCCCATCTTCCACTCTTCCTCACAGTATGGTGTGCAAGCTGGACACGCGGACCACCATCCTGGCGGCCACCAACCCCAAGGGCCAGTATGACCCCAGCATGCCTGTCTCTGTGAACGTGGCCCTGGCCAGTCCCCTCTTGAGCCGATTCGACCTGGTGCTCGTCCTGCTCGACACCAAAAACCCAGAGTGGGACCGAATCATCTCATCTTTCATTCTCGAGAATAAAGGTATTGAATGCTTTGCACATCACACATCCCAAGGACAAAAAATAATACATCATGTATCACAAATACCCAGAACAAGTTGTAAGACATTTACATCACAAATATGCATTAGTGGTAATATATTGTGTGTTACAAATCCAATATTTCAAATATACTGTATATGGTACTGCTTTAAATTACGGGCCATGAAGAACAGGAACAATGTAACAAAAAGTATCAAGGGATAAATTCTAGAGTACTTACTGCATAAGTAGGCGGGAATAACATAAACTATGAATGTTATTTGCTCGGTCCGATAACTTACCCGTCGGCTAATTAGGCTATAATCGCCCATTACACCCCATCTATAGGTTACGTTTAACATCTTTTAGCCAAATCTCATCAGCAGTAGTTTAGGCAGCATAGTGTTTTCCACTTCATCACAACTTTTTTGATTCTTATTTTGTAATTATGCAAATATCACACACACAAAGTCTATCCTTGGTACTCGCTATGATGCTGTTCTCACATACTCATTACCCTGTCCTTCATGGGCTGTACTTTTAAGCTTTACAACTGTATATAGCTCACTAATATGAGTAGCCTTTCTCAGAAAATCATAGCAATGGCCATCTTGTATTCTCTATTAATGTTAAAGTGATTTAAGCAGCCCAAAGGTCAATTATGAGGGACAACACAGAAGTCATATTTCTGATGAGGTTCTGATGAGGAGGAGAGTTTTAACTCCAAACTCCTTGGCCTGTATTATCTTCTCTTTTATAAATTCATCTTGTCTGGTTTGGGTGTACATTACAGCTTCTTGATAAGGACAAAATGGCATCCTCAAGAAGGTGGCTATTCCTTCACATCTTCCCAAGTTCTGGTTTTGTACAATTATGGAGATGGTTCACCTTGAAATAAATTCTAAAATTTTAAATAGTAAATGTATGACGTTGTGTGTAAATGTGTGGCCCAAAAGTGTTTGAGAAGTTAATATCTGTGCACTGCTTTGTGCTTACACTTACAGTACTGGCCATCAGGATCAATTCCACATTGTGATTTGGGACCGCAACACACACACACACACACACACACACACACACACACACAAGGCAGCCGCACTTGTTCATTATTTAGTATTTCAAGCATTGTTTCCTCTGGGCATATTCTAAATATTTCAATATCTTAGAGGAGCCCTTTCATCATCACCTGACAGCTTTAAAGCTGTGAAGTTTTTTTTGTAATCCATGTAGACCCTTAAACAAAACAAAACAAAACAAAAACAACAACAACAACAAAAAAAAACAATTATTCTGTTGTATATCATCCTGTGTGTTTTTTGCCAGCCTGGAACACTGGTGCTGCTTCCATTTCCCCTCTGCTGATATGCTGGCAACAGCAGCAATTATTCATCACAGCCTCATACATTTTCTCCCTGGGAGACTCAGTGGAGGAAATCTGTGGAGGAACAGGAATTGTACAAAGGGCTGCGTCATTTATAGCTGCTTTTGTGTTATGATTTTTTTTTTCTCCCTCGTTCCCTCTGTCTCTCTCTCTCCCTCTCTCTCTCTCACACAATGTCTCTCCCCCTCCTCTTCTTTTATTTCATTCCTATTCCTTTCTCTTTTTCTCCCTTCTTTTCTTGGACTCTCTCTCTCTTTTTCCATCTCTCTCTCTCCCACTTTCCTACTCTCTTGCCCCCCTCCCCCCTCCTCCTCCCTCCTATTGGACTCTCCATCTCTCTCTCTCTCCCGCTTCCCCATTCTCTCCCCTTTCCCCACTCTCCTTTCTCTCACGTGAATCCCTCCTCCACCACCCCTTGTTGTGCTCAGGAGCCCCTCGCGAGTCTCCCTCCCTGTGGAGCATGGAGAAGATGCGGGCCTACTTCTGCTCCATCAAGACCCTGCGCCCGCGCGTCTCCTCCGAGGCTAACGCCATCCTAGCGCGCTACTACCAGCTTCAGCGCCAAAGCAGCGGCCGCAATGCTGCCCGCACCACCATCCGCATGTTGGAGAGTCTGGGGCGCCTGGCTGAGGGTATCGTATGACTCACCAATGCACCACTTCACACCAGCCCTGAAACCTTCTCCATTACTTTGCCTTATTCTGTACTCTGAGGTCTCTTTCTAATGGCCAGTTTAGATTAGCACAACCTAAAATAAAAAACTTTCTTGATTGGACTGAAAGTCTTGATTGGAATTCTGATTGTAAATATTCAATGTTTTAATTGTGATTGGAAATGCAAGGCATGATTTATGTATGTAGCGCATTTCATACACAAAACAGCTCGATGTGCTTGACAAATAAAAAAAATAGAAAACAAAGAATACAAAAGCCATGATGACACAGCGATAGATTCGATATTAGATCAAATAGAGTTAAACAGCGTTATTAAAAAGAAAGTTTAGAGGAGAGAGCAAAGAGTATGTTTTAACATATATATATTTGTCAGCATATTGATTCATCACATTCTATAAATATACAATCAGAAACATGTAATCCAGCGCTGCAGTTGTCTCACCTTATCCATTTTGTTGACAAACTTTTGCCATATTTAATTTAACAATAGTTACACAAAATCAGTTAGAATTTAATACCATATGCCATATACCAGTAGCCTGGCAAGCCAAAGTATACATTGGGATCAACAGTTGTCGTTCAAACTACACTGCACACAATAGGCCAGCGCTACTGACCAATCAGCGCTAATAAGGCGACGTTTTCAAAAGAAATCAGGTGTTGCAACAGTCCACAGCCCTGGCGTCATCGTGCTAAGCCCGCTCCAACGATTCGCTACACAGATAGAATGGTCTGTCGCAGCCCACGATGAGCCAGGATTGGCCTGAACCGTGCGAGACTAGACCAAGAGCAAAGCAAGAAAATGTTCTTCTGCCGCTATTGGTCTAGCGTGCTAGGCTAATATACCAGGCTTGTTGGCAAGTGTTGTGATTTATAAAACTGATGATGAAAATCTTCTCTCTTGTTCCTCACAGCACATGCCAGGATAATGTTCCGGGAGACGGTGACTGTTGAAGATGCTGTAGTTGTGGTCTCCGTCATGGAGTGCTCGATGCAGGTTAGCAGTGCAGGACGGCAGAGTTTTTGAAGTTTTAAGAGACTCCTGCTACACTGTCTTCCGCAAACTGATCTTACAGCAAACTGATCTTACACAAAATGATCACCCCAGGTTGATTGAAACGATTTCACCTTGGGTGAAATGTTGATTTTCAGATGTAACTGTTGATTGCCTTAATGTGGTGGTGTCTTGCTGAGGTAGTTCTAAAGCAGACATGGGCAACATATGGACCGGGGGCCGGATGCAGCCCGGCTACTGCTTCAATGCGGCCCCCGAGATGCCCTCGAAATTTTTTGGGAAAAAAACAGCTTCTTTGTCTTACCCAATCTACCCTATGCTATTATTATTATTATATTATATCTGTCAGATGTTGCTGTGTGAAATTACAATTTGGTTAGAGGTCAGACAGGCAAAAATAAACATCATAATTTGTACCATTTGGTGACTGTTTAATTGCATTCATCTAATGGGTGGCCCGCCACTTACTTTTCTGAAGTACATGTGGCCCCCAGACTAAAACTGTTGCCCACCCCTGTTCTAAAGTGTCTACACCTCTTGGCCAGATAGATAGTGTTGTTAACTTGTCATTACATGCTGACTATGTGAACAGGCCAATGATTGTTAGGCTGTTAAAATACTACTACCATACTAGAGTTGACATCTCATAGTAATGATGGTGCATGGGTAAATGCATATTTGTGTGAGACTACCAATTTATTCTATCGTTCCTATGTCCTATACTGCTTCATGAATGTATTTCTGCACAGAGATTATGATGAGAGATGACGGTGAGATCTTTTTGAACAGATCTTTTTCTTAATTTGTACTTCTTGTGCTTGCCACAGGGTGGAGCACTTTTGGGGGAAGTGAATGCCTTGCACACCTCATTCCCTGACCATCCGTGCGAGCAGTACAAAACACAGTGTCAGATTGTTTTGGAAGGTCTGGGTCTTCAGCATCTCTTAGATGCCGAACTTCAGAGACTTGCACGGTGAGGAAGAGTCGCAGGTTGACTTGACTCTACAATCAGTTTCTGATGTCTTAACATAACACTTTGTACTATTTGTACACTTTGGGCTATTTGTACTCAAGGCTGCTGTGTCTTATACACATACAGTATTTACCTTGTATAAGGGAAAGACTAAACCTTCATTGGTCACCATCTTTTCAAAAGAATCCCACAGGCACTTCTAGACACACTTCTAATTAAACATTACAGCCAGAGTTCAAAACATTCTGGCTTTTGAAACTAGACCAGCAAGCAATTGTTTTTGTATGTTGTTATCATTTGCAGGCTAAAGAAGACGGCGTCACACACATCTGGAGCTGGCGACCCAGAAGAGAGCGACGAGGGCCCAGTGGGATCCCCAAGCCAAAGACAGCCGAACCCAGACACCGACTCCCAGAGCGGCCTAGACTGGTTCCACTCCCTGGAACAGCAAGACAGCTTTGAGGAAATGGACCCAATGCCTGCACCCACTCCACAACCACCACCAGCACCAGCACCAGCAGCCGAGACAAGAGCACAAACCAACTCCACCACAGAGCAACCACAACCGTTCCACAAGGTGTTACCAGGCAACAGGGGTGACAGGCATGGAGAGGAAGCCAGTGAAGCCTGTACAGTAACTAAGGGGGAAGCAAAGGGACAGAAGGACGTGCAGGAGGAGGAGAGACACAGAGGGAAGGAGAGAATGAAGCGGACGGAATGTGACCACAGTGGTATGTCAGCCGAGGACACAACCTCAGACGACCCCGCTTCTGTGGTGCAGACGGTTTCCAAAAAACTCCATGGCAGGCGATTACAGAAACTCAGCTCAGAAATGAACCAAATTGCTTCTTCCTCCTCCTCCTCGTCCTCACTTCCCAAGGGTGGTTTACAACCCCGGTCCACTGGGGGCACTGTCTCCAACAACACAGACCTGGTGGATGAATTGGACACGCTCTTCTCCTCTGACGTACAGCCTGCCCACAGCAGCACGCCAGTTTCTGGCAAGAGACACACTTCAAGGAGGGCTGACTCTCTCCCTCCCATTGCTGAGGCGGTGGTGCAAGATCCCCCAGGTGAGGGGGATGCTTTGGGAACAGACTTGCAGAGCAAATTCTCTGGCTTTACCTTCAAGCCAAGGGACAGGATGCATCATGGAGATGCCCCGAGTGAAAAGAGTGAGACTGTCAGTTCGGCTGGTAGATCTAACAGTAGCACAGGGAGAGCACTGAGTAAACTGAATAATGAGAAAAGGGAAAAGGGAAAGAAAGATAAAGGTGCAGGAAGACAGAAACAAGAGGGGGGAAGAAAGGATGTTGATGATGGCAGGAGCCCCAAATCACCACCAGGTGGCAGCAGCAGCTTAGGCAACAGACTCAGACAATTGAGGGGTCTGGCTGAGGCTGCCAATGAAAAGCCTTCTGGAGGGTCACATGACCTGAAGGAAGCAGGAATAGGAAGTGGTGTCACAGGGGAGTCCAGTGGGGGGTCGGAGCTGAAGCGTCAGCGTTTGTTACAGAAGCTGAGCTCCATGACGACAGGTGAAGATAAGGGTGCGTCTGTGTGTGTGGCACCTACATCACTTTCACATGCGCCTTCCTCACACACACCTGATGTGAGCAGACCCAAAGTCGCATCCACCACACTAGCAAAGCTGTCCAGATTCTCTTTCATCGCATCGCCGTCTCCTGAAGAGAAGACCACCGAACCAGCAACAGCATCATCCACAGTACAGGGTCCCCTCACGACAGTATCAACAGACAGTACAAACGCAACATTGCCCACGGCACACAAATCATCAGCCATATCCACAGCAGAGAAGAATGCAACCCCAACAGAGACTCCCCACACAAGGCAGTTGTGTTCCACAGCTAAAGCTGCTCATACACAAAGCGAGCCAATCAACGAGACGGACAGCTCCACAGAGACAGTCACAGAGTCACAAACACACACACGCACAGACACAGACACAAACACAAACACTCAAATACACATACACACAAAGACAACCACTGGGGCATCTGGCAGAGAGCCCGCGCCAGCGGCAGAGCCAGGGGATGCTGGGAACCCCAAGAAGAGGAAGTGCTTTGAGCTGGGCTCGGGAGCCGGAGGAAAGGGGCTGTTCTCTGGCATGGCCCTGTTCAGCTCCGCCGGGCTGGAGGAGGAGGATGACTCTCTGCTGGATCTCGACTGGGAGAGTGAGCCCAGCAAGAGAGCCAAGCTGTAATTTTGGTTGAAGTGATTTTAAAGAAGGGGGGGGGGGGGAGAAAGTGATGGCCTGAGGCTGCATATATGTAATTACTGTAATTATGAGCAAAAAAAAATGCAGGCCCTTTTTTTGTTTGTTTTCTGTATTTTTCTGTCAGATTTTATTTTTGTAATACAGTCTAACTGATGGTATAGACACTATATGAGTTGCAATGGCCATGTCAGAAAATGAATTATGTTTCCTTTTTATATTACAAAGTTATTACATTAAATATTTACTGTGGCTCCTTCTATTTTTTTTATAATGTCCACAAATTTGACTTAGACTGTGACATTTGATTCATATTTGTAACTCATGTGTGTAATGTATACAGTACATACAGTGTAAATTGTCTCCCCTCTGAGACAATAGCAATGAGCTCACATGTAAAAATCAATAATGAATGAGGAAGGACGGCATACATTAGAGAAGACGAGCAGGAGTGTTTTGCCCGTCATTTTTAGGCGGTAACAAATCTGTGTTTGGAGGAGCAGTTGACGCGACCTGGGAGATGAGAGCATGGCTGTTGTCATGGCAATGGCAGAAGCATTCCGCAGGGACGTTCAGGGTAAGAGCATGGAACCAGCGGCTAATGGGATCAAGAGCAAGCCCATGGTGTGGGTTTCAGGACGTGCCCTGTTAGGTAAACGGTATTTAAAGTCAGGCTCCTCGCTCTCTGGGGACTGGCTGCCGATTAGAGAACAAGCATCATTCAGCCACATCCCAAAAGCTGTTAAAAGCCGCCAGGCCCCTATGCAAGAGAAAGGGATTGTAGCCAAGGCTATTTCCAATGTCAGCAGAAGCCATGGAAGCTCTTCACTCAGGTTAATGACATTATGTGGACAGGACATACCTGTCTTGCTCTGTAGCCTATACAGTAATAACATCATCTAGGCACAGAGTCTGGGGCAGTGTAGTAGCCTCCAATAAGAATCCTACATGGTTGCTGATTTTGCTATTGCAAACAAGTAAGCTCCAAAAAAAATTACAAAGGTAATATACAATGCAACATTGATATCTTTACTTCCACAAGGCATTTTTTAGTTCCATCACTAAAATCCAGATACTATGTTCAATAACGGAGAATAAAATGTGAATGTGATCTTCAATATTTCCCCTCCCATTAACAATTATTTCCTCTGCTTGAAAAGCACATTGATTTCATGCATTAGGTCTACTCTCAGACCATGATTTATACGGTAATAAGCAGCTATTGACCACTTCCAGAGTTATGTGTGTGGTCTGTAGGCTGCTCTCTGTGAATCGTAGTAGATTGGGAGTCAGGGTAGACTTTGAGGGTGCCTGTGTGTCATGGTTTTATTTACAGGGATGGTTGGGGGGGGGGGGGGACCGCCGGGAAAACTGAGGAGCTAATGGAGGCTAACTTCCTGCAGATGAAGCACAAGACTCATCAATTATGGACTGTTATTGATTTAGCGTCTCTCCCGTGCTGAGTGGGACCAGACCTGCACAAGTAATTGGACGCCTGTGTCTCATCTTGTCCTCTTCTATTCAGGCATTTGGTCAAAGCTCAATCCCACACAAGCACAACATGTGTTCTTTTGACACTAAATAGAAGCATTGCTTTAGGCCTACTGGGTTTATTAACGGTGTCTACATAAGAGTGACATAAGCCTTTTATAAACATGACATAACATGAACATTAATGTAAGTGTTCACTGTTAAAAAGTGTCATTTGTTTTTTGTAATGTCTAGATCCCAAACAATATCAGCTTTAGTTTACAGAAACCAAATTACACATGACAACGGTCATAAACTTGGAACTGCCATCAATATTAACGATACGTGTCATGTGATGTTAATAACAGGCTTGTGTCACTATTTAGATACATTCAAATAAAGAGTTACCTTTAGTCCTACTGTTAAATTATTCAACTATATTCAGATGTGGCTTTGAAGCATTAAGAGAAATGTGATACAATGAAAAACTCAAATGCGATACTCAAATACTATAAGGAATATATAGCTTTTCTTCACCATTGTTTTGGCAAATATGATGGTGAGTGCTCATATCATGTACGCTCAAATATTCTGGCTTCTCACAGCTGTGAGAGGAACAAACTGCTTGTTCGGGAGCAGCTCCAGACCACCAGCTCCTCAGCAGAATGTTTTGACAGCTTCGGAACTTCATTGTGAATGCCGAGGTAGTTTGTGTCAGAAGCATATGTCTGTGCACGTGGTGTAGACATGGTCTCTCGCTCTTCTCAAAAGCTGAAGCAGTCAAAGACCCCTGGTCTTGTGTGTGTGTATGTGTACCCTGCCAGCTTGGCTTCACAGCTCAGCTTTGTTCAGTTGGCACCTCGCCCTGGGCTTGTTCTGGAAAACTGCAGCTTGTGATCCAGCCCTCTGAGGTAAGTCTGGGCTAAAATGAACATTAGAAATCAACAGAGAATGAAGTCATTTGCTCTCTGTTTTCTAAGACTATATTTAGTCATATTTAAAGCAATCAGTTGTTGTAGAGTCAAATGTCTTGTTTTTTTTTTGGTTTTTTTTTTTGCTTGAGGGATAGAATGCTGACATGTATGCAGGCTATGCTGGGAAGAGGGGTGTGTGTTCAGGCCTCTCCAGGTGTTCAGAGGTGTTGAAACCTCCGGTACTGTATGTACTGCACTGCACCGTCCATCACAACAAGATTGCGTAATCACTTGGCGAAAGGAAGGTTCAGGAAGGCCCCTTTTTTGCAGGTCTACTCAAGAAATGCCGAGGGGAAGGACCTGACAAAGTTGACGTATGACAGCACAGGCTTGCTGCCAGCTGTGTGTTTGTGCTCACAGAAACAAGCAGCAAGTAAGGAGCAACACTAGACTATCTAATGTCTTGCAATCATGAAAATGAAAATGAAATTATACTCTTAGCAGCAGGAAAGCTCAGCTGAAAACTTGGGTTTCAAGTTAAGTTTCATTATTTAAAAAAAAAAATTGAAAGAAAGATAGAACGGGTCCTTTGCATGAAATTTATAGGCTACAAAAATGTAGCCTGGAGCACTGAAGTGCATTAAAATGTCTGCTTCTTCTCTCCAACTTAAACAAGGGGGAATCAACTACAAATACATTTATTCCTTTGTTCTGCCAGGACTGACCACTATCATATTGCTCAGGACACGTACTGCTGTACTGATTGAGAAACAGTGGCTCACAGCACCATGAGCTTCAATGCATGCAACAGAGGTGGAAGCTCTTGCAACTACTATGGACTGACCTCAAAAGCCTCATGACGTAAGGTGACCAGACCTCAGAGATAAAAATTGGAGGATATTTTCCCAGAATTTTCCCTGTGAACCCAAGAAAATCCTATTGATACAGTCAATATCATTAAAGTAGGCTAAGTAAAGTAAGTAAAGTAAGGCTGCCAGTTTGGTGTTATTGATCCTTAAGTGTCGGCCCAGGGTGTGGGAGCGCCAGGGTAGGATCTCAAACAAGCCCCAGACACAAACATAATGACAAACAGGTTGCCCCCTGGAGACTTCCCCTCCACCATGGTTTTTAATAGGTCCTGCTTGACTGCAGTTGATCCTGGCTCTTTGATGGTTCCTCTTTTGAGACAGCTCACATAAAGTGCTTCACATCAGCATGAAAACCTGGTAAACGTGACGAGCTGATGTGGTTTGAGATTGCGCGGGCTCACGCATGCGGATTCTCACCCCGGTACATTTCAAAATGAACCTGACCTTTGTGTGCAAGAAGAAGCCATTGGCTGAGCAAGTTCCTAGTTCCTGTGTTGTATTTCACTAGCAACGTTCTGCTCACCACAGCACTTCCTCACTATTGCGTGATGAGGTACTCATGAAGAGAGCAGAAAGTAAGTCTGGCGTCTACGTGTAATTTCTCTTTGCTTGGTATGAAATGCTTTGTTGCCGTACAGCTACAAATGGAGGTTCAATTGATCAGCATGTTATGTTGATCAGTGACAACAGTTGATCTTCTCTTCATGCTTGGATAGTGTTTGGTTTGTGATTCCATGGTTATGGACATGTACAATACGTGCACACCATTTAGTGGTTGTTTTTACCATTTTGCATCAAAACTCAACCTGTAGCCTTGGTATCATGAACACTGTGTAATCTGTGTAATTACTTGAAAATATATTATTTTTCTTGATTACACTTGGCTTGAGAGCTATATTTTGACTTCTTATCTTGGTGCTCTGTCAAAAGCAGGTGGGAAAGGTTGAAATGAGGCCTGACTTGTGCTTGACACCTCCCTAGGGAGAAAATTGCATCTATTTTTCCATTCAAAGACTCCAAGCTTTCTCAGGAAGCCCTTAGCTTGCTGCCTTGAATAGTTTGTTTGGCGGAAGTCTATATCAGTATCAAAGATCAATATACATTATATGTCTTCATGTCCGGATGTAACTCTATACCTGCTGGTGAGTCTGGCTCCAAGAGTAAAAGCGAATAACTGTGCTTGCATCGGAGACAGTTTTACACACACTCTGTGTGTTTTTGTGTGTGTGTGTGTGCGCGCGTGTGTATGTTACGCTAAGACGGGGCCGCTGGTTTCCTGACCTCGAGACAGGAAATGGGGGTAGGGAGTAGCCTGCCTGGAACTGATAACACATGAAAACACTGATTCCTGACGCCACGCTATGTTGCATTAGCGTCCCTCCGGCTTCATTTTTCACCACGATTGTGTGAAATTTAGTCAACACGTCGCCATGTTCTATGTCATGCCCTGACAGTCTGACATAGCCATGAGAGCCAGGGAGGGTACACAGCGGATTGGTCAACACACCGCCATCCAAGAGAGCGAGAGTCTTCTGAGAGGAAATGTTTTGTTTGTGTTGAGTAGCGACAGAGGCTCAACTTTGCTCCAGCAGAATATGCGCATGATCTTACCAGACAAAAATGACCAGCCTGGTCTTCCAGTAGGCCTACTGACCAGCACTTGAGATGTGGCAGCATTAGTTCAGTTTGCAGGATTATTATTCCATTTTGAACTTAAATTATACAGATCTATATTGATCTGAGTATTTTTGATCATTATTAGATGATTTGCTATACAGTGTTTCTACTTGCTCTCAAACTTCTCTCTCTGAGAGCTAATGTAATATTTACAGGCCAGTAACAGGCTGTGGATTGTTAGAGATAAAAAGTGCTCCTTTATTCTCCACTCAAATGTAGTCTCTCTCTCTCTCTCTCTCTCTCTCTCTCTCTCTTTCACCCACCCCCCACACTGTCCCTCCTCTGGGCTTCACAGAGAGAGTGGGCTTGCCTGAGCTCCTCTGAGATCTACTGTTGTTGTGGAGACAGGCAGCAGTGTCATGCCGTGCCAGGCGTCTGCTTGCAGCTGGAGCGTGTCTGCTTTGTGTTCACACATACACACACACACACACACACACACTGACTTAAACATTCTCTCTCACATGCGCAGACAAATACAGGTGGTCTCCCTGGACAAACTCATGCCTGAACATCTCTTGAATGGTGTTTGTGCAACACCCACAAGAACAGTTCTAAAACAAGTTATGCAACAGTAGAGAAAAGAGGAGAGGAGAGGAGAGGGGTGGAAATCAGGAGGAAAGTGGCTGTCAATCCGGGGGCCTCCAGCCAACCTCTCGTTTTCACAGTCACTTGGCTGCTGCACCCCCTCTTTGTTTAACCATAGATAAGGAAAAGTGTTATGTCAGAGATCATTAATAATGTAAATTCTGAGTTATATAATGAATCAGGGAACTATTGCACTTTATAAAAAGTCAGGTACATTTTTCTTGACTTTGTGTATAAGTGCATACATCTACAGTATAGACACTGCAGTGAAGCTTTTACAAGTGCAGTAGCCTAGTCTTTACTTTTTGTGTCTGAATACAGTATAATAACAGAGTGCCCAAATATTTAATGTGCTTACAGTTCCCCCTTCCTGCACACCCTAGAGTTCAAAACGAAATCTTGAGCAACCTCTCTCTGAACCCTCATTCTTTTTTTAATCTTCTCAATTTCTGTAGCAATGTGTCATTTTAATGCACCAAGACAGGTCTGGATCACATCCAGACGGCTATGCTATTTTCTATGAGGTGTTATTGGCCTGAACTCCTCTCCATACTCATTTGGTAATATCTCTGGTATGAAGTTATTTTTATTGGGCAATACTGCAGACCTCAGGGGAGTAAAAGGAACCCATAAAGCAAACTGCTTTACTGCCCAGAATCAGAAGCATTGACAGCACCGATTCTATAGACTCCCTTCACATTCTAAGAACAGAACATCACCTTTTCATGAATGTGAGCTCAACGCTGCTGCATGTTTAGACTCCATTAGGCAGTTAGCCTCAGTTCACAGTGACATAATTGCATCTGAATGTGTGCACATAGAGGGAGCCTCATGCAATTCATTTGGATCTTCTGGGTAATTGAACTGGGATAATACTGTACACAAGTAATTAACGAGGCTAGATTTCAGGGACTGAATGTAGTTCATTGAGACTGGAAAGAGACAAGTCTGCTCAGCCTGCAGATGGGGGCCTCTGCCTTGTCTGTGGTGATTTGCAAGTGGTGGACTTGGCCTTGCTGATAGTGGGGTTCCTGAATGGGGTAAATGGCAGCTGTTTTGCTGATAATTAGCTGACAATTTCAGCCTACATGGGACCACTGTTTTATGTCTTGTGTATGTGAGTGAGTCAGATCTTGCTGACGTACAATGTACTGCATATTGTTATTTTAAATGTAAGGATGTAGGCCTACTTCCACAGGATCAGCATAATCTTCTCCATTATTAAAATAAGTGAACATCCACCAAAAATGCATGAGACTTGGAGATTAGGGAAGCGGACATGTCACCTAAGAGAGGAAGTGTTGCTTTTATACCTTTATGCAGACTATTCATGTATTATTCTGATTGTTGGTGTGGGAGAAGTTGTTCAGGAAAGAGGAACTTGTAGGTACCAGTGAAACAGATGTTTTGACATTGTGCTTGTTCCAATGGTTGCGTGATCACTATGACTCATTTGTTAAGCAATGGCTAGGCCTGCTTGTACAAAAAGTGTACTTTTTCATTGACCCAAATGGACCCATGCACTGACCAAGCTAAACGAGAGTTCTGCTGCCTCCAGGTCCATTTAGTTTGTGTTTGAGTAAATTTCACTTAGCACATCCTTTTAGTAGCCTATGACATATTTGGGCATGTTTGCCCTCACTGAAATGGTGAGGTCAGGTCAGTGTGTTTATATAGCCTCTCCATGCATTCCTGCCTAGAGCTGATTGTGTGTCTTTCCACAACACTGCTGCTAACCAGAGAACAGGTGCTGAAATGGTTTCACACGCTACTTTAAATAGTTATGCTGAATTTGGTGGGCAAAGACGGGGTTGAGAGAAGTCAAACAAAGTCATTGTCATTCATGAAATGTAATAACTTTGGCCTATATTACATTATTATGATTTTTAAAATATCAGTAGGCCTACATGGTCCTTGGGTTGTACTGTGTGTCTAGGTTCGATGAAAGAATCCTGTATGGGCTACTGTATGGACGTTCTGCTTAATGAAGTAGCTACTAGTGTTGAAAGAAGAGTGCTTACCAGGTCACAATGGTGACACGTGGAGCTCGGGTTGACGGTTCCCGTTTTGCTCCCAAAAGGAACAGGCAGCACACAAACTGGGTTCATTAAGTAGGCTTAAATAAGATAGTGAGTGTTCGCAAATAGGCCTAGGCTACATGAATAGCAAATACAGCACCTACGTTTATCCGTTTGTCTTCACATAGGACAGACAGAGTGAATCAACCTTCACATAGGAGTTGCTGTTTGTCTAGTGGACGCTCGCGACGGTGTCATTACTGCTTCGGTGGCGCGCTTTTGCTTGCTGGCGCTGCGACAGCGGGAGCCCCAGCATTGGCTTGAGTAGGAGGAGACAAGCTCTGATTGAGCCTTTCTCCGAGAGGAGCTTGCTGCACACGCATTCAGTGAGATCACATCCTTACGAGCCGAGCATTGCAGTTGCCAGCGAGACGCTAGTATTTCTTGCTGAACCTTTCCCAGATTTCCGACTCATGGATCCCGTTTAGGATATAACGTTACATGTTGTTAAATCGGGAAGCTGTTTAGGTTTCTGTTTCTTTATTCTCTGAAATCGTAGTCAGAATGTCAGCTCACAGTATGTAAGTATGGGCCGCACTTAGCGAATCCCCATCTCGGTGGGCTCACGTTTTGTTGTATTTGCTTTTCGGAATTAACCCTCGAGTGAATACATTGTTGCGGACAAACTCCTGTAACGATGTGGGCAAGAAACGATTACGAAGATGGATTCGATGCCTTTAAAACAGGTAAGACATGACACGTTTGGTCGTTTGTTCACATCGCTAGCCACAAGCACAAAGAACCCGTCTTCTTGATATTCCACTGATGTGGGATGGCTCAGGCAAACTCAGTCTGATACCCACTGCTAATAGCCTGCTAGCCATGTAAATGTGGCAGTGATTCACTAGTTAATAGCATATTTGGAGAGCTAGCTGACGTTATTTAGCTATAACGATGTAGTTTACCGTAACGTTAACGTTACCCTAAATAAAGTATGTACCATTAACTAACCTAACCAGATTTTCTCGTGTGGTGTGTAACGTTTGCTAGCATTGACTATTTTCATTTGAAGACAGAAAGGGCTAAGTAATGTTACACCGGAGCCATCTAATATGGTTAGCACAAATGGTTTAAATACCCCCTTGTAGTAGTGGGGTCCTCTGGTCGCATCTGCGAGCTTTTTTGTTGATGAATATGAACATTACAGCTGATCGATTGTCAAATGGACATCTTTATTGTAGGAATGATAGACAAGTTTTAAACGAATAGTGACTGACTGCCTGTCGAACATAAACCACGCGGGTGTTTACTTGATGCATTTGGCAGAACTGTCATCACAAACGAAACAACAGTCAGTGTTCTGCCACTGTTACCAGAGAGGGTAAAAGCGGAGCATAATCTTTGCTGTCACCGACGTGTTGGCCTACCGTACTTGTCGCGGTGAATCCCTTATTTCTTTCGGACAAAAAGACGGAACATCTGCCGGCCCAGCCGATTTTCGTGCTAATTTGAGAACGTGGACACACGCCACTGTTGACAGAGCTTTCAAACCCCCTCTCCTTTGCCGAGGTCATCCTATGATGAGAGCCCAGAGCCTGTAGGCTAGTCGGGTGTTTGGAGGTGCCATGCCAACATTTTGTGCCCCCTGAAACTCCTGGTAGAAAGTACTGCAGCGTCACTCCGGGGCTCTGAGAAGTTTCTGTGCCAGAGTCTTTTAATAATTTATCTCATATTGCATAACTGCTGGTAGGCTACATTTGAAGAGCCTGCAGACGTGAGACCATAGCCAGAATTACAAGAGTTTTAATGATAATTTCCTTGGATTTTAAAATAGGTCTCGAAAGCTAATTGTAGTAATTAAGCTGGGGTTTCGTGTGCTGTCACTAATCTAGATTTAAAATAATTAATGCTCTCCTCTCCCTCCCTCATTCTTTTTTTACTAAATGACAGTGTAGGCCACTGATTATACAGTGGATAGAATGTTTCAGCACATAGTGGTGGATAGCGACAGAGGCTGCTGTGTGATTTGATGGCCTAGTTCTGCCGTGGCGGTGTATGCTATGTAGGCTAATAGTCTGGGCTCTGATGAAGTGGTCTGGATCATAGCAACCCCAAGGCTCAGGGTTACCTCAGTCTGCAGCATCTGCCAGCAGCATCGAGTCCCATGAGCTGTAAGTGTTGGTGATGATCAGAACTCTCGGTTCAGTCCTAAGGTCTTTTGTTGGGTCATGGAGTTTATTTTCCTAACCTAGAGCAATGTGGGAGACGCAAATAGAAATGAAATGACATCAACTTTTTTATTTTTGCTTTTTCTCTGTATTGTTGAAAACAGACATCACAAGACTATTTACAGTTTCATGAGGTGCATGAGAGCGCTATATTTCATGTGTAGACTCAAGCCAATTAAAAAGGTCCCCACTGAAATCACAACAAAATCCTGAAGAAACATACATGGAGGAAGATCAGACACTACATGAGAAATAAAAGGATGCTTCATTAAAACTCTCCAATTGAAGTCTAAAAAGCCACTCCATCCACCACCCTGTGCCATCCCAGCAACTAACTAGGACGGCCTTAATGAGTAGGCCCTGAACGGATTAGAAACTTAAAATAGATTACGGGCAGATAATAGAGGACAGCAGAGGGTGAAAAGGCCCACGCTAGACTGGCCATTTGGTCAAGACTTGGGTCACGTTCTTGCAAACATAGTAGCCCTCACCTGGGTAAGCAGGTATTAGGCTACCTTCACAGGCATGGTTTTAGCACCAGAGGATGAGCAGGAAGGTTGCAGAAGTGAGAGTGTGTACACTCTTGGGCTTAGACTGACTTAATGTGCTGAGATGGTGAAGGTTGCGTAAACCTTCATCGTAAACTTAAATGCCTTTGTGTGACCATTCACTTATGGTGAGCTAATGTTGAGTATTTTAAGGTGTCCTTAGATGACGGTTCAGACTTGTGTTGCAATGTATGTGTGTTGAGGTACTGATGTGACGACAGTATATAGGCTATGTGAACTTTTTGTCCGGCAAGCTTTGGCTACAACATATGCTAGTTAAGATAAGCTGCTTTCAGTGGGGAGGTGGTATTAAATAAATTGCCTTTGTTTTATTGTATGTGATCCTCTTATCAAGCTGTGACAAACTAGTGTTCTGAGTTCAGACGGCTTGATATTCTTGTGTTCAATACATGCGTGTGGCCTGGAATTATTCATGTGTTGGTTGTGGAGGCAGAAAGGAAAGATGCTGTAAACATTTTAGTGTAAATTGCTTCCCCAGTAATAAAATCACAAGTGGGGTTGAGAGTTTATAAGTGGTCGCCCCCCCCCCCCCCAACC
>JASCQY010000048.1:12701209-12704363 GCA_030264315.1 Sardinella tawilis | reverse complement strand
CACCCCCACCCCCCACCGCCCCCAAATACCTCAACCCCCCCCCCCCCCCCCCCCACACCAGCTGCTTTGACTCCATATCGTTAATGACATCCAGGACCCTGTCCAATCCCCCCAACTGAACGTCTGTTACCGGGAACCCCAAGACCTCACAGGGGGCTCACATTGAATCCGCCCAGTACTTTATTGTAGTTATTTACTTTCTGTAATTTGTGATGTATGGGACTAGTTTATTTAACCTCGGTGACAAAAGACAAAGATGAAAACTAAGAATTATTTTGTAGTAAAGGATGTGATGCAATAAACAATCTAAATAAATAATCACTGTTGTTTTTGCGCATACTAAATTGCATCTGTTGTGGTCTTCCCTTGAATTTCCAACCGTCAGAGCCTGAGGCCAGTGGAGGTAGACAAACATGCAGCGGTGTTTGTTTCTCTCCCCACTCTGGAGGTCAGAGCACAGTCTGGCAGCACAGCTGCTGTGAGATGTAGCCTGGCTTTCAGCAGCCAGGCCTAAATGGAGTAAAACACATTCATTTCATCAGGTTTAGGTTTGACAAACAATGCAGTACCTGTCAGACATGAGGGCCTGACCTTAATGGGGGTGTGGATTGCTGAGGTAAACATGTGCCCCATTGTTTATAGGCCTTTTAGTATGTAGGACAGATTCCCTATTGTTTCTCCGTATAGGCTAGATGCCCATCTATAGCAGGCTTGTGCTGAAAGATTGCTGTGTGTCATCTGACGTGAACAAACATGCGCGCGCACACACACACACACACACACACGGACACACAGACATAGAGCGACATACACAAACACACACACACACACACACACACACACTTTACACACTTGCAAATGACGTGCGTAGTGTCCCGAAGCTACAGTAATGCACACAGCAGATGCCCCCCATAAGAGTGATGATGGCTTGTCGTAAACACGGGAGGGTCTCGGCGGCTGATGCCTGCATCTGCCAAAGGGGCCATAGCCTCATAGCCTCACTGCTGTGGCGGTGCACAGAGCACACATGGCTCTTGGAAAGAGATCAAGATGGTGAACAAATGTCATGAGATCTGCACATTAACGAGCCTAGCAGGTGCACAACAAACTGTGACCTGTGTGTGTGTGTATGTGCTCTTGTACATATACTCTAGTGGGACATTAGGTCTCAACCCCTGCTAGTCATTGCGTCTCTTTAATGGCCATTGCAGATGAAACCTGTCCAGCCGTCTTTTTCTTTTCTCTGTGGCATACTTTCTCTTCTCCCCTCTCTTCTCTTTTTTTCCCTTCCTCTTCCCTTCATTTCTGGGACACGGAAGCTTGTTGGGGGAGGGACAGGGTGCTCTAGTGCTACTGACACACTTATTTTGGGGCTCAGGTGACTGGAGCATCTAAATTTCAGATGTGGACAGCATCGCATCAAACCCAAAGAGGTTCAGAGGGAGATGGAGAGGATGATGATCTTGAAATTTTAAGATAGTCAGTGACTCATGTCAGCTTGAATTATGTGGTTTATTGAATTTCTTAAGAGAAAAGGACTCTCCGTAGAAGATATATTGCCAGGGTCCTATTCCTTATTGAAGTATAGACCAACAATGGGTCCGTGAGAGTTCAGTCCTTTTAATGGTTTAAGTTCCATCAATTAAAAAGACACAACACACTAAGCCTTCCTTTTTGTCAACTTAACGAATTGTTATCTTAGATCTGACAAAGCGCCACAGTTGGCTCTGGCTGTGCGACATAGCATTTGAAATGTAATCCCAGTGGCATTAAGGGGATTTGCTGTAGCAAACTCCTGCTGCCTCCCCCAGTTGGGTGATGTTTAGAGGAGGGACAGGGCTGAGGGAGGCCTACGCTGGGATTGAGGATGGGGGGGGGGAATGGGAGCTTGGAGTTAGTGTTGGTGGTATAAGAAGAGGGTGATGGAAGCAGGGGGAGGGGTGAGGTTGGGGGAAGAAAGGGAGGGTGAATAGGGCAGAGAAAAGGGAAACTAGAGTGGAGCTGGCACTGCATTGGCATGGGCATGGGCATGGTTATGGCATGAGCCTGTGATTAGAGCCTCAGTCCTTGGCTGTGCCAACTGGAGGGCCTTGGCCTTTGTAATTAAGCAGCCCCGCAGAGACCTAATCCCTGAAGGAGCAGAGCTTGTAACAGCCAACAACAGAGCAAGATGCCGACGTGTGGTGTGGTGTGGTGTGATGTGTGTGTGTGTGTGTGTGTGTGTGTGTGTGTGTTTGTAGTGTGATGTGGGTGTGTGTGTGTGAGGGTGACCGATGGAAAAGGAAGAAGCAAGCACTGAAGATGTGTGCACTGAAGATGTGGCGTGTTGAAATGCTGAGTATTCAAAATTTCTATGTAAACATGTTCAGTTCCGTGGACTATTGCACAGACAGCGGACGTTGTGTAACGTTCATAATGCAGAATGCCAGGAATTGGTGTGATGCGAATAATTCACTTTTTTAGTATTTGCTGTATTCAGTTGTAAAGGGAACATGGTGTGTGTGTGTGTGTGTGCGCGTGTTCGTGCTCGCACGTGTGAGTGGCTGATGGCATTTTCAAGAGTTTAGGACAAATGGTGCTTCCCCCCTCAAATGGCCTACAAAGGCTGTGTTCATTTTGAGGCCCTGATTGGTATTTGCCCAGCAGTTCACCACATCTTTCCGCCTCCCTGTGTGGGTTCCCAAGGAAACAGAATGGTTTTCACTCCACTCTCTTGTTCCTCTCTCTCTCCTTCTCTCTCACCCCCTCTCTCTCTCTCTCTCTCTCTCTCTCTCTCTCTCTCACTCTCTCTCTCATATGAATCTCAGCTCCCTGGCATTTCTTGGCACACTCTCACAACACTCCTCCTTTGTCACTCCCTTCTTCCCTTTTTTTTCCTAACCAGAAAGGCGTGATGACATCTATCCCCTCGTTGTCCAGCCACTCCTTTGCCAGCAGAACCAGAAATCAGTTGACATTTGTGGGGCTTGTGCAACTTTTGGGGGCTTTTTAGGGCTTCCGTTGGCATTCGGGCGCATTGTGGAGTTTGATTTAGGCCTCTGTGGTGAAGCCTGATGTAAAAAAAATGAGTCACATTAGTCACCTTCTGAGACCAAGGCCCCGTCACGCACCACTAATGCGATCTCATTCTCTCTCTTACACACACACACACACA